>OZ018391.1:56641150-57246422 GCA_963969525.1 Ontholestes murinus
CTACCAAAACTTCATAAAGACGGTATTCCCATGAGACCGGTAGTTTCATACTTATATGCTCCAACATACAATCTATGCAAATATTTGAACAAAATATTACCAACATTTATTGATTTCAAATCCGAATATGCAATTAAAAATTCCATAGACTTAGTCAAAAAATTAAAATCATTAGAAGTCCCAATAAATGCAAAATTATTATCGTTTGACGTTAAAAGCTTATTTACATCAATACCAACAAAAGAGTTAACAATTATCCTTAACAATTTAATTAATAATTCAAGCCACCCCGATCCATTTAAAATAGAAATGAAAAAGTTAGTCAAAATATGCATAAACCAAAATTATTTCGAATTCAATAACGTAATTTATAGTCAAACTGATGGTTTACCAATGGGTTCGCCCTTGTCACCTCTTCTAACTGAAATATTTATGAACAAATTTGAACAAGATCTATTTAAACAACCCATTACTTCAAATATATTTTATTGGGCAAGGTACGTGGATGATATTTTTTGTATTTGGACAGGTACAACACGTCAATTAGATTCATTTAAACAATTTATTAACTCCATAAATAAAAATATTCAGTTTACCACAGAAACAGAATTAAATAATAGTTTAAATTTTTTGTACTTAACGATTACTAGAATAAACAAGAAATTAGATTTTAAAATTTTTAGAAAAGATAGTTTTACCGACACAATAATTCCAAATTCTTCTAACACGCATCATAGAATCAAATATAGCACATTCCATTCACTAATCCATAGATTAATTCACATTCCACTCTCCGAAAATAATTTTAATAAAGAACTCAATACAATTAAAGCAATAGCAGTCAATAATGGATACAACACTACAATAATAGACAACTTAGTTAAAAAGAAAAAATGTAAACAATTACAAAAATACTTCTATGCACCGACATCTATAGACCCCAAAAAATGGCACAAATTAGAATTTGTTAAAGATCTGTCAGAAGATATAAAAAATTGTTTCAAAGGACATGAATTTAATATTATAATGCCGAATCCAATTAATCTCCAGAAATTGCTAGTGAACAACAAATCTGCGCAGAAGAAACTAGACAAGTGTGGGATATATGAAATCAAGTGCGGGGATTGTGACTCTGTGTACATCGGACAGACTGGCAGAAGTTTTAGTACCAGATTGTCTGAACATAAGAAATCGATCTTATATAAAAAATATTCCACAGGATTAGCACAACACTGTATAGAAAACAACCATTTTATTGCGGATGAAAATTTCAGAATTTTGTATTCAGGTAATAAGGGACGCGTCTTAAATCTGCGAGAGGGCCTAGAAATCCATAAAGCAATAAAGCGCGGAAAAACCACGCTTAATAACTTCGAAGAAATATGGAACTCGCCTATTTCGGCTGCCCTTATTACCTGACCTCTAATCTGTATATATATAGCGGCAAACTGTTAATCTTTTGTACATTTCTCCTTGAGAATGACTTATAGTCGAAACTAGTCGGAGTAAAATAAATAACAAGTGAAATCATACCAAGTGTTTTAATTCAATCATTTTTAATAATTTATTAGACAAAGTATAAAGTACGCTAGGGGTTAATTTATTGGGATAGGTTAAGAGTACGCTAGAACAATGAGTAATTTATTGAGGCAGATCAGTAGAACTTTAGAACAATCAGTAAATTAGCTGTGAATTACGATATTACCATAAAGATTGTCTAAAGTTAGAGCAGGGAGTTAATTAGCAATGAATTATTAATGGAATTGACCTACGCTAGTGTAATTATTTATGTGTAGCTAAGGAGAGTGTACTAAATTATTTATCAGAATAAGTTATAAATGAGATAGGATATTGAAACATTTTTTATGGAAATGCAATAAAATATATTGTTGAAGATTATTTTTTAAAACGATACGGTTCGTATCATTTCGTTGTTCGTTATTTCGTATTTTTTGTGTTCTTTTTCTATGTATTGGTCTTTTTTAGGATCGTAATAGTGATTCCTAGATCAGCTTTACAGATTATTAGTTGATCTTTATTCATTTTTGCTACTATGGATTTAAATGTTTTTTAGATCTTGTTTATTTTGTTCCTTTGTCTCTCTTTTTTGTTGAAGGAAATCCTTTTTAATTATTTTCAGTCCATAAGTGAGTTGGATTCGCTTGTTTTAATACTATACCTGTGTCTATGGCTAGAACTTCGAAGTCTATTCGGGTATGCTTTGTGTATATTGAGTATTTTAATCCTTTGTTGAGCAGAGTTATTTCTGTGTTAGTGAATTGTATATGTCTGCAAGGTGAGATCTCTTTGTTGTTGTCTGGTGGTGTTTCGTTATTTTTAGCTCTTAGTTTGCTCAGTTTGTTTTAGTTCCGGTGTTTATAAATTTTATTCTTCACAATAACCCGTATTTTTATGGAAATGCAATCAAAGGTGATATTCTCCTAACGTTTTAGCAGTTCGGTGTGAATTACTTTCAGGTGTTGTCCTAAGTTATACAGGGTGGGCAAAAATTACCTTTACTATATAAAACTGTAATAACTAATGCAAGAAAATAAATTGCAAATTGAAATTTAATTCATGTATTTTTTTTACATTGACTGTGGAAAATTTGTTGATGTAGACCTCTTTTTTTGGGTAGCCCCACAGGAAAAGTCTGGGCTTGTTAGATCAGGCGCTAGCGGTTGCCACCTCAAGACGCCGTTTTTTGAGATGACACAATTAGAATATTGTTCTTGCTGAAACCATGTGGTGCCAATGTTGTCGCTTGCAAGAGTGGTAAGAGGAAATCTTGAAGCATTGTTCGATAGCGATCTTTATTGATGGTTTCTAGCTACTAAATTTTCAAAGAAATATGATCCACAAATCCTGCGTGAGGTTATGCCACACCACACAGTTACACGAAGTGGGTGTAATGAACGTTGCTGAATATTTCGAGAATTCTTTGTGTCCCAAAATCTGCAATTTTGTTTGTTAACAAAACCACTTAAATGAAATAGCGCCTTGTCGGTCATCATTTGATTTTCCAAAAATTCTTGATCATTCTCAGAGAGTATGTATAAGAACAACTCTGCAGTATTCCAAACGCAATGCTAATATATATATATATATATATATATATTATATATATATTATATCAAAAATATGTGACAGCACATGTCATAAAAGTTTAAAAACAAAATTATGCTTTGTGTATGCATTGAACATATATTGGATGCAAGTAACGGCATTTTGAAGCAGCATTGAAGATGCATAATTATGGGTTTGAGTGGAAGATCCTTCGAAGAAGAGAACTCCGCCCGTCCTCCCTTCGGCCAAAATTTTGAGTATATTTTCTTATTTTGTAATATTTTGGAATATTTTGTTTGTTAGAAAGGAGTGCAAAGATGTAATAAATAAATAAATAAAAATAAATGCTAGGTCACCAAGGTGAAGCTGTTTGGATTTTGTAGGGGTATAGATGCAGATCTTTTTTCTTAATTTGGCGAAGCGTACCACGCGGTATACCCAACTGTGATGAACGTCATAGTGTTGATGTATAAGGGTTTTTTGCAACATTTTGTCTAACGAGCTTGATATTTTCGGTCGATCGCGTAGAACGAGGTCCCCTAGCATGTCTCATTTCTACGTTTCCATATGGCTTAAATTTAACCAGCATAGAACGAATAGTGGGACCTGTTGGTGCAGTGCGAATTCCATAAAATTTTCAAAAATTATTAAGCCACTATTGTGTATCGTTCCACGTTACAATCTCCCAAGTTTATTGTCTACAACAAAAAAAAAAAACAAAAGAGATATGACTTACAGAAAAACGTTATACTTTTTATACTACTTTTTATTTTTTTACAAAATACTTCGTGATAAGTTTCAATTACACAGTAATCATTATCAAACTAAGTACTTAAAATTTACATCCAAACAAGTGTATCAGGTCAAACTGGTCATTAAGGATGGAAATTTCCGGATAAATGTTTGTTTGATGTATTTAGATGGCTTCCAGTAAATCCATTTTTCTACCTTTTTCGGTAAGGTGGATTACTAAAAGTACATCCTTGTCAAAATTACGGTTTGATTCTAATAAGTAGGTAGCAAAAGTTGAACTATTGTTTTTTTTTAATTTATAAGATCTAAAATGTTCTTTTTAAAAGAAATATTAGAATCAAGAATCAGAATTCGCAGTTTTTTAAATTTTTTAATCTAAATTTATTTATTAGTATTATTCTATATAACTTTGTTCTTTTAGCGTTCAATATTTTCAAAGGAACAAATAAATTAATGAAATGAAATTTAGAATAGTAACAATCACGGGCAGTGTTCACTGGTTCCCAATGTTCTTCCACTCAGGCCAATACCCATCTACTGTTCTGTCCAAAACATGCTGATAGATTCTGAATCTTTCCTTTGGAATACACTTAAGCAAATCTGCTATTTTTTGTCCCTTTTTGAGAGATGTATTTAACATAAGTCTATCATTTAGACTAACAAATTTGTGTAATTGCGTAATTTGTGGAAAGAGACATGTAATTATCACAGTTTTTTCTTCTTCAACATTTTTAACCTGCTTGGTACTGTTTGCCTAGTTAAGTAGCTATTTAAATGATATGTTTTTACCAATTTAAAACTACGTGCTGATTGCTTTATGGAACAGATATAACATTTTCAGAATAATCATTTTAATGAAATAATTCTACATCCTCTACGGACGAATATTGAATACTAAATTAGGCTGTCCATTCATAGCACGGAATACGCCATACAGTACCAAAATCGGTGCAATTATATGCAACACGAGCAGACCAGAAGGCAAAAAGTACGTCCCAAAACACAGTAATTCAGTGCACCCTCGCCCGAAATGAAATGAATGCACGTAACGCAACCATACATTTTCGCCCTCGTAATAATAACAACAACCCGTAAAGTAATAACACGGTGGGGTCGCGTGATTGCCGGTTTTTAAGAAAATAATAAATCCCGGCGCTCCTCGAAAATGAAAAGCACCGATTATTACCGGTGCACCGAAAAAAGGCAGTTTCCAAAAGCAAAACCGAAAAAAAGGATGCTCCGTGTAATCTGTTTTTAAAAGCTGTTTCCGTGCACGAGATGGTGCGTAGAGGTGGAGGTCGTCTTCAATTTAATGGTCGTTTATTTCTTGTAGAACTAAACGCCCGCTATTAACCGTGGACGTATTTATAAATGCACAGTGCCGTGGACATCGCATGATCTACACTTATTACCTAAGGGAAATCGTGAGTGCCAAACCTCCGAGCCACTGGCCCAGGAGCGAACAAGTCCGCCCAGATGGGTTCCTCGGCACACTCACCAACACTACTCACTTCTTTTATTTCTAAGAGAGTACAAACGTTCTTCATGATTACATTAGTGACAAGTTTATTAAATATTTTAATATCAATACACATAAACATCCATTCGTTGTTGTTTTCAATTATCATCAGTATCATTTAATACAAGACAACATGTGGCAACAAATTACAGTGAAAAGCATTGCATTAATTTGCAAAGAATAGTCTTTTGTGTTCGATGCACATTTTCCGAGAAAAGTGCGTCGAAAATACAACTAAATTGGTAATCATATTATATTTATTTAGGTATGTGAATACATGTCGCTGAATGTCAACTGTTAGTTATTAAAGAAATTCATAAGATATGATCTTATTTCACTTTGATTTGTGAGCAGTTTGCTGATAAAAAGCTCCATAAAATACGGGTGTAAAATATATAAGAAGGATAGTAAGAAAGTAGTACCCGATTTCACCATGTGCAGCGCTACTGCATCCGAATGACCATGCCATGTTAATTTATGATAGATAGGAAGAGAGAATATCAGATTCACCGTTTTAAAGTTTGCCTGTTCGATTCAAACCATGCACCTATTACGTTTCTACATGCTAAATGATCATTTATATAGCCTTTAGAATTACAGTTGATATGTGTAAAAAAATGTTGTATCATTAGCGAACTGAAAAAAAGTTGAGAATGTTTAATTTAGTTTAGTTTAGTTTATTGACTTTACAAGTTTTTTTTATTTAATACAAGTCCTACAAAAAATATACAAAACAACATACATTTATAATAACTTTGAAATTTGATAGCAGAACTTGAAGGCGGTTTTCGCATGACAGTGTACTTCCACTCAAGCTGATGAAAATGATAAATCATAAATATTTAGCCAAATAGAAAAGGACAAGTATTCAACCTTGAGGCGCCCCCTATTCAAATAAATTTCACTTGATGCTCTTCTATTAATGATCACTATCTGCTAGAGGTATGGACTAATTAAACTAATTAAATAGCAGCTACTAGGGTGAAAGTTGTAGAAGTAGAGTTTTCGTAAAAGAATATGTTAAATGCAGTCGAAGGCCCTACTGAGATCCAGGTACGATGATACAGTGTATGTACCATATTCAAACCCCGGGGTATTTTTCTTAGTAAGAGCGACCACCGCATCGGTCATAGACCATCCCTTGCGAAAACCATATAGTGTATTGGACAGTAGTTTATGAGTCTCAAGAAAATCAAGTATTTGCTCAAGTAGTCAAGCAGGCCTTCTCTGCCACCTTTCTTAAAAATCGGGGTAACACGCGCTTCTTAAGTGAGCTTGAAAAGATTCTCTTTATTATACACATATTATTTGATTTTGTAAGAGGTTCAATAATTAAATCGAACACCCTCTCAAGGAGATCCGATGTAAGATCCAAAGATATTTAATCTTTGTATTTTTTTTAAATCCAAGTACGGTATCGCTTACTTTTACAAAACTAGTTTCTCTAAATTTAAACTATAGTGTGTTTTATTCTCTTTGTTTATTGTACACGGAATAATTGTGTTTGGTCCGATAGAGGATGTAAACACTTATTTATTGTTTATAACTTTATTTAGTACTACACTTATTAACACATATGCTAACATGTCACAATAGCGGGTAGCGAACGGCGTAGCGGATCTGTTTAACACTAACTAATACATAGGCGTACCAAAGGTATTCGACAGTGGTGGTACATATATGTAGCACCTCCTTAAAACTGGAGGTGTATATATACAACACCTCCATTTTTAAGTTTTTTTTTATTCACTTATAGTCTTCTTAGTTCTTCTTAGCGTACGCCTAACTAACTCTATCACTATCATCACTGCACTTTGACGATTCACTTTTCTGATTTTCACTATCTTCCTTCTTTTCCAGTTGGTTTCCTATTATTCTTGTCTTTTATTGAATTGTGGTTGATTCTCAGACTTCCTAAGATGTTGCTGACTTCTTCGCAGAATTGCTCCCTTTTGATTTTTGACCATGTACAACCTTGGTGACTTATGTTTTCCTCTATTATTCCACTATTCATAATATAATATAATAATATAATATAATATCTTTATTATGTTAATAGCATTGCTGCCTTACAATTGTCAAGTAATACTTAGTCTATAAAGAATATACAATTTAGAACTATATATGTATACAATGATTAAAATAATGTTGGAATTACCGTAGAAGGGTGGTGGACAGCAACACACACAAGTTTTAAATATATACATAGATTAACAATAGATAAAATATAAAAGTTAAATATACAAATAAAATAGATAAAAAGTCAATAAATAAAGTAAAATCCGCTAAAAAATTTTTATTAAAATGGAATATAATTAAAATTAAGGTAATCGTCCCAAATATTAAAAACACTATCACATAAATAAAATGTACAAAAAAGGTCAATAAATAAATAATATCTGATTATAAACTAGTCGTTAAAATTATTAAAATTAAAATATTCGTCCCAACTGTAAAATGCATTATTACGCAAAAAAATTTTAATTCTTTGCATGAACGTGTTGGTGGCTAAATTCTTAATATGTTGAGGCAGTACATTATAAAACTGTATAGCGTAGTGTCTCACTCCAGTTCGGGATTTGGTAAGTCGAACCAAGTTAGGGTAAATGTTACCATTTTGTGTGGTGCAGTGAGTATTAATGCTTGGATGGGTATCATATGTTTGCAAATGTTTCTTTATATATATCAGGCATTCATATATATATATATAAAAACATGGTAAAGTTAAAATTTGTAAGTTTATGAATCCCTGTCGACATTCATCAAAATATACGTAGCCTCCAATTATCCTGACAACTCTACGTTGTAAAGCAAATAATCTGTGCCTAATGCTTGAGTGGCCCCAAACAATTAGCCCGTATAATAAATGGGACTGAAATAAAGAAAAGTATGAAGTGCGTAGAACCTCCTTAGTAACGTTCTTGCATAGGAATCGTATCGCAAATATACTAGAGCATAACTTATTTGCAAGAGCATCACCATGTTCATTCCACGTTAAATTTGTCGATATGTGTATACCCAGAAATTTGGTTGTATCAACTTGGTTATCTGATTTTCTTAAAGAAAATACCATCGTCGTTGTTATTATTTAATTTCAGTCGATTGCTGTCAAACCATTTAGTGGCGCTTAATTGAGTCTCCACATGAACATTATTAAGTAGTTCTTGAGCCTTAGACGTATTTACTATTGTAGCATCATCCGCATACAATATAACACTTCCATCCTTAATAGTATTTGGAAGATCGTTAATATAAAGTAAAAATAATAACGGTCCTAGAATCGATCCTTGGGGAACGCCTCTAATAATGGGTAATTCATCAGAGATCGAGTTCGACCCAAGAGGTAGTAAGATATTATGAGTCGACAACTCTCTGAATGCAGGTTGTAAAAATATAATTTCCTTAAGAGAATAGAATGAGAAACACAATCAAAAGCTTTTGAGAGATCTAGAAATGAAGCTTTTGAGAGAATTTTTTGTTCAAAGCAATCGACCGTCATTTCGACAAATCTATTTATGGCTTCCCTTTGCGAAACCCGTATTGCTCATTGCAAAATATCTCAAAGTATTCACTCAATTCAAGCTGCAAAACTTTTTCGAGGACTCTACCAAATAATGGCAATAGAGCAACGCCTCTATAGTTGTTAGGATCAGAGTATTCACCATTCTTGTGAAGACGTATCACTTTTCCTCTTTTAAGTGCATCTGGAAAGATTTGGTGTCTGATGCATCGGTTTATGAGTTCTGTAAGAAGTTCAATGATCGCTATTAGGATACACTGAAGTATGTCATATTGTAGCCCATAAATATCTTTACTCTTACTTGTTTTTAAACTATAGATAGCATTACTTACCGCACAAGTTGACATTTCCATAAACTTGTTGACGCGGTTGAGAAATGCTGATTGAACTCATTTGGTGTAATATCACATGATTTATTTAGAGTCTTCGAGGCTCTGTTCGCGTTTATAATTTCCCAAATTGCTTTGGGTTTAAAATTTGTATTTTTGATATAAGCATTATTTATTTCCATTTTACACATTTCAATTTCGCGCTTATATTGTAGTCGATACCTGTTTCTTATTATTCATAGATCTGAATCATGAGTTTGATTGTAAGCTTCCGTCATTAATTAAAGAGTATTTCGCATATTATATAAATTATCATTATACCATTTTAGTTTTATATTTTTCTGCTTAGTAGTAATTTTCTTCTTGGGAAAAGCCGTATTGTAGTGACTTATGAATGTGGAAATAAACGTATCAAAACATGCATTTACATCAGCAATCTCATTAACTAAACTCAATGATTCAGAATTTAATAATTTGAGAAGTTCCAATTTACCAGATTCCGTAATAGGTTGAATGATTTGAATGTGGTTGGGTTATTTAAACGCGTTGTCTCAACGGCAACTGAGAATAAAATTTCTCTGTGATCAGATAAGCCAGTCTCCAGGGGTTGCGTCAAAGAAATATTTTTAAAATTAGTACAAACGTTATCAATACGGTTATTTAAACGCGTAGGAAAACGTATTGCAAATTTTAAACCATAGCTTTCTACAAAGTCCACAAGTGTAGATTTATTTGAGTCATTGCCATTGAATCGGACATTGAAGTCAGCCGCTATATACACCGTCTTATTAAAAACATTAATACTATCCAACACCATTGATAAAATAAAAAGAAATTTGTTAAAATCACCATCAGGTGATCTATAAGCATCAAGTAAGATGGTATCCTTCATAGCAATTCCAACAATTTCACAATCTTTTTCTGCGATTAGATCAGAGAAATCTAGGACCAAATACTCGATACCATCCCGGATTATAATCAATACGCCCCCATGCCGAAATCTTTTCGTTAAGTGTTTCTGACAAGTTCATAATTTTGTTATTAAGTATTTTATTGGATTGGACGAGTTGATTCACTTGTTTCGTTTGTTGATCAATCTGATATTTATAACGATCACAAATTGAGCATTCCTTTGATGAGTGAACAGCAGCATCAGGTGTTGAAATTATTTTTGAGGAGTTTGACTGCAAATCTTTATAGGTATTGATTTCATCTTCGAGGTCTCTATTGTATCTCTTAGCCTTGACCAATTCGTTATTTATTGTCATAACTTTCTCTTCGAGATCCGCAACCATTTTTGTTAAGGATTCTTCAGCTTCTATTGCCTCCCTCTCAATCATATTTATTCGATTTACCAATTTCTCAATATGCTTAGTTTTATTAATAATCTCCATTTTCAATTCATCGATAATTTCATGTTTTGTTGATTCTATACTGGAGTTTAAAGACGTATTGTTTACATTCTTCGCACAGCAGATAATTTTGTGTCTATCTAAATACTCAATTTTCTTGTTTTTATTTTTACATGCCATATGATAAACGCTGTGACAATTGACGCAAACAAAATTTTTGAAAGGGGCCCCTTTACAACATTTGAACGTTGCAGTTACTTGAGACGACATCATGTTATTGGTAATTAATTAATAAGAATAAACAATTAAACTGGATGCGAAAAAAAAAACAAAAGTCCATTTTCCAGTATTGAAACCCGAGTTATTCGGTTTACTAGCAGCTCGTGTTTACCACTGCGCTGTCCCCGACGATTAAATTTTTATGTCCGAATTACGTATATTTCAAATCAATTATTGCGAATAATTTGTAGGTTATATAGTTCGAACTGCACTTTAATTGGCGAATTACTTGTTTCTATTTGTATTGTGATTTTTCATTGATCAAATTTCCCTTGTCCAACTCAACATGTTTATGAGATGTTTGATCATAATAGGCTTTATATCGTTCCAGCTCGTCCTTTATTTATTTTTTCGAAATTCGTCGGCATTTTCTTCTTTCAATTCTAATTGTTTACTCGACGTTGGAAGCTTTGTTTTTAAACGTCTGCCAAACAATATTGAGATGAAGACAGATTAATATTCTCTATTGGTGTTGTTCTGTACTCTAACAGAGCACTTTCAATTTCATTGCACTTTCTTAAAGGATTTTTTACAATTTGTATGGCTGCTTCTGTCATTCAGTTTGATTGATGATAATCAAAATAAATTTAGAGTCCCATTCTTTAGCCAATGTCAGTTACTATTTTTGTAGTTACACCATGACATAACAAAATTCGTTTAAATGCCCCGATTACATCTTCTGTCGTTTTTACTTTTAATTTAATTAGTTCTAGCCACTTTGAAAAGTAGTCAATTACTACTAAATTAACTTTTCCCCTAAAATCACAAATATCCGCAGCTATTTTTTAAATGGGGCTGCCGGTATATCATGTGGTTTAAGGTATTTTTTTCTGTTCACTTTCCGATAACATTCACACTTTTAGGAGGGACAGAAGGCCTGCTATATACATCTCAGTACTGTAACTCTATTTCATACCTAGCTAACTTTAGTTTTAATCTCTGTAGTCTAAACGACTTTATTTTTGCTGTGTTTTTATTCATTATTACAACAACAGTTTGTGGTTAGTATTTTTTTCCACCCTAAATGAATTGAAATTTTTTACATGAAAATACTAGTAGTTTTTTTACTCAACCTCTGTATCTGTCATTGACCTTCATGCAAATACTAAAGATCTTCTGTCTTGCAATAGGCAAAAACCTATTTCATTTTTGGATGCATCGGTCTAAATAGTTACTTTTTTTTCTTCGTCAAAGATACCTAATGCTGGGGCATTAATAATTTTATTTTTTATATCATTTATTTCTAGAGTATGCCTTTCTAACCATTCGTAATTAGTTTTTCTCTTTAATAGCTGCCTTAGTCCAGATATTCCCTCTGACAAATTAGGAATATAACTCCACAAATATCCTATCATACCTAATATACTTTGTTGTTCTTTTCTATTTCTAGTGATTTTTAAGTGTTTTATAGATTATATCTTATCATCATCTATTGCCATTCCCTCTGTATTAAATATATGTTCTAAATATTTTACTGATGATTTTTTAAATTAGTTTTGATTTATTAAATTTAATGTTATATTTGTTTGCCCTTTCTACAAACTTCCAATAATATTTTATCATGTTCTGTGCTTGAATTTGCCGTAATCAAAATATCATCAATATCCCTAAAATATTTTTGATTTATTTTTTAAAACTATTTTAAGTTGAATTTATCCCAAATGGCATCCTACAAAATCTGTACCTACCTACGGGTGTACTGAATGAACATTTTTTAATTTTGGCGAAGAAAAACACTTATTATGTTCCATATTGTTACTTTTATATGCAGTTTCCTGACACGTGTTTCGATCATACTCGATCATTGTCAAAGGTTAAAATCTCTTGGAGGGTCTACAGATTAAGAAGGCCATTAAAGACGGTGTTAATCTTCTAAATAACCATCACGAATTACTGCATGCCGATAATATCAAATGTACCGCTAAGTAAAAAACGACAACCTTCAAGAATTATTTACTTGATTCTTCATCTAACTGTAATTAATAAAATCCATCCTTTAAATCTAAATCTGAAAAGTATTTCTTATTCTTTAATTTCTTGATATTTTATCTATGTTAGGAATAAGAAAATCTTTCTTTCTCTATAACTTTATTCAATTCTAGCGAGTCTAAACATAATCTTATCGCTTTATCATTTTTCTCTATGATTAGCAAATTATAACTCATTCTGTTGGATCATTTACTTTTTGAATTATGCCCTTTCTTTCTGGTTCGGTTAATTTTTATTTTGAATTATTTCTTAAAGCTAAAGCTCTACTCTACAAGTGGTTTATTTCAGGAAACTTTCCTTAATCTCAGTATTTCCCTCCAGACACTTTGTTCTTTCACATTCTATATTACTATTGATTTGATTATTTTATTAAATTAATTTACATTTTATGCAAGCCTTAAGTTCTAACAACGGTTTTGCTTTTCTGTCTACAATAACAAAATTTAATTTTACAATTGATTCTTTTACCTTACAGTCTAGTTCTACTTGTCCAATCTGTTTTATTTTAGAACCTCCATATACCCCAAGCGTTAGTCTAGTTTTCTTAATTCTTTTTCCTATCTCCGGCTATTTCTTCATTATTTGCTTCATCCAATGTTCTGTCAAAACGTTTACCTCGGATCCTGTATCCATCTTGCGTTCTATTTCCTGTCCACTTACTGCAACTGTTTGGAACCATTCTTTTCTGTTATCTTCTCCGAGTACTTTTTTTATATTTACTAGAGTATCCACTTGAAATTCTTCTAACAATGCTTCTGATAATTCATTTTCATATTCCTCTGTATTCATCGCTTCTACCTTCTTGTTTCTGCATGTCACTGCAAAGTGGTTAGGTTTTCCACATTTTCTACATACTTTACCAAACACTGGGCAATTTCTTACTTTGTGTTTATTTCACACTTATGACAGTTGAATTCTTTTTTTTTAATTTTCTTCGTATTTATTTTTACTGTATTCTTTTTCTAAATTTAAATTGTCATCTTTTTCTTCATTTCTTAGAACCTTGATTTGATTTTTTGTGTTTTCTCTTATTCTGCATGTACTGATTGTTTAGGTATGTCTAATTATTGAATGTTTAAGAGCGTTTTTTTTGTAGTTCTTTATCCTCTAGTCCTAGCATGATTATAACACTTACCATTTCATCTTCTTCTGCGAATGCACATGTTTTGACTAGTTTCTTTAGATCTTGCACAAAGTTATCAATCGGCTCATTTTCTTTCTGCACTCTGTTGTAAATACAAAATGTTAATATATGATATTTTCTTCGGATTCATATATGCTTCGAACTCTTTGATTAAATTTTCATATTTTTGTTTATACTCTGTACTTAATTTGATGTTGTTGTAGATCTCGACGACCTCTTCACCCATCACGCTTTAAAGAATTGCCACCTTTACTTGACTTGTCTTCTCTTGGAGCCCGCTTGCAACCAAGTAAATTTTGAATGCTTGTTTGAGCTTGCGAAAGTTTTCAGACAAGTTACCCTCAAAGGACATCGGTCGTGTAATTCTGGTCGATTCCATTTTATTTTTTTCTCAATATGCACGTTTTTCTTTTTTTTAACCTCACTTTTCTTTTTATCCCTCTAATGCAACCTCGGCTGCTCCTTGTTTTATTTTCTTTCTATGTATTGTACATGGAATAGTTGTGTTTAGTCCAATAGAGGATGTAGACTGTTATTGAGTAATAAAACACCTGCTAACATGGCGGGTAGCGACCGGCGCTGATGCACGTAGCAGAAATGTTTAACACTAACTAATACATAGGCTTACCGAAGGTGTTTGTCAGTGGCGGTACATATACAACGTAGAGTATTTTTAATAGGAGCACTAAACATATGAGTCACTGGAGAATGAGTTAGATCAGGAAGACTGCGAGCTCGCTCTTCGGCAACATCAGCAAAATATGTATTGAATATGTTAGAATTAATATCACTTCCGGGCTAGAATTTGTTATATAAAATTAATCTTATATAACAAATTCTAGCAGATATTTTTGCCTTTTTAGGGCAGCACTGTATTTACATTTATATTTAGTATAATATTCTCTTATAGCCGGGTTTATTAGATTTGACTCTTTGATTAAACCATTTGATGTTTTTGTTTTCAATTGATATCTTTTTTTCTAAAAAAGTGTTGATGCAGTATTCGTGCCAAATATTAACAAATGAATTGAGAGTAACTTCAGGGACACTATCATTATTGATAAAACTCCAGTCAGTTGCTCCGAGTAACCTATAGAGTAAGTTTACACCAACTTGAGTAATGTTTTTGTTATGTTTAGTGGTTGTCTGCTTGATAATTTCAGAATATTAACCTTAATCCCAACCTTTCTACCAATATAGTCTGACAAACCTGAATCACAGGGATACATTCTTAAATTACATATGTCTTCCTTGGCCCCAATGATTTATCCACTTAGTGGATAGGATAGGAAGAAGCAAAGTAACATTAAAAATAGTGAAAATGTCCATAGACGATACAATTTGCATTGTAAGACCATTTGAAACTAGTTTCTACGGCTAGGGCTCTGTCCAGCACCGTAAAGGAAGTCCTGGGAACATCCCAATCAATTGTGTGCACCTTTAGTTGCAAACACCAGATCATCGATGATGTCAGTGAAGGTAGCATAGAAATTCCAGAGGAATGAGCCTTGTTTAATATACTTAAATAATAATTTTTTTAGTAGTTTTTAGTTAGGTATTTGAAATTTTATGGTTTAGCTGTTTTTATTCTTAATTTTCTATTTTATTTAATAAAAATAAGTATATTTATCAAAACACAGAATATAAAGCATTTTTTCTTTCTTATTCGAATTTTTATTAATTCCTTACACTATCTCATTATTTTATTAATTAATTTCCTAGTTTTTTTATGCAGCATCGTTAGTCAGGGATGTGTAGTCGCCATTGGGATACAATAATAACACAAACAACATGGAAAAAGGACCACATGTTCGATATACAATACTAATTACTATATATATATATATATATATATACAACATCTTTATTAACAGACAAAAATAAAATACAGATAAGACAAATATAATACATTTATGATGATATGAGTGTTAGGAGGTTAGTCTGTTAAATGGCTATCGACCGGCGGTCTTTCAGCCCTGATTTGTCCTTGTCGATGTGTCACGTTAGTCTGTCTCTGATGATGATGATGATGATGGATGATGAGATGTGATGAATTCGAAAATAGTAAATGGGGGGGTTTTGAATTTTGGGATTAGGTTAGGATTTCTGCGGAAGCAGTAGAGAGTAAGGACTTCATGGTTGAAGGGGTTTTTGGAAAATGTTTCACTTAAGTATAGAAGGCGTTCCTTGATGGGGAAAACAGAGGTAGAGTCATATAGGAATTGGTTACAGGGATTGTGTAGAGGATTGCTGGGGTGTCGGATTTTGGTTAAAGTTCTTAGGGAGGATCGCTCGCTAACTTGGATATTGTGGATAGTAGGATTGCAGGAGTTGGAGAAAAGGACTTTACCATAGTCGAGTAGAGGACGGCATATCATTTTATATATTTTAACCGCTGTTTTTATAGATATACCGTTCTTTTTGTAAGTTAAGTTTCTGAACATTTTGGCTCTAGCTGTGATTTTTGTTTTGTTTGAAACTGTATGTTGTTTGAAATTGACTTTTCGATCTATGGTAATGCCTAGGTATTTTATGGATGTAGAAGGGGAAACATTACTATTTGTTATGATCAGAAAAAACTTGCATAATTTGTTGATTATTACATTTTTGAAATTTTTGCTTAATTTAACAGCCTTCTTCATTTTTATTTGAACCAAATCGTATTGCTTTTCTCGAGGCGTTTGAAGATAGGTAGATAGGCCGATGTCCCTTAAATAAGTTTTCCTAAGGCGTTGAAATAGAAAGATCCAACATTTTCTTGCCTTAAGAATGCTGATCACCGAAAATAACTTCCTAGCTAATGAAAAGCATTCCAAAAACATTGTTGCAGTATTTAGAATATAAAGAAAAGCATATCTACACTCACGCAACAAGTTTTTGATCATCATCGCTGATCACTTTCAGGTACTACACTAATAGAATTATTTTCTCTTCAGTGGAGTTTCAGCGTAAAACTTTAAAGTATTAGCAAATGCCTCATCCTTATTGATCTCAAAATTAACAAGACCAATCGTCCCTATTTACTATTTTTAGCGGTTATTGCTTAATTTTCAGTTAATTAGAGGTTAATTAAACACTTGGTGTTGTTTCGACTGTTGGTCATTCTTGAGGAGATAACTTTCAGTATTCATCTTTGGTTTTGATAACAAAATTATGGAATAATTAAGTCTGGGTGCTCTGCAAGCTACCGCGCTGCAGAAATTTTTGTCTTTTATCAAATTCTGGAGGTGATGATGATGATATGGTGGTTGTAGTACTTAGACCATTGATTAATCCTTTGTGCCCTACTCCTCAAGCTAACCTAAACTTCTTGTCAAGTAGTTGGTCGTATGGAGTATTGTCTACCTTTAACCAATCTGGCCACTTTTCTCCGAATATCTGAGACGTTTGAGTGACTTGTATTCACATAGGATGTATCTTAGGGTCTCCTCTTCCTCAGACCTTTTGCCACCCCTATGTTTTGGATGTACTAAACAATAGTTCGCAGAACCCAGTAAGGGTAACGATTAACAGGTGCAAACTGTTTCTTGGTAGTTCAATGTATTTCCTGCTCAGTTTCGGTGTTGGTGAGTGGATGAATATTTTGGCGACTGCAAAGTTTGTAATCATTTCTTTTTAGGTTCCCCTTGCATTTTCTTGGTATTTGGCAGATAGTAAGTCGATCTAGTCGTTTAATCGTTAATCCTCAATATTTTAACTATGTTAGTTGCGGAAAGTTTTCTAGAGCTTGCCTGTACTCCAGTATTATAATGAGACCATTGTTGGTCTCAATAGCACAGCTATGCTTGATTTAGAGCCAGAAACAAAATGGATTTGGTTGAGACAGCCAATTATAATAATTTTCGAATACTTTCGAGTATCCCAAAAAGTTCCGTTTGGATAATCACAGTCTCAGTTTAAGTTCTTGGCAGTAAATACTTGCCCCCGAGTCTTCATGATTCTTGGCCCCGTCGGTATAAACGATGATCTCTGTTTTATCGTTTATCTGAGTTCAGGCATGGTTGACCTCTTGATCTGTCTCAGTATTCTCCCGTGTCTCTCACGGATTGCTATCGGGCCCCATGTGCCTTTAATCTCCCTTACATGTATGTGAAGAGGCATAAGAGGCATCAAGTTCAGTAGAGATGTTCTTGGCTTTGTGTGGGCGAAGTGAAAGACTGGAGGTAATAAATAAACAGAGAGGGTTCGTCGATGACTATGACCATGCTGTTCCATGATGGAACTCTTTTAAAGTTTTAGTAAAAACAGTGGCATTTATTTTCAACGTTACTCTGTGATGTATCTGAAGACGATTTTGAGGGTTTCACCGTTACCTAATTATATAATAATATAAAACAGCCGTTTAATAGCTGAAATGTTATTTTATTGCGAATGTATAGAAAACATGGCTACTTCACTGGATTTAAACCTGCGAGTCGAATAATTACATATTTCTCTATTTGTTAACGATACTGCAGTCGATAGGCGGGTTGTATCTGCTTATGCGGTTCTGCGAATATTGGTGAGAAGTAACAACCGCCTGAAATAGTTCGGTCTAGATTTCATCGCACTGAGGAATCGGATTTAGAAGACTGCAGGTCTTTCGAGAGATTTACACTCGCTTACAATTTTTGGAGTGAAAGTGTTACCGGCAAGCTCAGACGGGTTAGCATGAATTAATATGTGTTTCAAACTAACCAAAAATTAGTCACCCTGTCTATAAAAATATGGTGCTTGTCACCTCGTTAACAGGCAAGGAGCGAATGTGGGACTTTCCACTGAGTGGGTATGGGTAGGGGCAAAGGATGCGCTATTAATAACCGCGACCTAATCGATTAGTATCCAGTAGATTGATTAAACAGTTTTGAAAAATGCGCTTCTTACCCGAGCTCAATCACCATTACAAGATGCGGTACTGATACTATGTAAACCAGTAATATCGGGAATTACTGTCGGAAAACGGAAAATCAAGAAGAAACCAAGAGGTGATGTTTCGGCAAAATTATAACACTAAGCCCCAAGAGTGTTTACGATCTAAATATTATTGGAGCGAGTTTGGTCAAGATTCCAGAGTTAAATAAAGATGTAAGTGCCAAGACACCTTAGCAAAAGAATAAAGCCCTTCATATTATTAACGGCAAATAAGCTATTAGGGATCTTTATGTGCTCCTTGAATAGTACTTTAATGATTTTGGGGTATTTTGGAGTTAGCCTGAAGAAAACTAGCAACTAGACACCTGGTTTGTGCTTTTACAATACGGATATTCTGTAGATCATTGAACGTAATTAATTGCCTGGCAGGACTGTTCAACCCTTTTCCTCAAAATTATCATCCTTGCATTCCTTAAAGAAGATGCGTTCAAAATACTGTCATTTAGGAAAATAAGTTATAATTAGTAGACTAATCTTAATTCTGTTGTCTAGACAAAAGCTGAAAAAGATTGTTCTTTTTTATTTATACGTTCAAAGGAGTAGTTATTCAAAAAGTGATTTGTATTGGTAGAGTAATCTTATCAAATAAATATATAACTTCAAAACATTTTTCTGGATAAGTCTGTCATTGTTCCATAAAAATAAACACCTTCGTAGTTTTTTTTAAAAACCTTTCTGATGTATTATTATTATTAGTGGCTCGTGTTTAATCTAATAAGACTTGCAACATTGTTGTAGTTGTACCAATCATTTAAAAACAAAACAAATAACAAAACTAAACGATATTCTAAGTATTAATATTAAACATCGCTGCAAATTAATAAAAACCGCAAATAGTGTTTCCATCCGCAATGGCCCTGGGTAATAATGAAAATTATTGTAATTGATTGAATTGGTGTTTTGCCTTTTTACGGATGTGAAGTTAGCCATAGATTTCAGCCATAGATTTTCAAATTTCATTATTTCTATACATATTCAAGATACATAGATTATTTTTAGTTTAGGGTGTAAATAAAACATAGAATTAACAAATTGTGATACAAGCACCCCAATTTTCAACCCTTAATATTTTTTATCACACCCTTAAATAATAAAATTTAAAAAAATCAAATTGCGCCATCTCCTATACAAAAGTTAGCAACAAATATGGATTCAGCACACATTAAACTATTAATTAAACAAATAAAATTCGGACCACCAGATTTTTATCATACAAAAAAAAATAGAAACAATATCAGTTGCCAGTCTGAGGGTGCGGTCGGATAAATCTTAAAATATTTCAAAGTGCGCCCTCTCCCATAAAAAAGTTAGCAACGAATATGGATTCAGCACACATTAAACTATTATTTAAACAAATAAAATTCGGACCACCTCACTTTAATCATAAGAAAAAAAAAAAAAGAAACAAAATCAACTGCCAGTCTGAGAGAGCGGTCGGATAAATCTTAAAATATTTCAAAGTGCGCCCTCTCCCATAAAAAAGTTAGCAACAAATATGGATTCAGCACACATTAAACTATTATTTAAACAAATAAAATTCGGACCACCATACTTTTATCATACAAAAAAAAATAGAAACAATATCAGTTGCCAGTCTGAGGGTGCGATCGGATAAATCTTAAAATATTTCAAAGTGCGCCCTCTCCCATAAAAAAGTTAGCAACGAATATGGATTCAGCACACATTATACTATTATTTAAACAAATAAAATTCGGACCACCTCACTTTAATCATAAGAAAAAAAAAGAAACAAAATCAACTGCCAGTCTGAGGGTGCGATCGGATAAATCTTAAAATATTTCAAAGTGCGCCCTCTCCCATACAAAAGTTAGCAACAAATATGGATTTAGCTCACATTAAACTATTATTTAAACAAATAAAATTCGGACCACCAGATTTTTATCATACAAAAAAAAAATAGAAACAATATCAGTTGCCAGTCTGAGGGTGCGATCGGATAAATCTTAAAATATTTCAAAGTGCGCCCTCTCCCATAAAAAAGTTAGCAACAAATATGGATTTAGCTCACATTAAACTATTATTTAAACAAATAAAATTCGGACCACCAGATTTTTATCATACAAAAAAAAAAATAGAAACAATATCAGTTGCCAGTCTGAGGGTGCGATCGGATAAATCTTAAAATATTTCAAAGTGCGCCCTCTCCCATAAAAAAGTTAGCAACGAATATGGATTCAGCACACATTATACTATTATTTAAACAAATAAAATTCGGACCACCTCACTTTAATCATAAGAAAAAAAAAAGAAACAAAATCAACTGCCAGTCTGAGGGTGCGATCGGATAAATCTTAAAATATTTCAAAGTGCGCTCTCTCCCATAAAAAAGTTAGCAACGAATATGGATTCAGCACACATTATACTATTATTTAAACAAATAAAATTCGGACCACCTCACTTTAATCATAAGAAAAAAAAAAGAAACAAAATCAACTGCCAGTCTGAGGGTGCGATCGGATAAATCTTAAAATATTTCAAAGTGCGCCCTCTCCCATAAAAAAGTTAGCAACAAATATGGATTTAGCTCACATTAAACTATTATTTAAACAAATAAAATTCGGACCACCAGATTTTTATCATACAAAAAAAAAATAGAAACAATATCAGTTGCCAGTCTGAGGGTGCGATCGGATAAATCTTAAAATATTTCAAAGTGCGCCCTCTCCCATAAAAAAGTTAGCAACAAATATGGATTCAGCACACATTAAACTATTATTTAAACAAATAAAATTCGGACCACCTCACTTTAATCATAAGAAAAAAAAAAGAAACAAAATCAACTGCCAGTCTGAGAGAGCGGTCGGATAAATCTTAAAATATTTCAAAGTGCGCCCTCTCCCATAAAAAAGTTAGCAACAAATATGGATTCAGCACACATTAAACTATTATTTAAACAAATAAAATTCGGACAACCTCACTTTAATCATAAGAAAAAAAAAAGAAACAAAATCAACTGCCAGTCTGAGAGAGCGGTCGGATAAATCTTAAAATATTTCAAAGTGCGCCCTCTCCCATAAAAAAGTTAGCAACAAATATGGATTCAGCACACATTAAACTATTATTTCAACAAATAAAATTCGGACCACCATACTTTTATCATACAAAAAAAAAATAGAAACAATATCAGTTGCCAGTCTGAGGGTGCGATCGGATAAATCTTAAAATATTTCAAAGTGCGCCCTCTCCCATAAAAAAGTTAGCAACAAATATGGATTCAGCACACATTAAACTATTATTTAAACAAATAAAATTCGGACCACCTCACTTTAATCATAAGAAAAAAAAAAGAAACAAAATCAACTGCCAGTCTGAGGGTGCGATCGGATAAATCTTAAAATATTTCAAAGTGCGCCCTCTCCCATAAAAAAGTTAGCAACAAATATGGATTTAGCTCACATTAAACTATTATTTAAACAAATAAAATTCGGACCACCAGATTTTTATCATACAAAAAAAAAATAGAAACAATATCAGTTGCCAGTCTGAGGGTGCGATCGGATAAATCTTAAAATATTTCAAAGTGCGCCCTCTCCCATAAAAAAGATAGCAAAGAATATGGATTCAGCACACATTATACTATCATTTAAACAAATAAAATTCGGACCACCTCACTTTAATCATAAGAAAAAAAAAGAAACAAAATCAACTGCCAGTCTGAGAGAGCGGTCGGATAAATCTTAAAATATTTCAAAATGCGCCCTCTCCCATAAAAAAGTTAGCAACAAATATGGATTCAGCACACATTAAACTATTATTTAAACAAATAAAATTCGGACCACCTCACTCTAATCATAAGAAAAAAAAAAGAAACAAAATCAACTGCCAGTCTGAGGGTGCGATCGGATAAATCTTAAAATATTTCAAAGTGCGCCCTCTCCCATAAAAAAGTTAGCAACAAATATGGATTCAGCACACATTAAACTATTATTTAAACAAATAAAATTCGGACCACCTCACTTTAATCATAAGAAAAAAAAAAGAAACAAAATCAACTGCCAGTCTGAGAGAGCGGTCGGATAAATCTTAAAATATTTCAAAGTGCGCCCTCTCCCATAAAAAAGTTAGCAACAAATATGGATTCAGCACACATTAAACTATTATTTAAACAAATAAAATTCGGACAACCTCACTTTAATCATAAGAAAAAAAAAGAAACAAAATCAACTGCCAGTCTGAGAGAGCGGTCGGATAAATCTTAAAATATTTCAAAGTGCGCCCTCT
Organism: Ontholestes murinus; assembly: GCA_963969525.1. NCBI lineage: Eukaryota > Metazoa > Arthropoda > Insecta > Coleoptera > Staphylinidae > Ontholestes > Ontholestes murinus. The sequence continues at coordinate 56,664,255 of OZ018391.1, forward strand.
CCCATAAAAAAGTTAGCAACAAATATGGATTCAGCACACATTAAACTATTATTTCAACAAATAAAATTCGGACCACCATACTTTTATCATACAAAAAAAAAATAGAAACAATATCAGTTGCCAGTCTGAGGGTGCGATCGGATAAATCTTAAAATATTTCAAAGTGCGCCCTCTCCCATAAAAAAGTTAGCAACAAATATGGATTTAGCTCACATTAAACTATTATTTAAACAAATAAAATTCGGACCACCAGATTTTTATCATACAAAAAAAAAATAGAAACAATATCAGTTGCCAGTCTGAGGGTGCGATCGGATAAATCTTAAAATATTTCAAAGTGCGCCCTCTCCCATAAAAAAGATAGCAAAGAATATGGATTCAGCACACATTATACTATCATTTAAACAAATAAAATTCGGACCACCTCACTTTAATCATAAGAAAAAAAAAGAAACAAAATCAACTGCCAGTCTGAGAGAGCGGTCGGATAAATCTTAAAATATTTCAAAATGCGCCCTCTCCCATAAAAAAGTTAGCAACAAATATGGATTCAGCACACATTAAACTATTATTTAAACAAATAAAATTCGGACCACCTCACTGTAATCATAAGAAAAAAAAAAGAAACAAAATCAACTGCCAGTCTGAGAGAGCGGTCGGATAAATCTTAAAATATTTCAAAGTGCGCCCTCTCCCATAAAAAAGTTAGCAACAAATATGGATTCAGCACACATTAAACTATTATTTCAACAAATAAAATTCGGACCACCATACTTTTATCATACAAAAAAAAAATAGAAACAATATCAGTTGCCAGTCTGAGGGTGCGATCGGATAAATCTTAAAATATTTCAAAGTGCGCCCTCTCCCATAAAAAAGATAGCAAAGAATATGGATTCAGCACACATTATACTATCATTTAAACAAATAAAATTCGGACCACCTCACTTTAATCATAAGAAAAAAAAAGAAACAAAATCAACTGCCAGTCTGAGAGAGCGGTCGGATAAATCTTAAAATATTTCAAAGTGCGCCCTCTCCCATAAAAAAGTTAGCAACAAATATGGATTCAGCACACATTAAACTATTATTTCAACAAATAAAATTCGGACCACCATACTTTTATCATACAAAAAAAAAATAGAAACAATATCAGTTGCCAGTCTGAGGGTGCGATCGGATAAATCTTAAAATATTTCAAAGTGCGCCCTCTCCCATAAAAAAGTTAGCAACAAATATGGATTTAGCTCACATTAAACTATTATTTAAACAAATAAAATTCGGACCACCAGATTTTTATCATACAAAAAAAAAATAGAAACAATATCAGTTGCCAGTCTGAGGGTGCGATCGGATAAATCTTAAAATATTTCAAAGTGCGCCCTCTCCCATAAAAAAGATAGCAAAGAATATGGATTCAGCACACATTATACTATCATTTAAACAAATAAAATTCGGACCACCTCACTTTAATCATAAGAAAAAAAAAGAAACAAAATCAACTGCCAGTCTGAGAGAGCGGTCGGATAAATCTTAAAATATTTCAAAATGCGCCCTCTCCCATAAAAAAGTTAGCAACAAATATGGATTCAGCACACATTAAACTATTATTTAAACAAATAAAATTCGGACCACCTCACTGTAATCATAAGAAAAAAAAAAGAAACAAAATCAACTGCCAGTCTGAGAGAGCGGTCGGATAAATCTTAAAATATTTCAAAGTGCGCCCTCTCCCATAAAAAAGTTAGCAACAAATATGGATTCAGCACACATTAAACTATTATTTCAACAAATAAAATTCGGACCACCATACTTTTATCATACAAAAAAAAAATAGAAACAATATCAGTTGCCAGTCTGAGGGTGCGATCGGATAAATCTTAAAATATTTCAAAGTGCGCCCTCTCCCATAAAAAAGTTAGCAACGAATATGGATTCAGCACACATTATACTATTATTTAAACAAATAAAATTCGGACCACCTCACTTTAATCATAAGAAAAAAAAAAGAAACAAAATCAACTGCCAGTCTGAGAGAGCGGTCGGATAAATCTTAAAATATTTCAAAGTGCGCCCTCTCCCATAAAAAAGTTAGCAACAAATATGGATTCAGCACACATTAAACTATTATTTCAACAAATAAAATTCGGACCACCATATTTTTATCATACAAAAAAAAAATAGAAACAATATCAGTTGCCAGTCTGAGGGTGCGATCGGATAAATCTTAAAATATTTCAAAGTGCGCCCTCTCCCATAAAAAAGTTAGCAACAAATATGGATTCAGCACACATTAAACTATTATTTAAACAAATAAAATTCGAACCACCTCACTTTAATCATAAGAAAAAAAAAAGAAACAAAATCAACTGCCAGTCTGAGAGAGCGGTCGGATAAATCTTAAAATATTTCAAAGTGCGCCCTCTCCCATAAAAAAGTTAGCAACAAATATGGATTCAGCACACATTAAACTATTATTTAAACAAATAAAATTCGGACAACCTCACTTTAATCATAAGAAAAAAAAAAGAAACAAAATCAACTGCCAGTCTGAGAGAGCGGTCGGATAAATCTTAAAATATTTCAAAGTGCGCCCTCTCCCATAAAAAGTTAGCAACAAATATGGATTCAGCACACATTAAACTATTATTTCAACAAATAAAATTCGGACCACCATACTTTTATCATACAAAAAAAAAATAGAAACAATATCAGTTGCCAGTCTGAGGGTGCGATCGGATAAATCTTAAAATATTTCAAAGTGCGCCCTCTCCCATAAAAAAGATAGCAAAGAATATGGATTCAGCACACATTATACTATCATTTAAACAAATAAAATTCGGACCACCTCACTCTAATCATAAGAAAAAAAAAAAAGAAACAAAATCAACTGCCAGTCTGAGAGAGCGGTCGGATAAATCTTAAAATATTTCAAAGTGCGCCCTCTCCCATAAAAAAGTTAGCAACAAATATGGATTCAGCACACATTAAACTATTATTTCAACAAATAAAATTCGGACCACCATACTTTTATCATACAAAAAAAAAATAGAAACAATATCAGTTGCCAGTCTGAGGGTGCGATCGGATAAATCTTAAAATATTTCAAAGTGCGCCCTCTCCCATAAAAAAGTTAGCAACGAATATGGATTCAGCACACATTATACTATTATTTAAACAAATAAAATTCGGACCACCTCACTTTAATCATAAGAAAAAAAAAAGAAACACAATCAACTGCCAGTCTGAGAGAGCGGTCGGATAAATCTTAAAATATTTCAAAGTGCGCCCTCTCCCATAAAAAAGTTAGCAACAAATATGGATTCAGCACACATTAAACTATTATTTAAACAAATAAAATTCGGACCACCTCACTTCAATCATAAGAAAAAAAAAAGAAACAAAATCAACTGCCAGTCTGAGGGTGCGATCGGATAAATCTTAAAATATTTCAAAGTGCGCCCTCTCCCATAAAAAAGTTAGCAACAAATATGGATTCAGCACCCATTAAACTATTATTTCAACAAATAAAATTCGGACCACCATACTTTTATCATACAAAAAAAAAATAGAAACAATATCAGTTGCCAGTCTGAGGGTGCGGTCGGATAAATCTTAAAATATTTCAAAGTGCGCCCTCTCCCATAAAAAAGTTAGCAACAAATATGGATTCAGCACACATTAAACTATTATTTCAACAAATAAAATTCGGACCACCATACTTTTATCATACAAAAAAAAAATAGAAACCATATCAGTTGCCAGTCTGAGGGTGCGATCGGATAAATCTTAAAATATTTCAAAGTGCGCCCTCTCCCATAAAAAAGTTAGCAACGAATATGGATTCAGCACACATTATACTATTATTTAAACAAATAAAATTCGGACCACCTCACTTTAATCATAAGAAAAAAAAAAGAAACAAAATCAACTGCCAGTCTGAGAGAGCGGTCGGATAAATCTTAAAATATTTCAAAGTGCGCCCTCTCCCATAAAAAAGTTAGCAACAAATATGGATTCAGCACACATTAAACTATTATTTAAACAAATAAAATTCGGACCACCTCACTTCAATCATAAGAAAAAAAAAAGAAACAAAATCAACTGCCAGTCTGAGGGTGCGATCGGATAAATCTTAAAATATTTCAAAGTGCGCCCTCTCCCATAAAAAAGTTAGCAACGAATATGGATTCAGCACACATTATACTATTATTTAAACAAATAAAATTCATACCACCTCGCTTTAATCATAAGAAAAAAAAAAGAAACAATAACAACTGCCAGTCTTTTTTAAGTTTAATGCCCAGTTTGCCTATCTGAATATTATAAACAGTGATAATAATTGTTTTTCGGTGTATGGGGCACATCTGGACAATCTATGTTTTTACAAGAAAACTGCTGGATATCTTTTTAATTAAACTGTAAAATTAGTTGCTGGACAAGTCAAGTTATCGTTTAAATATAAATTTGTAGCTTCTCGCTAGAGCACACGTTAAGGGTCCTCGTCATGAAATGACCTTGAATCACATTTGTTAATGAATATATCGCGATAAAGTGTTTATGTAAAATCTTATCATATTACGATATCGCTTTTCCAGAATATTAATTTTTCTTCTAGTTTTTGAAATAAAAAAATACAATGTTTTATTTTTATGGCAATATATTTATTAACAAACTCTGTAGAGCTAAGGGCGTTTGTTCCGGATTCCCATAAGACATGCTTCAAAGTAATTTCGTGACGAGGAGCCTTAAACTGCTATTTAAACAAATTTAATTCATAACATAAAACTTCGGTTATACATAAAACTCCGCATTAACTTGAGAAGTGATTTTACCTTGCTGTTCCACAGCATAAACAAAATTAAACTAATAGCTTATTTTGGCGCAAAGTGTATCAAAAGTCATTCAAAGGCAGCCTAAATGTGTTACCATCATAACTTCTTAGGGCGGGCATGTGTTTGCATTGCATAGTTCACATTTATGAATAAAAACATCATTTGTTACACACATTTTACAGCAAAATCGGTGACATTGTTGACATTCAATTTCTCGATTCATTTCTCCACAATACAGACACAGTTGTGATATATTGTCTGATTTCTTAATTATTAAATTTTTCAATGTTGTGCGGTAAATCATAGGATCAAAATTATCGTCCCAATTTAAATTATTTAACAAGACTTGACTATAATATAAAATATATGGTCCACAGTTGAAATTATCGACTTGAATGGGATATTTAAACAAATTTTCACTCAAATTTGTTACTGATGTGGACAATCCGAATTTATACAAGACTGGTGCAAGTTTTCGAAACATGGATTTCCCTGTACGACTATCCCTCGATAGTGGGTCGAAAAATAGGACCCTGTTACTTCGAAGATCAACATGTAGCAATGTCCAATGGCACCCTTCCAAAATGGGCAATAAAAGAATATGTTCTTTATTACAAGAACTTTTAAAATTGAATTTATTTTTTATCATATTTGAAACTTCGCTTTCAAGAAAAATTTTGCTTTCATTATTTTTAAACATGTTCAATACATAGTCCACAGTAAAGTTATCGAGCCACATTTGTTCACTATTTACGTTATAATTTAGTGTGGCATAAGTTTCAAAATATAACTTATGACTTCCAAATTTGCAAACAACATAATCTCGGCTTAGCTTAGGTACTTTTGGTTCGGAATAATAGTACGTAATTGAATTGTTGTTCATTGTGTTATGCATTTTGGAGATTACGGTTTTCTTGAAATAATTATGTTTATTTTTGTTCCTTTTGCCCCATGTTTCCTCCAAATCGGTCTTATTATATTTTCTTTTCGTAGCGCATTTATTTCTATCGATTTCGTAAATTAATTCCCTATACTCATTATTTGTATAATCCCTAAGTCGCCTAATAAATCTAGAGCATTTGTTGTGTAAATGTCCTTCTAAAATTTTGTTTTTCACAACCCCAAACCAATTTTCAACCAAGGCATTATGTCTCTTTTCAAAAATTAAGCATGTCCACATAGGAACAAAAGGAATGTAATGTTTTAGAAACCAAACCGCAAATGCATCCGAATAATATTCATTTTTAATTGAATCCGAAGTATAGCATTCCTCCTGTTTTATATTTGAATAAATGTTATAAAAGTACATATAAAAAAGATTATTTTTATAAAATGTTTCGGTGTTTTTGGTGTTATAATCGTTAATAAGGGGTTGATCATCATCATCATCGTATATTAGATTATCAACTATTTTATATTGTAATAAATTGTTTAAATGGTCATGGACAGTTTGGGATGCATAATTACAAGATATAACATGGAGAAAACTAGTAATATACAATTTCAATTCATAAAACGAGTTAATACTGTATAATGATGCCAGAATTTCCTTTAATATATTCTTAATGCGCCTGTCAAAATAATATTTATTTATGTCTCTGGTCATTAATTTTATGAGGTGGGCATAACATAATTTTAAAATGATCAAATTATCTGAATCTTTTCGATCCTCTAAATTGTTATATATTGTGTTTAAATATGTGCCAATATCCATACCGTTCCAGGCTTCACATATTGAATTTATAATTGCCAAACTCATGTCACTGACAGCTATTTTGAAAGCAGGCCAACAATTGTTTTTCATAAAAAAGTATTTTGTTTCAATTAACCAGATTGATAATGTGGAAATATCATGCTTTGCCGAAATTAATTCAAAAGCTGGTATAATTCTTTTATTTGAGGTCTGAACAACTCCTGCATAATAAAGTACTCTTTTTGAATTGACGTGTGGTTTTCTTACGACTGCGCCTGTTGCATCTATATGAACTGTTGAATATGCTGTATCAATAATATGATTTTTTACAATCCGGACCTGTTCCTGACTAATTAGATGAACATAAAGTGGTTCTCCAACTCTGTACATATATTCGTCATTGACTCTTCTCATTTTTATTAAATCAATCATGTCATCGACATCTCTATCATGTAGAGCTTTGGCTTCAGCTTTAACTTTCCTGTATACAGGCTCAGATTTAATTCGACGTAAATGTTTTGTCTTTTCTAAATGTTTACTACACACTTTAATGTTTTGCATTCGCACATTTAGAGTAGTAGAAGACTTAAGTTTGTTTCCTAACAACCTTCTTTCTACTCCTCTAACTTGGCGAGTTAAATTTGCAGCATGGCAATAATTATAAGAGGTACTGTAAACATTAATTTTTAATCCCTCATCGTATAAACAGCACATTAATTTAAACTTTTTACAATCTGGTTGCCCGCAGTAGCCATAAATCACAAAACCTTTTTTTAAATAATTGCACGATTTTATATTTAGTATACAAGTATTATTAACTTGCTTTAAGTTTTCACTAAAATAAAATTGATACACCTTTTCATCAAATTTGGTTGTTGTTTCGTTATAAATCAAACGCATGTCCTTTTTATTTACAATAAACGAGCCTTCAAAAATTGCATATACCGTATTGGGCAACAAAGAATCTGGATAGATATTTCGTGTTTCTAGCGGTAATAAACAACTAATTGTATCTGGATTGTTATATAAAGATTGTAGGATTGCATTAATCTTAGTTTCTTCGTCAGTAACGTCTTTAATTTCAAATTTATCTTCAGATTTATTTAAATCAATTTCAAGAACTTGTTCGCATTCCACATTCATTTCAAAGTCATCTTGATCTCTTTCTACTGAAATTTGAAAAGCTTCTTGATCACTGGTGATATCACCTTCCACACTAATCTTATTACATGAACTATTTTTAGAAATTCGGATATTCTTTAATTTTGTTTTAATGCCCCCTACATTTTTCTGTATTATTTGCAAAACATCTCTGCGTGAAAATTTATTATCTTCAGCAAAAATGTGCAATGCAGCAGAACCGATAATTTTGTTAGTGCTTTTTAATTTATGGATGTCGTAACATTTCTGCTCACAGAAAAAATCAAACAAAGCGTCTGATTTTTTCCCCATTTTATTTGATTTTTAATGATCAAATCTTAAACGGGGAAATCAAACAATACCAAAGAATTACAAATCGGTAAATCAAACGGCTAACAAAACGTATAATCCAAAAGAACGACTAATAAATAATAAAACCAACAAAAATAAATATGATTGTAATGACCAAATAAATAATAAACAATGCCAAAGAATTACAATTCGATTAATCAAACGGCAAACAAAACGTATTTGTATTCAGGTCCAATAGTACCACTAATATATTATAAAAATAACGACGGGGCGAACAAAAATGGTAAAAGCCAACAACAATAACTATGAAGTATAATTGTAACAATAAAATGAATAATAAACAATGCCAAATAGGTAAATCAAACGGCAAAAAAAAAACTAATTTGGATGTGGGTCCAAAAGAACCACTAATAAATAAAAAAAATAACGACGAGACGAAGAAAAATGGTCTAATCCAACAAAATAAATATAACGTATAATTTTAACAGCCAAATGAGCAATAAACGATATTTATGCAGCTAATATATTCTGTGCGCTTTGAAAACTCTGTTCGATAGAGGCGACGAAATAAGAATGATGCCGCAGACTACGAGATTTCAGTTTTGCAATCTGCATAACATACTTCAAGTGTTTCTTTCCTTGTCTACTCTATATAAAAGTTCTATTGCGTATCGCATCTCCACTTTCACTCACTTATCTATTTTTAACCCACCAATAACGCAACATTAACCAAGGACAAATCACGCCCAACTATTCTCAGTCGCGCAGTCAAAGGGTATCCCCCCGTTTAAATAAAAATCACATTCGTTTGAATCCAGGAAACTGTAAAATGTTCTCTGTAGAAAGTACATTTGTTTTCAAAGAAATTGCTGATTTTGTTTTAAAAAGGAAGAGATTTCTTTGAAAATTTGCTCAAAATGTTTTCTCAAAAAAGAGTTTCTTTAAAATTTGCAGAAATATAAGTTGAACTCTTTTATTTTTCTATAAAAAAGTACATTGAATTCCAATTAATTTAAGGGGGTATTACTCTTCTGAAGCGCGTTTTGAGAGTAATTTTTAGGAATTATTTCTGTGAAAACTATCAAACCCACAGTATCGGGATTTTTCACTCATATTAAGACATGTTTAAACTAACAATATACATTTTATTGAAATACTTAATCGAAATGTATACAAGTTATGCGCTGTTACGTATGTCGCGGCGCGAGACGCTCGTCCAATCGGGCGCACGGATTGTGGCAATGCTAATCGTCTAAAATAAAAAAACAATTTATTTTTTCAATCTATATGAGTGTAGTTATCGTCCGAACTAGAACTAAACAAATACACATATTTTTATAGAAACGGCAGCTGCTTAAAAATCAAAGTTCAATTTTTCCGAAAAATTTTCAACTAAAACATCAGATTGAAAGTGAAATATACAAGCTATCAAAATAATCCTAGATCCAACCATAAGTGAAGGTTCCTTCAATATGTGTGCCAAACGGCAAGCCAATTGGTTCAATAGTTTTTGAGGAAAACGTGCGCCCGTCTTGCAAAATGTTGTTCCGAGAAAAACGCGTTCAAAGTTTGCAATACATTTAGCACTGATACGGTTGAACTTACGGTGGATAACAACTGATTTGAGTAACTAACCCTTAATCAACTGTACCGTGGTGATAGAGACAAGGGGGGTCCATTGAGACAAGGGGGGACCATAAAACAGAAAAACAGTCGAGGTAAAACAGTCGATGGTATAAGTGCCGCGCCTCAACGCGCCGCAGCCTAAGCTTGTGTAACTATGGGATTTCTACGAATTTCAAATTCATATTTTCGAAACACACCCTCAGAACTTCGGACTATAATAAAATGCAAAAAAAAAAAATTTGAATTCTGGAATTTTCTAAAGAGTAATTCCCCCTTAAGATATTTCAGCAACTTATTTTTCACAAATTTTCAAACAAATACCCGCATAATTGAAGTGCTATCATTAAATTTCCTAAATATCAAGTTATTTCGAACGTGCTTTATATTTAGTACACATTTTGAAGAACTGTCTGCAGTAGAATTGGCCGTTGCACCATAGGGATTTCAAAGTAAATATCTTAATATTCGATTATTTGCTTCCATAATTATTTTAGACAAAAAGTGCATTTAACTTTTTTGTAGAGACAAAAATTCGGAGAGGGCGCACTTTGAAATATTTTAAGATTTATCCGATCGCACCCTCAGACTGGCAACTGATATTGTTTCTATTTTTTTTTTGTATGATATAAGTATGGCGGTCCGAATTTTATTTGTTGAAATAATAGTTTAATGGGTGCTGAATCCATATTTGTTGCTAACTTTTTTATGGGAGAGGGCGCACTTTGAAATATTTTAAGATTTATCCGACCGCACCCTCAGACTGGCAACTGATATTGTTTCTATTTTTTTTTATATGATAAAAATCTGGTGGTCCGAATTTTATTTGTTTAATTAATAGTTTAATGTGTGCTGAATCCATATTTGTTGCTAACTTTTTTATGGGAGAGGGCGCACTTTGAAATATTTTAAGATTTATCCGATCGCACCCTCAGACTGGCAGTTGATTTTGTTTCTTTTTTTTTTCTTATGATTGAAGTGAGGTGGTCCGAATTTTATTTGTTTAAATAATAGTTTAATGTGTGCTGAATCCATATTTGTTGCTAACTTTTTTATGGGAGAGGGCGCACTTTGAAATATTTTAAGATTTATCCGACCGCTCTCTCAGACTGGCAGTTGATTTTGTTTCTTTTTTTTTTTCTTATGATAAAAATCTGGTGGTCCGAATTTTGTTTGTTTAAATAATAGTTTAATGTGAGCTAAATCCATATTTGTTGCTAACTTTTTTATGGGAGAGGGCGCACTTTGAAATATTTTAAGATTTATCCGACCGCACCCTCAGACTGGCAACTGATATTGTTTCTATTTTTTTTTATATGATAAAAATCTGGTGGTCCGAATTTTATTTGTTTAAATAATAGTTTAATGTGAGCTAAATCCATATTTGTTGCTAACTTTTTTATGGGAGAGGGCGCACTTTGAAATATTTTAAGATTTATCCGACCGCTCTCTCAGACTGGCAGTTGATTTTGTTTCTTTTTTTTTTCTTATGATTGAAGTGAGGTGGTCCGAATTTTATTTGTTTAAATAATAGTTTAATGTGTGCTGAATCCATATTTGTTGCTAACTTTTTTATGGGAGAGGGCGCACTTTGAAATATTTTAAGATTTATCCGACCGCTCTCTCAGACTGGCAGTTGATTTTGTTTCTTTTTTTTTTCTTATGATAAAAATCTGGTGGTCCGAATTTTGTTTGTTTAAATAATAGTTTAATGTGAGCTAAATCCATATTTGTTGCTAACTTTTTTATGGGAGAGGGCGCACTTTGAAATATTTTAAGATTTATCCGACCGCACCCTCAGACTGGCAACTGATATTGTTTCTATTTTTTTTTATATGATAAAAATCTGGTGGTCCGAATTTTATTTGTTAAATAATAGTTTAATGTGAGCTAAATCCATATTTGTTGCTAACTTTTTTATGGGAGAGGGCGCACTTTGAAATATTTTAAGATTTATCCGACCGCTCTCTCAGACTGGCAGTTGATTTTGTTTCTTTTTTTTTTTTCTTATGATTAAAGTGAGGTGGTCCGAATTTTATTTGTTTAAATAATAGTATAATGTGTGCTGAATCCATATTCGTTGCTAACTTTTTTATGGGAGAGGGCGCACTTTGAAATATTTTAAGATTTATCCGATCGCACCCTCAGACTGGCAACTGATATTGTTTCTATTTTTCTTGTATGATAAAAATCTGGTGGTCCGAATTTTATTTGTTTAATTAATAGTTTAATGTGGGCTGAATCCATATTTGTTGCTAACTTTTTTATGGGAGAGGGCGCACTTTGAAATATTTTAAGATTTATCCGATCGCACCCTCAGACTGGCAACTGATATTGTTTCTATTTTTTTTTTGTATGATCAAAATCTGGTGGTCCGAATTTTATTTGTTTAAATAATAGTTTAATGTGTGCTGAATCCATATTTGTTGCTAACTTTTTTATGGGAGAGGGCGCACTTTGAAATATTTTAAGATTTATCCGATCGCACCCTCAGACTGGCAGTTGATTTTGTTTCTTTTTTTTTTCTTATGATTGAAGTGAGGTGGTCCGAATTTTATTTGTTTAAATAATAGTTTAATGTGTGCTGAATCCATATTTGTTGCTAACTTTTTTATGGGAGAGGGCGCACTTTGAAATATTTTAAGATTTATCCGACCGCTCTCTCAGACTGGCAGTTGATTTTGTTTCTTTTTTTTTTTTCTTATGATTAAAGTGAGGTGGTCCGAATTTTATTTGTTTAAATAATAGTATAATGTGTGCTGAATCCATATTCGTTGCTAACTTTTTTATGGGAGAGGGCGCACTTTGAAATATTTTAAGATTTATCCGATCGCACCCTCAGACTGGCAACTGATATTGTTTCTATTTTTCTTGTATGATAAAAATCTGGTGGTCCGAATTTTATTTGTTTAATTAATAGTTTAATGTGTGCTGAATCCATATTTGTTGCTAACTTTTTTATGGGAGAGGGCGCACTTTGAAATATTTTAAGATTTATCCGACCGCACCCTCAGACTGGCAGCTGATATTGTTTCTATTTTTTTTTGTATGATAAAAATCTGGTGGTCCGAATTTTATTTGTTTAAATAATAGTTTAATGTGAGCTAAATCCATATTTGTTGCTAACTTTTTTATGGGAGAGGGCGCACTTTGAAATATTTTAAGATTTATCCGACCGCACCCTCAGACTGGCAGCTGATATTGTTTCTATTTTTTTTTGTATGATAAAAATCTGGTGGTCCGAATTTTATTTGTTTAAATAATAGTTTAATGTGAGCTAAATCCATATTTGTTGCTAACTTTTTTATGGGAGAGGGCGCACTTTGAAATATTTTAAGATTTATCCGATCGCACCCTCAGACTGGCAGTTGATTTTGTTTCTTTTTTTTTTCTTATGATTGAAGTGAGGTGGTCCGAATTTTATTTGTTTAAATAATAGTTTAATGTGTGCTGAATCCATATTTGTTGCTAACTTTTTTATGGGAGAGGGCGCACTTTGAAATATTTTAAGATTTATCCGACCGCTCTCTCAGACTGGCAGTTGATTTTGTTTCTTTTTTTTTTTTCTTATGATTAAAGTGAGGTGGTCCGAATTTTATTTGTTTAAATAATAGTATAATGTGTGCTGAATCCATATTCGTTGCTAACTTTTTTATGGGAGAGGGCGCACTTTGAAATATTTTAAGATTTATCCGATCGCACCCTCAGACTGGCAACTGATATTGTTTCTATTTTTCTTGTATGATAAAAATCTGGTGGTCCGAATTTTATTTGTTTAATTAATAGTTTAATGTGTGCTGAATCCATATTTGTTGCTAACTTTTTTATGGGAGAGGGCGCACTTTGAAATATTTTAAGATTTATCCGACCGCACCCTCAGACTGGCAGCTGATATTGTTTCTATTTTTTTTTGTATGATAAAAATCTGGTGGTCCGAATTTTATTTGTTTAAATAATAGTTTAATGTGAGCTAAATCCATATTTGTTGCTAACTTTTTTATGGGAGAGGGCGCACTTTGAAATATTTTAAGATTTATCCGACCGCTCTCTCAGACTGGCAGTTGATTTTGTTTCTTTTTTTTTTTTTTCTTATGATTAAAGTGAGGTGGTCCGAATTTTATTTGTTTAAATAATAGTATAATGTGTGCTGAATCCATATTCGTTGCTAACTTTTTTATGGGAGAGGGCGCACTTTGAAATATTTTAAGATTTATCCGATCGCACCCTCAGACTGGCAACTGATATTGTTTCTATTTTTCTTGTATGATAAAAATCTGGTGGTCCGAATTTTATTTGTTTAAATAATAGTTTAATGTGTGCTGAATCCATATTCGTTGCTAACTTTTCTATGGAAGAGGGCGCACTTTGAAATATTTTAAGATTTATCCGACCGCTCTCTCAGACTGGCAGTTGATTTTGTTTCTTTTTTTTTTTCTTATGATTAAAGTGAGGTGGTCCGAATTTTATTTGTTTAAATAATAGTATAATGTGTGCTGAATCCATATTCGTTGCTAACTTTTTTATGGGAGAGGGCGCACTTTGAAATATTTTAAGATTTATCCGACCGCACCCTCAGACTGGCAGCTGATATTGTTTCTATTTTTTTTTGTATGATAAAAATCTGGTGGTCCGAATTTTATTTGTTTAAATAATAGTTTAATGTGTGCTGAATCCATATTTGTTGCTAACTTTTTTATGGGAGAGGGCGCACTTTGAAATATTTTAAGATTTATCCGACCGCACCCTCAGACTGGCAACTGATATTGTTTCTATTTTTCTTGTATGATAAAAATCTGGTGGTCCGAATTTTATTTGTTTAATTAATAGTTTAATGTGTGCTGAATCCATATTTGTTGCTAACTTTTTTATGGGAGAGGGCGCACTTTGAAATATTTTAAGATTTATCCGATCGCACCCTCAGACTGGCAACTGATATTGTTTCTATTTTTTTTTGTATGATAAAAATCTGGTGGTCCGAATTTTATTTGTTTAATTAATAGTTTAATGTGTGCTGAATCCATATTTGTTGCTAACTTTTGTATAGGAGACGGCGCAATTTGATTTTTTTAAATTTTATTATTTAAGGGTGTGATAAAAAATATTAAGGGTTGAAAATTGGGGTGCTTGTATCACAATTTGTTAATTCTATGTTTTATTTACACCCTAAACTAAAAATAATCTATGTATCTTGAATATGTATAGAAATAATGAAATTTGAAAATCTATGGCTGAAATCTATGGCTAACTTCACATCCGTTGCCTTTTTGCATCGTTATCCGAGTCCGTTCGTTCGTCCGTCTTTCTCGGAAATATTAAATCGCGCCGTAATAACAGTGTTTATTGTGGACGGTGCAAGAAGTTTGTGAATGATACTGAATAACTAATAGACACGCGAAGTGGATAAACGAGTGAAGTGCGTTAGATAAATAACTTAATTACAAATAAATAGTTCGGACGGATGGATGGACGGTCGGATGGAGAGCAACTTGGAACATGAATGGAAATGCACTGCCTCGAATGAATGAATGAATATATTAAGTGGGCTGGCGTTTTAATACTACTCCTTCGTGCATCTTGAGAAGATCGTGTCGAGTTTAGAAACGTAAGTATATACGCACAGGTGATTCATAGCATAAACTGTTCGATGCCCGGTAAAACTAGTATGAATTAAATATTCAGGTATAACTCTTGTAATGAGTCATTGAATGTGGCACTTAAGTTTTCAATTAAATCTCCAATTCAAAATAAAACAAAAACTGTAATGAAGTCAAATACGGTGAACGCTTTATCAACTCTAATGAGTCTCTTGGTTGAAAAGTTGTGTGCTAAATGTATAATATCTAAAATTCTTGAATATCTGTGGTAAATTTGGTTTTAGAAAAAAGGATTATCATACTTAAGTACTTTGAACTTTAAACTAGATATTTCTTTATTAAAGCTTCGAAAAAGAGAGAACACATTAACTTAGACTTATCACAACGAAGGAAAAAAATATGAAAAACGGGATTTATATTTCTACTGCTTCTACAAAATTGATTTCATGATAATTATTAGTAAAATAGAATAACTAATATACAGCCCTTAAAACATTAGTGTCATCAGGCAAATGTGAAATTTCCGTGTTTGAGTCAAAATAATTTTTGAATTTTTCGTGTTTTGGTGTTATAACCTTAATTATATTCGCACATTAGTTGGTACATTACAGAGTGAAAATTAAATTAGGGATTTGGTTGCTACATCAAAACCTACTATTACAATACATTTATTAATTTGTAATTTTATTATTAATATTTACAAAAAGGGTGCATGGTTAGATTCCGTTAATTTTGTCATTGTATTTAATAGGTTTGAATAGACTTAATTGTTTTTTGTCCATTTATTTTTTTAAAATTTCTAGTATCGCTTCAATAAATCCATTTATTGATGCTGGAAATAAAACAAAATTTTCTAAACCATAATTTCAAGTCACGGTTTTTGTGCTCCGGTCGATTTTTATACACATCACAAATTTGTTACGTATCTATCTCTTTATTCACATGTTTCGCTGTATTACAACTCAGGAGTGAAGTCATGCCATAAACTTGTGCACGAAAATAAATCGATTTCTATAATATCGAATTATCGCTGATGAATTTATTTTTACTGTGCACTTAAAACCCTTGTCTAGGAATTGGAATGTGTAAATTACAATAAATATGAGTTTATCGATGCAGAATTGTTGGAAATATTAATGATAAAACCTATTGCCTTACAATTATATAAGAACAGCTATCAGTTAAAACAACTACTCCACATAATAAAGTACTTTTTATTTTTTTAACGCTTTGGCGTTAAGTTAAAGATTTCTTAATTTCATTCTTATCTTTTCAAATTTTATTATCATAGTTTATCATATATTTTGGAAATTGATTGTTTGGAATATTCGTAGGTGCTTTCAAGTAGTACATAAATCTTTCAGATTCTGTTTTACTCGATGTTGAAATTATAGTATGCGTTGATGAGGAATTAGGATATAAACTTACTTCAGGCGGGTACGAAATCACACTATTAAATGTGTAAATTTCTTTTTTTAAAGTATAATAATTAATAGCTCCCGTCATATGACTGAACTCACAATCACAAAAAAACCATTACAACTTCAATGTAATGGGGTTTTGTTCTCTTATTGCTATATAATTATATAAATAAAGTACTCGTACTAGTCTATTTATATTTTAAAACTAATACTTCCAGGATGGCCCTAGTAAATTAATTGTTAGCTTTAAAAAGCAGTTCACGAATATACGAATATTGCAGGACAAGATGGAAAAGCAGAAAACTATACTTGTTTCGTCTTTATGGTATAGTAAGTGCTTTGTATAGTGTAGAGGCTGAGGAATTGAAGTAATATTTGGATCATATTTTCCAATATTACAAACAATAATGCGGTTTGTAAAATATTTAATATTGTCCCCGTAGCCCATGTTCGGTACGAAAAATTACAAAAAATTATTTTACTTATAAATTCCTTAATTAGTACTACACATTGTCGTACTGCATGGCAAACAAAAGAAACAAACAGAAATGGTGGGTTGCCCGCATATAATTAGTTTTTGTTATTACTTTAAATGAATTTTGAATTGAAATAGTAAACAGAAATAATATTATATATTCTATTATGAATAAATTGATTTGAAGTTCTTTGTTTATTTCAATGTATTACAATTTTTTCATCGTTAAATAATTTTTCTAATAAGTTCATAATTTGCTAATTTTGTTTTCACTACATCAAATAATAAAAAATCTCCTTACTGTTTTAGGCAACTCAAAAGATTTGTATTTAGAATATTATTCAACGAGTTATTATTAAGGTTAGATGCAATCTAGTAGATTTATGTTAATGATGGGCAAGATCTATGAATGATTTTTAATTAGCTCTTATTTTAATTATCAAGTGGTATATTAGAATCAATTATTTCTGTTGCTATTTTTGTATTTGTTGCTTGGTCGAAACGATGTTCTCCGAAAAAATATTGCGATATGTTAATTCCTTCGGGCCATAAATTTGAATCCACTAAAAAGTTACCATACTCTTCGGGGACGCCGAATTTACACATTACTATTTAAGATAAGTGCCTCCTTCGATTTTAATAAATATCTTAGATATGTTACCTCCATTTCTGCACTACTTTGAATTACCATATATCCGCTGCTAAAAGATGCGTCGGGATCATCTACAAAATCCGTCTCGTCTCCATTGCGTACGTCCTCTTTTTCGGAACAACAGATTATGGTATCACTATCAACTTACGCAATGTCCTTTAAGTACTTCACGCACCCAGGATGTATTTGCACACACCATACTTTGCAATTCGGTCCATTTTGGGGTATATAGTCGGGCCGCCGAGAGCTGACTGTGACTCATCGCTTTATATTGTATGAATCAAGTTTAAGGTAAACGTATGTCCATAAGGAAATTTGATTCAACACTGAGGCGGGAAATTTAAAAATTCTCGAATGTCATATACTCCTTTTGTCCGGAAATATGGTATACATTTGGCGATTTTGGTTGTACGGAAATATGGTATTCATTAGCGAAAAATTTAAAATATTTTTTTTATTTGTTAACAAAATATAATTAAATAGAAATAATTATTATAACATAAATTTAATGAAAATAAGATATGGCCCTATTGTACGCTTCTTGGAAACATAAATATTTTGAAGCTACTCAACCTTCGCGAAGAAGTTTTGCCTTGTTTATGTGAGGAACTTTATAGGAATTTTTTCGACTCGTCAACATAATAGATTCCATGCATGTTTGCCGTGTGGTAAAAACGTTATCAAGAGTATTTATTTCTAATTTATTAAATGAATATTGAACACAATAAATCGACTAATCAATTGTGTTTGGCGAACCCATATGATTGTATTGAGTTGAAAAAACCCAAACCAAGAACGTTTAAATCGGAACTATTTGGAGGTTGTGACTTAAATTTAATATTCCAACCATCAGGAAAACCTACGGCAACATTATCTTTATTATTATCAGAGAAATGTGGTTTTATCTTGGTGTACGTAAATTGTTTTGTTTTTATAGGATTGCAGAAATTTTGATTTAATCGCTGGAATAATATTTTCTCTAATCAATTTTTTACAATGCACTGCTGTAACAGATTCCACATTTGTCGTTATTTATGTTCCTTGAGGTCTGTTCTTAGAATTTCCTTGAGCCGGTTCTTGATATACGAATGGCCATATTCCAATTTTACCATCAAAATAATCAAAATAATGCTCGATGTGTATCATAGCGTAATCCAACTTCTACAGCCATAAACATCACTTTAGTGATAGATATTTTGCTTTTGCAGTTTCTCTCAGGTTCTTCTTCTTCTTACATTAGGTAGTAAGAGCGTATAATGTTAGTAAGATAAAACCATTTTTTATCAATCATACAAATCATCAAAAAATCGATGTTATTCTGTAATCTTTCCAATTTATTTTTATCTTTCTATATTCGTTTAAAATAGTTCGCTGTTTAAATATATCAAACAAAGTTGATTTTGAAAATGAATTTAATGGTGTATTCTTTATTTAAGCTAAATTGTCAGAATAACCTTTTCGTTTTCGTTCGCATTTTTTTTCAACACTAGTTTGTATGTATTTATTTTTGTTAAATAAACTAATAAATACAAGTACATTTAATTATTTATTAGTTTATTTAACAGAAATAAATACATTCAGAACAGTGTTGCTCTACTAGCTGTGCTATTTGTAACGCGCAAATTACTTTTGTATAATTCAATATCGAGGTCTTAGCCATAGTAGTTGTTTCAATAAGTGATTTGTTTTGTAGTCTTAGTAAGACTCATTGTTGTTGATTTACGAAATGTTTTCGTATTTTTAATTTATTAGTAAAGGAATTCAGTAAAGTGTACAATTAATATGTATTTGATTAAAAAAGCCAATTATATTAGTCAGATGGTAACAGATCATAATTTTCATCACTGTTCGAGACGTCTCCTAGTGTAAATGTTATATGTTCTCGAATACCCTCAAATTTTTGTAGGATCTTCCACTATTCCTCCATTTGTTTTTCAGCATGTATAGAACATTTTTTTCCATGTTTCTTCTTCATTACACATTGCTAGCACCTTGTCATCTCCAAACCCTTCTCTGTCAATATTTTTATTATAGTGTTCTTTGCAATTTGCCTATACAAGTTCAATTGCATTAAACTGGCAGTGATAAGGTGGCAAGCATGTGATATTTTTATTGGATAAATACTCTATTAACATATTTTTTTTTCAGCTGGCAGTTGGGACTTTCTCTGCTTGTCGGCAATGGTATGAAGCGTTGTCTAAAATTATTATTATTATTATTGCTCAAGGTTAGGGAGTAGCTTTTCTGCAAACCACTTTTTAAACAAATCAGCACCCATATTATCATGGTATTCATGCGTTTTGTTTTTAGAAGCAAATATTAAGGATGCACCTTTCACAAAATCGTCCCTGTTACCTGCACCTAGAGCAATGAACCTGAAACAAATCCATATTATGAGAGAAACACTTAAATTGTAAATTTTGTGATGATGTACTTTTATAATGGAGGCTGCAACTTCGTTATTATTTAATAAATAACACTTTTAGTTTGTATAACTTGCATTTAATTTTTATGACTACAGTTTCAGCAAATTTAACTTTATTTATTTACATTATTTTTTAAATTAAAAATACTTGAGAGTAACAGTCATCGCTCAGAATAATTACATTCATTTTATTTAAAATTCAGCTAGTATGAAACACACAAATTGTTGACCCAGCTCTGAATCTATTAGGGTTTGCTAAAATGAATTAGATACTTCACCTTTTTCCTTCACCAATTGGTTTTTTTCTTATGGATTTTTTATCATTATCGTGCCACCTTCGTTTTGTGGAACCTCTGCTGAAAATCCACGTCTCGCCTAAGAAAAGTGGATCAAATAACAGTTATTATTTATTTGTGAAATACTCCCGTAAAAATTTGGCACGTGCTGCAGCAACATGCGATTGTTCAAAAAGTCCCCTTCTCTCATCATCTATCTTAAATTTGAATCCAATTGTGGTCATAAGTGAACGCATACTGGTCTTTTTGAATTCGAAGATATTGACTTCTTTTAATTTATTAATAACACTTTTTATTGTTACTGGTAACACTAAAATGTATGATATTAAAAATATGTTATAGTTGTATGGCACTTCATATTAACTGTGTCGATGTTAATGATTAAATTGACACGTATAATTATTATTTCTATATATCTATAAATAGATATTAAAACTTACATTTACTATGTATTTCGTAAATTTCACGCTTTACAGCATCTTTAATGTAATTGGGTACATCAACTGAGAGGCTTTTCTTGCGTTATCGATTCTATTGCGGCGTTAGAATAACTGAAGTACCTGCAGCTTCAGCAGTACTAAAACGATGTCTAGTACGCATTTCTGTACTTGGACTTACACCGCTAGCTTCTGCAGGTCTCTAAATGTAATTAGTTCCAGTTCACAATGTTTAATAACCTCAATATTACTATTTAAAACTTACCTCAGTATTAATTGTTATTTCATTTGGATAATTACGTTCAAAATAATTAAACACATTCATCAGCATATATTGGGATTGACTTTTTAGTGATTTATTTTTTAGCATGATGAATATTTAAATTATTTACTAATTCGATAGAAACAATAAAGAGAATATATAAACATGGTTATGTTTATATGACAAAACTTTGAAAATAATTAGTAAGCGCGAGCTAGGGCGTACGTTTAACGTTCCCTATTCTTTTACTTGCAGACAACGTTTCGTTTTTCATTTCATTCTGCCGCAATAATCTCAAGATAATAGAATGAGATGGATATTAATTGCTATACAATTATTACTACGAAAATTCATGAGTCACAGTCAGCTTTCGGCGGCTCGACCATATTATGGCACCATTTGCACTTACTGTTATGAGCATTTTCACTAACGTCATTGTTCGTCGCCATTAAAAAAAAATCTCTAAAATCAGTAACAGTGACCGATGAAGCCTAAAAATCGATGGTAGATGCAGTTGGTGGCCTGAAGGTGGAAGAAAATCTTGTATGTATTGCTGGTTCATTAAATGGTATCCTAGCTAGAATCTAGGAACAGTCTATTCTATCATTCTACGTAGAATTTTTCAGAGGAACGTTGCACAGCGGTTGTATTGTGCCGATCGAGGAGCTCATCCTGAGCTATTCCGATAGGAGGATAAATACCACCTTGCTTCACATGATACACAAATATAAGTTCCTTATCAAAAACGACACCAAGATTCTTAAAAATATCAACACAAGATAATTGTCAGTCAGATATATAGTAATTTAATTCAGATATTTTGTAGGTTCGATTATAGTGCACAACTTAAAATTTAGCTGCATTAAGTTTAATATTAACACAGTGCGATTCAATTTTAGTGTAAATTTTAAGGTCGTCAATAAAAAAATATTGAATAAGAGAGGTCCCAGGTAGGAATCCTGAGAAACACCAGAAGGAGGAGTAATTATGAAAGATTTATAGTCATTATATGAAATATAACATTCTCGATTGCTTAAATAAGATGGGATGAGTTTAGTGACTGCTGACGCAGCGCATAAGGAACTAAGTTTATTAATTAACAGCATGTGATCAATTGAATCAAACGCATGTGAGAAGTCGGTGTAAATAGCATCAACTTGGCTACGTGTGCCGAGGGTTTCAGCTAGGAATAGTGATATAGTGGCGAAGTTAGTTATTATTGAACGACCTGGTATGAAACAGTGTTCATAGGGAGAGATGTAAGAGCAGACACTGTTAAAGATGGAACTGTGGAGCACATTTTTAAAGATCTTGGCAAAGTTCGATGAGATTAAAATTGGGCATTAATTAAAGTTAATGCCTGTTGCGCCACACTCTTGATGGAAACAGATATTAATATTCGGTGACACATCCTCTTATTATTGAGTTGATATGATCAATATTAACATATCTAAAGAAATCTGTGAAATGTTATTTAAGGTACAAACTGATTACATACATTTAAAAAAATCACCTTATTGACCAATGTTATAATGTTTTATTTCCAATTTTTATTGGTGCAGAAATAACGGGTTTTGAATTTAATTCAATGTAACAAAATAAAATGATACTTTTTTAAAATTTTACTAATCTAGTACGGGGTAAACTTATACAGTAACATATAGTACATAGGACTCTGCATAATTATCAGTATGATAAGTTTGATAGTTAAGAAAACCGTTATTTCTTAATTTTAAATTTTTCATAACTTCAAGAAAATTTAAGCTTGGCCTCTTTTGTTTAATAGAGTGACATTTTTATACCATGAAAGTTGGGACATGGGTTTTTACATTATAAAGCGAGATTTAAAAATTTTCTGGATCTAGATTTAATCTAAATGACGTAAAAAAATAATTTTGAAGTTATCATTTGAAGGTTAAAGGTAGGATTGGGAAGATACCTAATTTTTATCAATCGATCAGATTCTTTATTAATACAGAGGCTCAAGAATTGTAACATAGAATGGCAAACGAGTTATATAGAGCATATTATTTTGTAAATATTTACTGCTTTTATTTATTAATAAAAGTTTAGTTTCATAAGTAAGAGCCGAGTCCGTTCCGCAGATACTTTTTTAGAACTATGAAGTTAATGCTGTAGCATCTGCATATATTAATGATGGTGGGCTATTGGGTTAAACTAAACAGGATTGAACACTGAATAAAGCACTTACTGTGTTTTGAACAACTATTATAGGTTCAAAACATAGTAAGTGTTTATGATTAAAAATGATTGAGATTATAAATATCATGAAAAAATATATTGTACTGTAGTACTAATACTGGAGATCCTTAAGGAACAAAATAATGTAACAAAGTCGATAAGGCTGTAATAGCTATCATGTATTTAAAACAAACTTATGTCAAAGGATTTTTTCATATTTAAGAAGACAATTTCAAACATTTAAAGTTGAAAGTAAGCTGTATAATATTTAGAAGTGAGGAATAATAGGGGCAAAAGAAAAGCATGAAGTTTAGGAGAAAACAAATTGGTATGAAAATTGAAGGTGAGAAACCTGAAACATTAGTTTATTTTCAAGACAAGTTATGAATAATTTGCCCAGACTTAAGAGCAGAGTTATATGACGATAGCTTACCACTTTCATTTGGTCTTTTGTAGATTTAGGTATGCAACCAATTATATCTAGATTCCACTAGTTAGAGTAATTCTGTGTTCCCTTTATATTGTTAGTAATTAAGATATGTGTATTGCAAATATTGTATAAGCAACGATTTAAAGAGTTTATATTTTTATATCATTTATAACTTCTGCTGTAAATAATAGACTGGAATTGTAAATACTTTGATGTGTACTCAATCAAATATCGAAAAGATCGTATCTACCATCTCCAGATTGCAAACCTAATACGAGTATAAATAAATAATCGACTGTTGAACTAACAAGTGTGTATGGTAGATGTACTATGGGCGATAACATCGAGCCGATCACTCCTCCTCACAAGAAACAAACCAAAACGACGCAATATCTTCGTGTGAGCGTTTGTGTTAAGGCAACAAAGTAATATAGTTGGAGTGTGTCTATTAAGATTTCTTAATTGGTTCATTTGTCAGCGGTACCGAAGTACCGAGAGCGTGGCCAACAGGTTCTTATCTGGGCACCAGCAATATGCATATCGTCTCCACGTACTAGACCATGGTGACCAGGGTACCATTCCTACCACACCCACCACCTTCGTGTGGGAGCGGTGCCGGAATCAAATCCATCACCGACTTTTTCGCCGTCCCCAGAAGAGAAAAAAAATTACGACGGTGATTAATCCTGATGGGGCCGTAATTTGTCCGGCGCTTAAATAAATTTAATTTCATTACCGAACACCGTTCCTAGAGAACAGAATTAATCAACTCAATTACGACGATTAATCACCTCTGCAAGTGTTATCAGTTAATTTGTGTATGAGATAAATAAAAATTACAACTAAACGTGTGTGGGTACACTCCTTTCTAACTGTACAACCAAAGTGTATTTAGAAACTTTTGATTGTAACAAATTTATTCACCAAATTATCATGTATTTGACGTGTTATAAATGTAAGAAATTAAATTTTAATAGGGTATAAATGTTTGCTAAAGTTGTTATTACACATAAGTCATTAATTTCTCTGTGTATATGCTACATTCAATTTATCACGTTATTTTCAACCTTTATTTTCTGTAACTGCTCATAATTTTTTCGAATATTTATTACAGAAAAATAAAAATTGTCTTAGATTGGATTAAAAATTTAAAAAAATATACGGAATCATTGCAGTATTGTCTAAATATTGTTTGATTGTTTACTTTACTGCCACTATAGTACTAGACTTTTTTGTGATAATATATTTCATTAATAGCCATGGAAGATATTTTAGATAATTGTGTTCACACATAACTAAACTTTAACAAATACTATATGAGGTGTAGTCAAATGTTCTGTAACTAGAAGAGTTTCCGGAATTAAAGATATAAAAGAAATTGTCTTTCAATTAAGGAGGGAAATTAATAACAAAGAAAAACTATTTTATTCAATTTGTAAAATTAGAAAACTGTCTTCACAATGTTTTTTACATCTTTTCCGGTATGTTTTGTGAAAATTTTAATAAGGGATCTTCCTGTCATTACTTTTGAATTGAATATTTATAAAACAGAGACCTGTTGGTATTGTCACAGAAAGATAAAATAATAGTAATGCTATTAAAGATTTATTAGAATATCAAGATTCTATGCGAAGAAAAATGAAAAAAGGCTAAAAGTTGTACATACTAGATAGTATCCTGTGAGTAATTGTTTTTTTTTTTTTGAGGTAAAAATATATATGTGTATCCGCAATTAATTTATACATTTTATATGTCAAGGATGAAAAAAATATTTTTTGTTTTGTTCAATCAGATATAAAATAGGACAAAGCCTAAAACTAATTAATATTGTGACACTTGTCCAAGAAAAGCTGATATACATATATATTCCAAAATATTACATAATGCAAACTTCAAATACATACTTTTAGAAATTACAAAATATAAATAACTTTGATAGAAACAAAATGTCCATTAATGGTTTTTCAAGAAAAAGAAATATTAAAATTAAATATTTTTTCTCTTTTGTTTATTTAAAAGCTGTGACAGTTTTCATATATTTTCAATGTGTTATAAATAATCGTGTATAACCATATGAGTACCTTAGAAAGA
This sequence comes from Ontholestes murinus, assembly GCA_963969525.1. Lineage (NCBI taxonomy): Eukaryota > Metazoa > Arthropoda > Insecta > Coleoptera > Staphylinidae > Ontholestes > Ontholestes murinus. The sequence goes on from OZ018391.1 coordinate 56,690,143, forward strand.
CTAAGGCCTACAATTTCCTGCACCTGTAGTTTTAGCCCAGAATTCTAAAAAAAGTACGCAGATTAATATCAACTACGAGTTGTACAAGTAGCAGAGAAGGGAAGAAAGAGACCGTTGACCATAAGTATTTGTGCTTAGTATTAATTATATAATTATCTTTAGTTAGAGATTTTAGAAGTGCAAAGAAGATAACAATTTAATTAATTTTACGCGCAAGTACCTAGGGTCCACGTTTGCTTTTTCCCCTTCGTTTCGGCTTGTAGTTCTCCTAGTTACGATTTATTTTTATAAAGTCTTTGCGATGCTGTGCTAATTCTATATGTGTACGAAATTGTGATCCGATAGAAATGGCCCTGCCTAAACAGCTTTATTCTCAGGTCGGTCTTCGAGTTCATTTTGATTTTTCTACAGATGTCATCGAAAATTATCGTATTCTTATACTTGTATTGCAACAACTCTATATTTGAGTGTATGCATAGAAATCCAAATTAAACAGTATTTAGTAAAATATCCAGAAGCTTAATTCTTAGATAAATAATTGTAAATGACCTAAATGACTTCTCTTGACTTGAAAACTGAGTGTTTGATAGATTAATGACTCTAGGGTGGAATTTTGTATTGTTTGTGTGAGTTTGCGAAACATTACCAATTGTTATTTGGCGTAACTTGGCGATCTTCATCTTTTGCACTTGACACTTTTTTATATATAATGGCACTAACTGTATTTCTGACATAATCATCTAGGAGGTCGAACTCCACTTCAAGTAGGTGGAATAGCAGTGGTACCGGTGTGAAGTACTTTCAGATATGTCCGTATAACATCCCGTCTTCCGAACCAGAATTTTCCTTCTTCCTTAATTTTTAATAATTCGGCTGTTGCTTTGGTTTTCTTTCCGGCAATTATGTTGGTATTCGTTTTTATTTATACATATTTGGGTAATACTGTTATATTTTAAACCCTTAAATTAGATTCCAAATATTCACATCATATTAAGTGTAATTATTTGTTAGTGACAAGCTAAAGTTATGGAAACTATAGTGAACTATAATTATTAAAAAAGTGATATAAACAAAGCTTAATTTTTTCCTATGACCACTTTATTTTTCAATTATATCATAATGTAGTAATCTTTGTAAAGATTCGTCATAAACTCATGCAGGTATGGCCTCATAAATTCGGTGACCCGTTATCGAACAGTGTGTAATCAATATCGAGCACCAGTAGCTTCTTCTCAGCGCATCTCTAACGCAGATTTTTTTGTAATTCTTAATGTATTTCTCCACCTTAGCTAAGTAGAATTCCTGGTTCTCAAAAACACCATCTCGTCTTCAATGATAACCCCGGGGAGGTCTGTGGGCGCCATCAGCTCGGCTATGTTTAGATCAAGAGATCCCATTGTCATACTTGTTATCTGGAGATTTTCCATTGTGTTTGGGGTTAAGTAGCTTCTGGTGGTTGTAGATCAGGGACCCTTAATTATACATAATTTAAATTAATGAGAACACTACCTCATTAATTCCGATCTTGTATAGATGTCCCTTCGGAGTAATGTACGGCTCATTTTGTATAAGCAATGAGGAGCTGAGATTGTTCAGGAAGGCCCTCAATGTCGAACTGCCCACCTATTTTCTGAGGGTTATAAGGTTAATGCGTTTGCACACATATCACCGTGTGTGTGACTCATTCCATTAAGGAAGTTTGCCCCTAAAATACCCACTAAACTCTAGCTATGTTTGTCATCCTCTCTTTTTTTTGGGCGAAACCGCCATATGGCATTACCTCACCACCTCTTTATTGTTTTACACGTTCTAATCTCTCGCTCAATTATTAAGTTTCCAGTATTCATTGGATTGTATCATTAGGTTTATTATATTGCTAGTATTTATCTTTGTTCTTCTAGTCTTCTCGAACTTCGCCCTTTCTTCCTTCCAACGGTTGCATTTGAAAAAGACATGTTCTATGGTGTCCTCTCCTCGTGGAATCGTTTCAGGCATGCACAAAAAATCCGTGTCGACTGAGATATTGATATAGATGGTAATCAATTTATCCATGTTTTCTTTCGATCCAATTTGCAAGATTGTTTACCAGTTGTTTTGTTCAGTTTGCCTTGCCTGTTTGTGTTTGTCTCTTTCTCGATAACGTTTTGTCGCGATCATTTATCGTTTCATATTCCAATCGTTTTTGTAGGGCCTGCAGTTCTATTTGTGAAGCCCCAGTAATGATTTGTAGTGCCTCATTTTAGATTATGCGATACGCTTGTACTGCCCTTAACAGTAATCGCCTTTGTGCCTTCTCCAGTTTTTCCTAAACAGGGTGGAAACTTTAACTGGAATAAAATTCATAACTCCGATATACGCGATTTTTGCAAAAAATCCTGAAACACGTTAACTGTTGTTTTTTCTTGGCCTCATTTCTATGTATATGTAGTTTGTTTATCTGTTCCCGGAAGTGCCCACCCACCTCCGACGTTTTTTTTTCAAAGGGAAAGGTATGTCAAGTGACACCTCGTTTGAAAGATCGCAAGGAATACAACATACTATATATTTCTTGAATATTGTCAAAGCCCACGTGATAAAATGAAAACCAAATTTATAACTTGAATATTATTTAATGCAACAAATGTTCAAAATGGACACCATGTCTCTTTTGGCAAAGTGCAAATCGATGATAACATGCATCTTTAATGTTTTTTTTAATAGATTGCTTAAGGTTTCAATTAAGAGTCAGGGGATTAAGGTTGTCAATGTCACAACGTATTAGGCATAAAATACAGCAAGTCACACTATAAATGTTAAAAAAACATAAGAGATGGATGTTATCATTGATTTGCACTTTGCCAAGAATTTACTGAGATCTTTCAAACGAGGTGTCGCCTGACATACCTTTCCATTAAAAAAAAGGTCGGAGGTGGGTGGGCACTTCCGGGAACAGAGAAGCAAACTGCATATTCATAGAAATGAGGGCAAGAAAAAACAATACTTAACATGTTTCGGGATTTTTTGCAAAAATCGCCTATATCGAAGTTATGCATTTTATTTCAGTTAAAGTTTCCACCCTGTATAGGAAAAAATGGAGAGGGCACAATGGCGAGTGCTGTTAAAGGGTAGGACAAGCGTATCTCATAATCTAAAATGAGGCACTACAACTTATTACTGGGACTCCACCAACAGAACTGCAGGCCCTACAAAAACGATTGGAATATGAAACGATAAATGATCGCGACAAAACGTTATCGAGAAAGAGGCAAACACAAAACAACTAGTAAACAATCTTGCAATTTGGATCAAAATAAAACATGGATAAATTGATTACCATCATATCAATATCTCAGTCGATTTTTTATGCATGCCTGAAATGATTCCACGAGGAGAGGACACCATAGAACATGTCTTTTTCAAATGCGACCGCTGGAAGGAAAAAAGGGCGAAGTTCGAGAAGATTATAAGAACAAAGATAAATACTAGCAATATAATAAACTTAATGATACAATCCAATGAATACTGGAAACTTATTTAGCTCTGGAAAAAGAACGTAATAATTAAAGGATAGATTAGAAACGTGTAAAACAATAAAGAGGTGGTAAGGTAATGCCATATGGCGGTTCCGTCCAAAAATATCGATGATAACATGCATCTCTATTGTTTTTTTTAACATTTCTGGTGTAACTCGGACGTATTTCATGCGTAATAGATTGCTTAAGGTTGTCAATTAAGAGTCAGTGGATTAAGGTCGTCAATGTCACAACGTATTAGGCATAAAATACAGCAAGTCACACCATAAATGTTAAAAAAAAACATAAGAGATGCATGTTATCATCGATGTGCACTTTGCCAAGAATTTACTGAGATCTTTCAAACAAGGTGTCGCCTGACATACCTTTCCATTTAAAAAAAAGGTCGGAGGTGGGTGGGCACTTCCGGGAATATATAAACAAACTGCATAGAAATTAGGGCAAGAAAAAACAATACTTAACGTGTTTCAGGATTTTTTGCAAAAAATTACCTATATCGGAGCCCTATATAAAAGAATCGAATGTGTCACTGAGCTTAGTATCATTCTAGTGTGGAACTTAGGGATTTTTAAGCTTTGTCAGATATGTTGTCAAAGTGTGCTAACATCTTAGTGTTTCTTCCTATGTATACTCGTAGATATCTAATGAAATACATTTTTGACTATTTGGTCTTTAACCCTTATCTGTGCTTCTTTAAACTTATATCCACCATATATGATCACTGCTTCTGTTTTTTTTTTTTGGTGCATTAAAAGGCCAAGCTCCTCGATCTTAAGATTTACCCTATTTACTCTATCTTGTGTCTTCACCACTAATGTAGTTTTGTCTTTAGATGTGACGGTGATTGCTGTATCGTCCCCTTTTGGTTGTCTCATGTTCAAGACTTCATCGTAGAGCATATTCTCTAGAATGGGATCGACCCCGCATGTTATTGGTATGATTCGCTCTGTGTTGTACTGCTTCCTTTGCAAAACCCGTATTTATTATTTTTTCTCCAGCGTTGTCAATTAAGCATAATGGCCCATATATTTTTTCATTATCAGTTTTAATGTAGTTACTTGAGTACGTGAAGGTTAATATCACTTAATTGAAAACACAGTTATATTCCTTTCTTCACTTTTTATTTTTTCACTGCTAAATGTATATCTCGGCACTCTGTATCCATTATCTATAACTAACAGTACATTTCGGGCACTATTTACCCATTCTCAGTTAGCTATTGTTAATGGGTACGTAGTGCCCGAAATTACAGTACATTTAGCAGTGAAAAAATAAAAAGTGAAGGAATATAACTGTGTTTTTATTTAAGTCATTATCAGTGTCTTGGCTTGGATTCTTAATCAATATTAGTTGTGCTTTGATACACTCCCTTGGGATGCTGCCATGTACATATTCATCATAGCTAGGTTTGTAATCCTATTTTTATAACTTTCGATGAAAACTTGTCAGGCCCAGGTGCCCTTTTAACTTTGAGTTTTGTTGACTTCCTCCACAGTGAATGAAGGCGGATTTTTTAATAGTATTTCTTTGGTCTGTGCGGTCCGCACGGTTGGAAACAGATCAGCAGCAATTCTAAGCTTTCCCTCCTTCTCTAGTTCAACAGAACTTATCAGAATCTTGTCTTGTGTCTATATCATTTATTATGTTGTCAGAGCATATTTCATTAGTTTTCAAGATTTCCCTTTTTAGTGTCTGTTTTTGCAGTCTATTGTTCTCCTATAGGAGTTTTAGTTGCTACTATCCTGTTTCTCTGGAGGCTATGGCTCTGATTAAAAATCGTCTGGCAGAATGCCCTTCTTTCCCGGCTTCGCCCATCTCCAACCTTCACCAATATATAGTATTTTTAATTCTATTTCCTTTGTGTTTAAATATTTTACTACATTATATACTGCTATCGACTTGTTATCCTTGTTTAGCTTCACATATAGTTGCTTTATATATCTGTCTTTTTGCTTACAATAATAATCCATCCATGTGCTTTGCCACTTTGCTTAGTAATTTTAGCCCTAACTATCTTTGTGAAAATGGCGAAATATATATTTTGGTACCTTCTTAGATTTTCTTCATCGGTGACTGCCCAGTTATGTAGTTGGGTTCTGATCTTCGCTTTACTCATCGTGAGGTCAATATATGATTTGCCCTGTGGTTCAACAACAATTGAATTTATGCCATCATTGTATATTAGGTTATATTGGACCATATATTCTTTCAGTATTTTGCCTATTTAGTCTTCTTTATTGCCTCTCTACAGTCGGGACTTGGCATTGAAGTCACTCGTTATAATGACTTGTTTTTTTATGGCCTTCATGCAGTTGTACAATTTTCTTTGAATGTTGATATTAATTTAGTTTGACTATTGCTTGGTGGATTGTAGCATGTTATAACTAAAAATTCTTCCAGTTCAGCCGTTACAAGTTGTTTTTGTTTTTGCATATTCTGCGTACTTTAGCTTTATTGCTATAAACTTGTATGCCAATGTCGATAATTTTATTTAATGTCCAATGTCTTTGTTTTTTGATTTGGTTCGGTTACAATGGCCAGATCTATATGCTTTTCTCTAGCGTTTTGGCCTAAGTTCCATCGCTCAGTTGTAACGACCAAGGTTGCTCTGGATTAATAGTATGATGAAACAAAAATGCTTACTGCTACACTCCTTCCATATGTATCCCGTGTGGCCATGGCACGCTTAGGCCCTATTTGACCCTTCGTGGTCCCGTATAAAATTTTGACAATCCTACTCTTATATGCCTTAGATTCAAAAACTTGTCAGTTACCGTTGCAGTATTAGTGTTTCTTTGATTACATCTTAATTCGCTTATTTAGATGTCTGTCTCGGCCCTATAATATTTTCAACAGCTTTGGATAGTTCTTCTCTGGTAGTCTCTAAGTATGTATTTCTCACCTGATTTTAATCGTACTTATCGCGATTACTTTTTGTTCATCACAATTTGGTTTCAATTAATGTAGGATGTCGCTTCCCGCGTTATTATCTTTATCTGGTTGCCCTTATTTTTGTGCTTCTGATTATTCTTAAGTCCTGCATAGTTTTCGTATTCCGTTGATCCTTCTTTACTGCTTATAGAGTTGCTTTATATTCTTTCTCTTTATTGCCTTCTATTAGAGCGCAGGTATTTCTTATCAGTGGAGGTTTTTTGTATATTACGTGAAATTCCTGGATGCAATTTTTGATCAATTTTCTTATGTAATGTGCTGTTAACTTCTTTACTTCTTCAATATTTCCTCCGATTTTGCTTACGTTTCCTTGGCATTCCTTCTATTTCTTCTCTGCTATTACTCGTCCATAGTTAGTCAAAGAGGTACCATCTTTGTTTCCTTTTCCGCCTTTGGACTCTTCTCCTTATTTGGTTTACATTTAAGAAAAGGCCACATATCTGCTTCTATGTTAGCAGTTTTAATCTTGACCTCATTAGTGCTCCAGCAGTGTGCTTTTCCCCTTTTAGACGTTCGCGCAAGGGAGTCTCTTCTTTTGAAAACGTCCTCTTCCTTTCTTTGTCCTTAATCATGGATGATTAATGGATTTTCAAAATATAAGTGCCTCAACAATCAACGAGATTACAATTGCATTTGACCTTAAAAGTGTGAGACTAGCAGTAAACCCTGTAGACATACATACCATTTTTGTAAGCCTTGCATTTATTTATAATTTTACCTTTTACCTGTAGACGTAAGTTCTTCGAAAAAAAAATAGAAACAAAACTATCTTAAAGCTACCTTATCGCAAGAAAAGTTCTTCTTTTTATAATAAGAAGATAATCTAATTTAATCTACAAGTCAGAATTAATTGACAAATTAATTTTAGTTCAATTATGTTGAGTTTGAATAAATATTTTAATTTAATTCTTTTTGAGTAGGAAACTCAACTGTATTTGTGATACGAGTATATATGTTATAAATACTTAAGACAGATTTTGGAATTGCTTTGTAAGTAGGTTTCTCCAAAGGCATTTAAAGTTTATGGCACAATTAGATGATAAGAATTCCATTAAACAATTATTAAACAAGTACTAAATTTTTTGGGCAAAAATTATATGTGAAGTGTAAACAAATAGATTACAATATAAAAGATGTCTCATCTGGAGTTCTATAAAATAATTTAAAATAGAGCCCTCTCTTATTCCTCACAACTACTAATAATTTATGAGTGACAATTAACTCAAATGTGCTATTATTCGTTGATGATTAAAAATTAAAATGGAATAGTTGGTAGGCTGTTTCTCTCCAAAATTACTTGAACGTTGTTTACTGTTTACGATTCGTGAGAAATAATAGTTTAATGTAAAAATGCAACTGGATTATTATTAACTTCAACATTTGTTATTAAACTTTATTTATTATCAATAAGAAGTTACAAAATTTCATTTTTATAAATAATCTTGATGCTACCTACATTCTTAATAACTTATGAAAAACACAAAAAACACAAAAATTTTGTTTGTAATGTCGCTAGCAGAAAAAAATATTAGTTAAGAAGATTTATTAACTCACTTATTTAAAATTGATGATTCTGCTAATGTATTCTATCTTAGAGTATGGTTCTTGCAGATAATTTTAATTGTAAGGTTCTTGTGAATATACTTATTTACGTCTATAAATGCTAATTCGATTTTAATTGAAATATAAGATGGTAATTAATGAATACGTAAGATAGTTAGCTAAAAACATAAAGACGTATATATGCAATTATCACGATTTATTTCTTATTAGTTGTATACTACATACTTTGCTTCAATTGGATATTGCAGATTTGATTTTGCAGATAACAATTATACATCTTACGTAACGAATTTTTCCTCTTAATATACAATATACGGAGATAATTTTATATTATAAATTCTAATGTGTTTTCTTATTGACTTGATGGAAGATAATTAATACTTCACTATCCTAATTAAGCCTTCGCTTACAATTTGTATTTTCCTCTTTTTCCTGTTATCCAGAGGCCGAGCCGAGAGACTGGACCATATAAGAGCTACACTTCTGTGCTTTCTTCGGTCTCATCTTCTTTTTCCAATTGACATTCCAAATGGGCCGTGGACATGGACGTGCTCCTTCCATCACAGTATGGCTCCTTTTTCCTAGACCTAGTAGTAAAGAGTTTGTCAACCCCGGTCTAATCACTCTGTTTGCTCGTCTTCAATTTATTTATTGCGCTCATCCGCGAATCTTTTTGCCGCTTTTTCTAACTCGACTGAAAAATTTCCAGCTAACGACCTGGAATTTTTATAGCGGATTACCCGAGGCTGCCATTGTTTATTACCTGTCTATGTTTTTTTTATTGTTGCTCCTAATCGCGATTAATTAATGGTTTCGGACCATATATGAGTAGAAAAAAACGGCGATCGTTCGCGGTTTACGGGGAATCTTACACTTTTATTTGATTACCAGGAAGTTTAACGCAATCAAAACTGTAGGTATTCTATTGATGAAATTTGAATGGAATGCAATTTTAATCGCCACTAATATTTCATGCAAATAAACGTCAAATATATATCACTAAATACATGGTGAAACAAATGTTGTGGATCAAAGTATGCGAAATATTTTTATTTCCTTATTAGTATAATAAAAATTCCAATATTAAAGCTGACTCTTAAAATAAGTACATATATGTCATTAACTACATGGTGCAGTCATTAGCATAAATTAGGTTTAATTATTATTCGAAAAAACGGTTGCTAAGTGTTAATAATTATAATTATTTTGGCAAATGCAACGAGTTTCTATCATTTACATCAAGTTCATGTAATTTAGAATAATACAGGTGTTTTTATATCTAATATTTTCTTATATTAGCAACATAAAAGTGAATAGTGCGGGTGAAGTCCTATGCAACGAAAATTTATGCCATATTACTTTGCAATTGAAGTATATCGGAATAAATAATTATTTAGGAAATATTGACTGGAATCAAGTAATGCCAAGCAAAGGTGTAATTAATTGCTTTTCAACATTTTGTCTTTATTGTTAGTGATTATTTTTGTATGGTGAAAAGTAGGCTACATGGTACCAATACTTAAGAGTGATTGTTGGGCAAATATTAAACACTATCCTGGGATATCAATTCAATCGATTAACCCCAAAATTAGATGAGGTGATATCTCGCGAATTCAAGTGGTCATGTTCGCACATAATTATCAATGAGCAGTATGGATCTCTAAGAAATAAATAAACAACAACCAATATTTGTTACCTTTAATATTTCTATATGGCAGATTGATTATTCATTTATAAATTAATATAATTTATATTACACTTCTTTATCTTCCATATGAAGATTAACCTTCCGGTTTTTAAAGATAAATATCATCTTTCTAAAATAATAATTACAAGCATTGTGTGAAAATACTAAAATTAAAAGAGTAAGCCCTAAAAATAATAAATTATATCCTAATAAAAGTGTCGCAAACATATGCATTAACTCGTGCCGCTGAATTGCGACTAATTTCCATTATAAATTAAAACCGACCTTTAACATAAAAACCATAAGAAATTCCGACCACAACTTGTGGCTTTGCACACTTGTCCTAATTTATTGGCATGTAGGAGGTCCGATGTGTTTGATAATAGGCCGCAATGTGTCCATGAATTATGATTATTGATCCGATAAAAGATTGAGCCCGTGTTTCCTACATTTGATTTTTTTTGTAAATGTGGTCGGCGTTTTCTAAAACGCCGGCGTAACTTATTACAAGGCTATTACAACAAACATAAATAAACAAGCCGGCGAAATTTATTTATCGGCGCGTCGCCCGATTTTAATTAGATTTGATTTAATGTCGCCGCGCAGTGGACTTTTCGAAAACCGCCTTCGGGTCCCCGCTCCACTTTCTAACATAATTAAATAATTAGTGCGGCTAATAGATCCGATAATTAATATTCACCAATTCCGTTTCGATACGAGTCGGTTTCAAAATTTTATGATTGTAATTAATAAATTGAGGAACTAGATGCAATCGCCGTTAATTAATGGCACAGCAGCGGCTACTGCTCTAAGGTCACTGTCTCGACATTTTTTAATTACATAAATTAAGACTAGGCCCATTAATGCGGGAGATTATTGCTTTCGGGGACTTGTATACGCGCGAAATTGATCTGTTATCGTAATTAATGTTCTATGATATCTATTAGCAATTTATTTGAAGGATATTAGTTGCTTGTGTACAGATACAGCATTTCTTAAACTGCATTGGATTTATGGCGTCATTAATCACGTTTTTTGAATATGCAGTTTTGCAATCATGGGAATGTTATTATTCGAAGTACTTGTTATCTAGCGCAACATTTCTTTTTTTATTGCATACGACTGTTATTATTTTTTTCAGTCAATAATGAATTTATCATAATAATCGTAAATTTAATAGCTCCTTGGAGGTTGTGCTATCTACAGAAATACTACTAGAATTATTACACATATAGACACCAATATTTAGAAAGTTAAATACTTACAATAATTTGTATTAGGATATGATTTAAAAAATGATAATACCTTTTAAATGTATTCAGTAACTTCTATGCAACAAATGAATTTTAATAGAGCATAATTTACCATAAATATAAAATCTTTCTTTGTCCATTTTGCAGTTCTTCATATAATTAAATTATGAGCAAGATATTATAGTCGAAAATACTTTCAGGTTCGGTTATCATCTCACCAGTTTTCGATTTATCTGCTAGGATTTTATGATTCTTTCATCTTCTGCGTTATTCGCCATTGCTCATATTGAATTAAATTTAATAATTTGTTATTGTCAAATTTTCTTAGCGTAGTATTTATTTTCTTGATAGTTGTTTTAATATTTATTTGCAGCAATGTTGCATAGTGATCTGTAATTTGGACTTCAGAGTAATTGATACATATGTATCACTATTTCCTTGTTTATTTTTAGCAAATATATGATCAATGCAGGTGGCTGAGTTTTTCGTTACACGAGTATTGCAGTTTATTATTAAGTGACAAGAAGTCATTTTTACTCATTAAATCGAAATAATTGCTGCTATTTTTGCTTATTTTAAGAATTTCGATATTTATATTACCAATAATTATTATGTCATTGCATTTCATATCGCTAACGTTTTGCATATATTCTTTGCGACTTTCTACAAATTCTTGAAGACAAGAGATAGTGCTTTTGTATTGAAATTATGACAAAAACATTTTTTCCCAACAACAATATTAGTTACTGTCACTTTTATTCCATTTAAATTTATTCTATTGTGATAAAATTAATTATAAAACTACCCCATCGATCATTATTATATACACAATTAAAACCGGGAAGAGCAAAATATTGCATAATATCTAGTGCCCATGTTTCTGTTGGTATAATGCAATCTAGGTAAAGTTACTCTAAGACTATATTTAATTCGTCAAAAATTTTTGAAAGACTTTTGGCTGTTGTATTTTATTTCGACCTTCGATTTCTTTCTCATTATAGCAACACATGATCTATAAGGTAGTCTGCGATGATAGACATTAAGTAAGAAGGTGCCCTTTGCCTCTGCAGTCTTAAAAGTTCGAAACACGTGTCTGCAGATGATTATAAACTTGAATGCTAGATTTTTTAATTGCTTTTGCTAATTTAATTTAATGAAATCAGTTTAAATTCATTTTTGTGCATAATTTTTCATGTTATAGTCATATTTAAACAATCTAAAATACATTTTATCATTTATTAGTTTAATCAACAGAAATAATTTCATTCAAATTAGTGTTGCTTTGATAGTTGTACTATTCGTAACACGCAAATTAACTTTGTTTTATTTAACGTCTGTCGAGGTACTAGCCAGAGAAGTAATTGTTTCAAATTAATTTGTTTTGTAGGCTTAGTAAGACTCACTGTTGTAGATTCACGAAATGTTTTCGTATTTTTAAATTTATTATTTAATTTTTAAAATCAACATGATAATTTAGATATGAGATCCCACACAGGATCTACATTTGTGAATGTAATTGAGTACTTCCATATTTAAACAAACTGTTCTTTTAAATGAACTCACGTCAATTTTTAATTGTGGAGGCGTTTACTAGAAGCGATTAAAACTTTTAAATCCGGGAACTTCCCTGCTTAAAGACAAGATTGACATAATGTGCACACCGCTATTCAACTGTTTTGTATAAGTAGGTTAGATTTCGTAATTTCGTCAAGCTGTTAGTCGAAACTATAGTTACGTTTACAATAAAGTCGTCGTGTCTTCTTTATTATATTAATGACAATGTATTATATATTAACCTAACCTAGTGCACTTCCGATCTACGACAATCAACTATATTGTTGTGTCACCATTAACCTAGGGTATCAAATATATATTTACCTAGCATACTGTTGACCTATAATAATGGAATTATTAACTTTACGTACTCTAGGATCACTTATATGGAGAATGCAGTTCCGAGGAGGACCTGGGATATAAATAATGAGGAAGAACTGTATTTTGAAATTACATACAATTATGCACCAATAGGACTTTTATGCCAAAAAAATTACTTTTATAATATTATATATTAACCCAGCCTATAAAAGAAAATATATAATAACCTTCCACAATCCTGACACATAATAATAATTTTTAAATTACCTTAGTGTGGTTTTCACCCTCAACAATATAAATAAGAATGGAATGAACAAAATGAAAGTACACTCCACTAAAAGGTAATTGTAAGAGACAGACATTAATCGATATATTCTTTTTCTTAAATATAATTATTGAAAATTAAAGAAAATACAAAAATATGGGAGAAAATATTTTTATAAAATGTAACATCTTCTTAAATATTAAATATTTAAATCACCAAAAGATAAAAATGAAATAGTGAATAGAGTAAATTGTTCAAGGGGACTTTAAAAGGAAAATAATGGCGAGAAGGGCAATTAATAGATTAACAGAAAAAGAAAGTGTATTTTGGTATATAAGTATATATAAAAGTATGGCCCATTCTATAATTAGTATGGAACAAAAAAAAAATTAAACAGAAGTAGTACAATTTAATAAAATTGTGAACTCCTTTTCTTCTATACTAATTATAAAATGGGCTACAATTAGTTTAGATCAAAAATTTAAAAACAGATTTTAAGAAGAAGAAAATTGTTTAGGGCTACGAGTCATGATTGGTGTTCTGCCATACTATTTTTCTCTACTTTTAGTTATCGTTCTATCTTCCTATTGCTTGATATTTTCACAGATTTATATTTATGCATGTTTTTATACGGTATCTATCAATTAACAAATTAACAACTTCTAATATATTTTCTGTAAATAAAACTTAAAAAAACAGCAGAATTTCCCAGAATAGAATTAACAGGAATATCTGTAAAACTTTGAAACCAATACGTTGTTGAATAATTTTGTTGGTTTTCCAACGATTGTTTTCAGATACACTAATAACTTGTTTGTTGTTATTTATGAAATCTGATAACCTTCTTATATTATATTATAATAAGTAATAAATTCATAAGAATAATATTGAATTTGATATATTTAGATAGCAATTGTACATATATGGTATAATGAATCAATTTTAGTATTTTGGGTTTTATATCTTATCAAAAATGCCATTTACCTTTCTGGGATTTAAAACAAATTAAATTCGTAGGTCTCTCTCTCTTTAGTACCAACAGGATTTAATTTTATACAATTAGTTTTATTTTTTAAACGTTGTAGCACCCCACTGTATGAAACTAGGCAAAACATATTTTTTCATTATATAGAAAGGATGGAATGAGGTAATACTCATACAAAATTGTCTTATCATGTTTAATTATATTCTATTCACTATTTGTTTTGAGTTATGTGAAGTAATAATCACTAATAAAACACGATTTGATTTCCTTTCTTCACTAATTTATTTAAACGTTAAATGTACATTTCGAGCACCATGTGCTCATTTTCAATGCTTTAAAACTAATTACATCTGTTTATATACGTTATAGGGATTAGTGGGAAAACCAAAGTTTAATTATGTCAGGTCTATTGGATGGGGATTAGTATTACTGGGAAAGGTGTCGGTAGGTTTACAATTCTTTTTCGGGACGAGACTTAACAATGGGTTATCTAGTGGAACCTGTCTTTAGATTTATACATTTCTATTGCTTCTAACATGTTTAATCTGAAACTACTTGATTGTTTTAATAATTTTACATTATGAAATGAGAATTGATGTCCGGTTTGGAAATTATGGAAATGTATTGCTGATTTGTCTGGATTTTGATTTTTTAGATGATAATTGTGTTCTTTGAATCTCTTAATTAAATTTCTTTGGGTTTGACCAATGTATAATTTATTACAATTATTAGAATTAATTGAATAAATACCAGATTTCTGTAGATTATTGATTTTGGTAAAGGTGTTATTTAAATAATATTTTAATTTTGTTTCACTGTAATACGCGGCTGTTAAGTTAAATTTATTGAATATTTTATTTATTTTGTGGCAAATGGTCGGATTGTATATAAATTTCGCCTACTTTCTGTTATTGTTTTTTTTTTGACGTATTGAGTTTTGTGCTTTGTTTAATTTTGTAATTAATTTTGTGTCTATTGATGAGTTTATTTATTGTATCGTTATTGTAACCTAGTGATTGTGCAATGTTTTTTATGAATGTTAATTCTTTTGTCCTGTTTTCATTTCATAATGGCAAGTTTATCGCTTTATAAATCATACTGTTAAATGCTGATAGTTTGTGTTTAATGGGTGATGTTGATGATGCGTGAATGTAGTTGAATGTGTTCGTTGGTTTTCGGTATATGTTGAATTCTAGTGTTTTGTTATTTTTATTTTTAATTATTTGTAAGTCTAAAAAGGGAAGTTGATTGTTATTTCCCATTTCGTGCGTGAATGAGTTGCTGGGGTACAAACCGTTTAAACTCGACAACAAGCTTTCTATGTCAGTGTTCTTATTGATGATTGCCACTAGGTCATCAACGTATCTGAACCAAACTCTCGGGAAGCCAGGTATAGTGTTTTTAGCTCTATTTTATAGGTGGTTAAGAAAAATGTTAGCTAAGAAGGGTGAGAGTGGATTACCCATGGCTGTTCCGAATGTTTGTTTGTACAATCTATTGTCGAATTCAAATGTGTTGCACTCTATTACTATCCTCGTTAACCCAATATATTGTTTAATATTTTCTGTTGCTATTGAATTTTCTAATAATAGATTTTTTAATATATTAATTGTTTCTTCTATTGGAATGCTGGGAAACAGAGCTTCTACGTCAAAGGAAACCAATAATTCGTCTGGTTCAATTATTGTTTTTTGTAATTTTGAAGTTAACTCAACGGAATTTTGTATTGAAAAATCGTTTTTAATGTTTAATGATTGGAATTGATCTACTAGCCATTTTGCGATGTTATATGTTGGTGAATTTATATTTGATACAATAGGTCTTCATTTATTCCCCGGTTTATGAATTTTTGGGAGGCAGTACAATTTCGGAAGTGATGGGTTTTTTTAATTTCAATCTGTATATACGTTTTTTATGGATTAAACTTGTGGGTTTTAGTATGGAATTAATCTTACTTATATATGAAGTTAGTGGGTTTTTGATTTGTACTTCGTATGGTCCGGTATCCAACATCCTTTTGACGCTAGTATGGTAATCCTCTTTGTTAATGACAACGACGGCGTTCCCCTTGTCTGATTTCAGGTGAAAAACATCTTTTTGTTTCAGCGACTTGATTGTTTTGAATTTGGTGTTTTCTTACTTGATCCTCCTTTTCAATTTTCTGATGATTTTCTCCAATGATTCTTTGGCTGCTATCCGGAAAGCCGTGGCTTCTTCGGGTTCTAAGTAAGATGCTGCATTGTCTACGTCGTTGATGATGGATTCTATGGGTGTGTATTGTGTGGAAATTGAGTGTTTAAAGCCTTTCTTTAAAAGCTCCATTTCTTCGTTATTGAAGGTTGCCTTGGATCTGTTATGTACTAGTATCTGGGTTGGTTGTATTATGTTGTTTTCTGTCGGGTGTTGTTCTTTTTGCAATGTTTATAGTTTTCTTCTGAGCGTGGATGATTTTCTTCTTAGTTTTGCGTTTATCACTGTATGAATTTCTTCTGTAAGACATCCCAGGTTATTAGTGATGAATTTTTGGCCAGTTTTAGGTGTAGTTCGTATGCGAGAAGTTGTAAGTAATCTCGTTTCGAATGTAACTCTCCTATTTCGAATTTTAACTAACTTTGTTTCCACTTGAACACTAATTTTGATAAATCTTTATTATGTTTGCATGTTTTTACTTGTATAAACTTAGGAAAAACATGTTTTATTAAACATATTTTTAGAAAGTAAATGTCTGCACTAATGAATTGTATTTTTGTTTTTAGTTTAAAGAATTTGTTGAACTCGGTTGACCAGGAAGCCATTTTAATATATTCACTATTTGTTTTGAGTTATGTGAAGTAATAATCACTAATAAAACACGATTTGATTTCCTTTGTTCACTAATTTATTTGTACCCCAGCATCTCATTCACTTTTTAGACTTACAAAAAAATAAAAATAATAAAACACTAGAATTCAACATATATACCGAAAGCCAACACACACATTCAACTACATTCACGCATTATCAACATCACCCATTAAACACAAACTAGCAGCATTTAACACTATGATTTATAAAGAGATAAACTTGCCATTATCAAATGAAAACAGGACAAAAGAATTAACATTCATAAAAAACATTGCACAATCACTAGATTACAATAAAGATACAATAAATAAACTCATCAATAGACACAAAATTAATCACAAAATTAATCACAAAATTAAACAAAGCACAACACTCAATACGTCAAAAGAACCCGAAAGTATGCGAAATTTATATACAATCCGACCATTTTCCACAAAATAAATAAAATATTCAATAAATTTAACCTAACAGCCGCGTATTACAGTGAAACAAAATTAAAATATTATTTGTATATTTTTTTGTACGACTTGTAAAGTCAATACATTATTTACATTATTACTAAACATCCCATTCATACACAGCACACATCTACCATAACTTTCCTCCATCTAAACCTTCCTTTCTCTTTCTCTCCTGAACCGTACTTAGGTCATACCAGGGTAATCTTGTCTTTATTTGAGAAGACACTATTAGTCGAATACCCTACCATTTTTTATACCTCGGATTTTATGTGCCGAACAATGTTTTCTCAGACTTCACCACTATCTCTATTGCCTCCTCATGCATACTCATTCTATTTGTTTTCTTGTTTTCTGACTTAGAATGTACCCAGGCGTTGATCTTTTAACCCCTAGAATTCGTTATTCCCTTTGTTTGTACACCATACAGAAAATTGAGCCTCATATATCGCATAACTTGCAGGCCAATTCGAAGTTGCCTTAAAATCATTTTCCCTATTTTTTTTTACCATGCCCCATATTTTCTGGCTTTCTCCTATCCCCATTTGGTGCTCTCCGTATCCATTTGTGCATTTAAATATGAAGCTTAAGTATTTAAATTCCTTCACCCTCTCAATCACACCCCCCCCCCACCCTTAATTCTAATTCATCCTCTTTTCCTTCAATCCCTCTATTCCTAAATCGCATCCATTGTGTTTTCCTTGCATTCACTTGTTGTCCTCTTTTATCTATATACCCATCCACTCTCTAAATCACCTCTTTTATCTGTTCTAAGCCTTTCTCCTAAAGGGTTTTCTTAAAATAAATTAAGCAAATTTGTATAGCATCGGTGGTTCAGTGGTAGAATGCTCGCCTGCCACGCGGGCGGCCCGGGTTCGATTCCCGGCCGATGCAGTTTTTGTAATACCAAGTCAAACTAAAGTTAAAAAAGAATTGAAGTGACACTTTGACTGTTACAACCTGATATATGATAACACTGCGTTCTACATGAGCGGCAATATTACGAATTAATATAATAAAATATCCATATTTACATTACACTCTATTAATTCCTGAATAGAGGAGGTACAATTTTATCATTAATGTGTTTGCTTACTAAGCCTACATAGGTAATATCTTATTAAATTAAACGTTTTTTTAACTTAAAAATTTAATTAAATATACGTTTACAACCTATTTTTTTTTGTATCTCGCTGAAATTTTCTCGTTAAAATTTAAGTTTTAAATGTTTTGTTTGTTAAAAACACATTTTTGATTTTGACATACGATGACCCGAGTGGTAATTATTTAGAACAAAATTTAAGAAGTACCATGGTATTCTTCTCATTTAATAACATTAAATTAATATTTCTCTGACAGCATTAGACACGGACTGATTTCGATCTATTTGGATATAAAGAGTGATTTTTTAAGAGCTTTCGGATTTGATTTAATAGAAAAACACATAAAATTTAGAAAAACGTACGAAATCTTTATTTGAGTCGATCTATATAATTTAATGTTTAAAGATGATTTCATGTAAATGTTGACTCGCCTCTCAATTGGGCCATTGTTTTGCGCGCTATGTGGCATGTGGCACCGTCTTGTTGAAACCACATGTCTGACAAGTCCAGCTCTTCTGATCTGGGCAAATAAAAAATTGTAATCGTCGCACGGTAGCGCTCGCCATTCACAGTAACGTTCCTGCCTTCGTCGTCTTTGAAAAAGTACGGTCCAATGATACCGCCGGCCCATAATCTACACCAAACAGTGCATTTTTCGGGATGCATTGGCAGTTCTTGCAATGCTTCTGGCTGCTCTTCACACCAAATACGGCAATTTTGCTTGTTCACGTATCCATTCAACCAGAAATGAGCTTCGTCGCTAAACACAATTTTCCGATAAAAAAGTGGATCTTCATCCAACTTTGCCAGCGCCCATTCACCAAAAGTTACCCGTTGTGGTAGGTCGCGTGGCTTCAATTCTTGCACCAGCTGTATTTTAAAAGGTTTTACACCCAAATCCTTTCGCAAAATTTTCCACGTAGTGGAGTAACAGAGGCCCAATTGCTGCGAACGGCGCCGAATCGATTATTCACGGTCAGCAACAATACTGGCGGAAACAACTGCGATATTTTTCTCTGTCCGCACTCTACGTAAGCGTGTTGGTGGCTTAATGTCCAATAATGTAAATTTGGTGCGAAAGGTTGCCCAAACTGACCATAAAGTGGAATAAGTGCACGATGCACTTTCTTAACCGAGCATGAATTTTGATAATAAAATTCAATAATCTGCAAACGTTGTTCGATTGTAAGCCGATTCATTGTTAAATTATAGACCAAACTGAATATGTTTGACAATTGACATGTAACAGGAAAACAGCCGAGCTGCCGAAAACAGTGTTGCCAAAAAGAAAGTTGCTAAAAAATCAGAGTCAAACTCAAATTTTAGAGCGTTGGGCTAATTTTCTTAGTTGAACAAAAATATCACCGACAATTTAAGGAACTATCTATGACAAATATTACTTTATTATAATATTTTGCAGGATGAAGGTACATTTGATCCTCGTTCAATTTAATTTATATATAATTTACGTGATAAATTGTAGTGTCCGCACAAAACTAATTAGTAGAAAATGTGCTTTACTCTACTAGATATATTTAATTATTTAGTTGCACATTTTGAAAATTATGTTGAGATTATAACTAACTGAAGTTCAGATTAAAGGTTAATTAAACTCTTGGTGTTGTTTCACAATTTTTATATATTTCTCCGACCAGTTTCGACCGTTGGTCATTCTCAAGGATTCTCCTGAAACAACACCAAGAGTTTAATTAAACTCTAATTATAATATAATATAATTTCACCACGGGTTAACTGAGAATTTAATTCATCGCAATTGAAGTTTTTGCATTCAAAATGTGCAACTAAGGATTTTTACAAATAAGTAAGGTAAGGAAGAAATTACCATAGTATATAGTAAAGAATACGCGGTGGGATTAAAATATTTGGGATTTTAAGTATATGTCATGGACGAAGATGTTAAAGAGGAGTGGAGATAGAGAGGAACCCTATGAGATAGATTGCTATGGTATAAATAGACCGAAGAGGAAATTACCTATTCTCACATTTAGAGGTCTATTATTTACAAACATCAATTAGGACTAGAAAATCTAGTGGAATAGACAAGAAGTTACAAACCTCTATGCCATACTGAATAAAATGCATTTACCTTTTGACTATGACAGTTTTGCGACTTTTGAGGTTTGATGTTTGGCTGTTGGAGCTGATTATGGTTAAGGGAAGATGAGTGGATCTGTTTTGTAGGAAGCCAAGCTAATTCGGAGGGATAGCTTGAAAATGTGAGCTTGTGAAGAGATTATGTTTCATGGTTTCTTTGACTATTTTCTCCAGTACCGGAAGCAGCCTGATTGATCTGTAGCTACTAACCTTTAAAGGGTCGGCGTGTTGTTTATTATGAGAGTAATTATGTCCTACATCCACTTCTGGGGAATAATTTTATTTTTATAAAAGAAATTTATAATTCGGATTATATACTTGTAGATATGATCGTAAAGTTGTTTTACATGGATCGTTATCATAACCGAGTGCCGTATTTTTACAATTACGTAGAACGTTAGAATACACACACTCTATTATATCGTCTTTTGGCATAGATGTGTAGTGAAAGGTTTTGAATAAGTAATAAGGAATATCAGGAATTAATATTATTAAGGCATATGTCATCTTATATTTTGTTTGTTTTTATCGTATAACTATAATAATCTGCGCATAAATTGGCTTCGTTAGTTGCCTCGTTCGTAAGGGAGTCTTGAAGTTTTTTTTAATGATCAGTGCTTTTCTTGTATTTAAAAAAGCTTTTTAAATTTTATTCTAGTATTGTCTTCCATGTTGTTTATTAATTGTTTGACAAGTACTAATCGATTGGTTTAGTTTATATTCCTTCATTAGTTTATGAATGTATTCGTTTGTCATCATCAATAAACTAAAAACATCATAGCAATAACTAAAACAACATTTAACAATTACAATCAATCCCCTAAAATACCCACGAACCCTCAAATACCTATACTACATAGTATCCTAAAAATACATAAAGAAAATATACCTATAAGACCATTAAAAATAATATTAATACACCAGCTGAAAACATCGCAAAAGCTACTTTAAACATATTATTCATTAGTGAAATAAACAATATAAAACTAACCATTCTTCGCCTGAAGAAGCCACAGTGTGGCGAAACAATTGTTGCGAAAAATAAAAGCATACTCTTTGAAAGTTTGTGTTTTAGTTACAACACCTAACAGTGAATTTAATATAAAACTAACAACATCCACAACATTAATCTCTTTCGACATTGTAAACTAATACACACACATACCTGGGGTGGGTTTCGCCTTTTACTTTAGTAACAACTATTTTAGAATTCGTCACTTTTGTCAAATGAGGCACCATTTTTTTATCCTAGGTGTATTTAAATCATTGACCTTATCTGATTTTACTTTACCAATAAAATATTTTAATTTATCCACCTGGTTCATTGGATCTGCAGACTTTAATTTAACAGAAGGCGAACAAAATGAATGCTGAATCTATATTCTACTTCTCTGGTTGTTTAAATTCGGTATGTTTGGTTTCATTAGATAAACATATCAGTCAAAATTTTGACGTCAGGTTTAAGTTTGATGTCTTCCACTTTTAATCCTTTTAGAGGTTTGGCCTCCTTTTATGTAGTGAGCTATCAGAAGTGGAAATAGTTTTTTTCCGAATTTCAATTCATCACTTCGCTTTGCTGATTTTTATTTAGAGACGTCCTTATATATGTTCTGCTTTGACTTCCTTTGTTTCTTTTGTTTACAGTTTTCATATTCGGGCTTCGTTTTTTCAGAAAGTTGTACTGATTTAGTTTTATTTATTTCAGCTATTGTTTCTTTATCTTCTTTGAGATGGTAAAAGACACTATACTGAGGTTTCTTATTCTTCTGTAGTATTTTCTTTAACTTCCTTAGATTGATCTGTAGTTTCTGAGTTTATTTCTTTAGATTTCTTCGTCACCAATATGAGCTGGTATAATAGGTTCGGGTTTTATTATATGTATAACTGGTTAGGGTTTGTTCTTGATTATTAGGTGATTTTTCATTTTCATATTTTGGTTGTTTTTGTTATCTTGAAAGACTCCGTATAGTTGTCGTTCGTATTGATCAGTTGGAGGGTAAATCTAAGGAAAAATTATTCAAAGGGAGATTTAGTGTAGGTTAGGAACCATCTTTTAACTTCACCTGAAGGTCAATAAGTTCATGATGGTTTGTAATTTATGTCATGAACCTTGTTAGTTTGCTAATGTCACGGTCTTTACATTTATAAATTGTCTTGGGGGTGGATACATTTTCAACGAAAATTGGATTAATTGATAGTGATTTGAACTATCTTGATTAGAACTATCTAAATAATACATCTGAAAAGCAATACTTTATTTATAAAAGTTGTTGCCTTCTTCCCTTCGCCCTCACCCTCACAGGTTTGTGAGGCTGGGAGTAAACGGGCTGGTTAACTGGATTTAAACCTAAGTGCTTTTTACTTCTAATCAAGATAGTTCAAAAATGTTTCACTACGGGTTAAGTGAGCTATTAATTAAATATAAAGTGATCTAAAGGTCTGGGATTAACGTCACGCTGTGGATTAAGTGTCGGATGTTACTAGTACAAAGAAGAACATCAGGTGTAATTGGTTTATTATTGGCTACTCGATAATTGTAAATAAATTTGCAACTGACATGTCTATCTTTAATTTAATTCATTACTATTGTGAAAACATAAAACATCATTATCTTTAGCAAAGACACTTAAATTGCTTCAATACGTTATTTTATTTTTAATTATGTGAAGATTAATTTTATTAAATGAAACAATTAGTAATCCTTTTTCTTCGCAGGTTTATTTAAGTGAACGAAATGTACATTTAACGTTTTAAATAGACCACTAAACAAAAATGCGTATTCTAATAAACATTTGTGACCAATTAGAGAAATTATCATTTATTTTTTTCAAAGGTTTGTTAGATTATTTCATTTTTACTTCTTACTTAAATGAAGTGAATTCCTCTATAATTTTTGTTAAATATAAAACAGTTAAAATCGACAATTTTAAGGAAATACAAAAAAATCATACCATTAAAATATGTGGAATTATTTCTTTTATTAAGTGACATATTTGGATGTTTTTAGACGTATATAAAATATTTATGTTTCATTCTAGAGTTTAAAATTCCTAGACAATACACAATAAGCATGAATATAATATTTTGCCATTGTTTTATTGTACATTTTTTTAATCATTAGTAATTTTATTAAATATGATGTCCAGAGGCTAACATATCTAACACCTATGCTCTGGCTCGGCCTCTTGGCCTTCATTGCATCTAATTATATGAATTATCCCTATCAACAAGCCTAGAAAGAAGTTGCTTATATTAATTTAATGCAATCGTTATGATAATTATAAAGTTTTTGTGACAATTTCATTTCTATAATTAAATCCTGGTAGACTGAATTGAAAAATTCACTGTGTTTTGATCACATTTTTTTTATGTGTAGGGATAGTTATATAAATCTATATGTTATATAATATTTTCACAATTATTATTTGTGGTTAAAGCATAGTGAATTCCATGTGAGTATGGATTACCACGTAATAACGGACACAACGATTCTCTTTATTAAACCCTTGTAATGTGTACACGTATGTGGTTTTTAATGTACACTAACACTAACGGCAAAAATACAATTACTTTGTAATTCATTTAATCATTATATGTAGATAAATACAGATAAAATATTTAGCGATTTTAGTTATAATCCATAAACATGTTACTTTTTTATATGAAAATGAAATCACGTGGAAACAATTTGTAAAAGATAGATCGTTTACGATTAAATACCAAAGTATCGTGCATGTTTAACTCTTTGGAAGAGAATGTTAGAACGTGTGAGATTGGTGAATGTACAATTTTAGTGTCACTAATCAGCAATACGCCGTTAACATTCGTGACTGATGGCGCTGTCGGCATTGTTTGATTATAGTCGGCTCGTTAGTGTACTAAATCGCCCCAACGTCAAATAAACGGTTGAATGGCGAAAAAGACTAGCTAAATCCGTCCCACAACTAGAAATAAACCCGTCGGTAATTATAGGCACAAAGAACAACATTGTGTGTATCAAAAGTACTTCGTCCAACCTATGACACGGATTTCAACAAAAGCCGCATTAGTCAACTTGTCGTCGTCGCGAATTTCACGCCACTCACTTCATTCATTACACCGGAAAATGTTTATACAGTATGTCTAAATAAAGTTTGTGTACGGGACAAGTATAAATAAAAAAGACGATCTGTTAACACTGCCAAAATCATCCAAAAGTATAAACTCCTAACAACAAGATATATACGGAATTCAAATGGTATAGAATAATACGTTTATATTAAAAAGTTTTATTTTTTTTGGTTATATAATTTTTATTTCAATTTAAATTAATTTAATATGGTCAATATATAAAATTTTGTTACTGTTCTTCTATTTATAAACATGGACTAACTGTAGTAATTCAGTTAATATATTTTTATTAGTGAGTGTCATAATATCATTTAACAAAAAGAACCCAATATTAAAACCACTGACTCTTTATGGAAAAATTAGCAACTCAATTTAAAATATCCCCCAAAAACACAATATTGGCGTTTGCCTAAACCCATATAACAAATTATGCAATGTCATAATAATAGTAAAACAGGGCATATAAGTTCATATAATAACCGGCATGATAAACTATCGTTCGCTAACCATCTGCGTAATAATAATCATAATCAAAGATGTACTCGAAGTAATTAAATTCGCCGAAATAGCTTAATAATGAATCAGAAATAGTATCTGAATATTTTAACTGAAGCGAAAATATTGGCAGATCTAGAAGACATGAATGAATTCCGCCCTTCAGCATGCTGACAAAATTTGTATTTTTTATATGTATGTACTTTTTTCTGCCAATTTTTGTTAATATTCTTTTATAAAGCATGTATAATAAAGGCAAATATAAAATAACATATAACATATGACATACAACGCCATGTTCTAAATGTTATGGTTTATAATATTTTGGAAGCTACTGGTACTACAGAGGTCAAAATTAATAAAAACTTAACCGCTGTTGAAAATATTATAAGTTAAAAACCGCCGATTTTTTGCCAATGAAATGTTTTTCTTATTGGAAAACCATCAGTAAAACCTAGAACGATAAAATTAATTTTTGAAGAGCGGAAATCGGCCATAGGCGTTTTAAAGGCATCGAGAGAGATTGCCACAGGACTTGTGGGATTCTCCAATGATAGGATTCGGATGCAGCGTGATCACTTTAAAATGATGAGCTTGAAAGGCGCAACGAATTTGGCGAGAAGAACTTAACCATCAAATACTCAAGTGGCCTGCCATAAATTATTACATTAAAAATTTGTAACAAGCCAAAAAACTAAAAACATTTTTCTAAAATGCTTTGCTAGCTAGCTTAAGTATCGAATCACACAGACAGTTAAGCTAGCCACCAAAGATATTTATTTTGTATACATAATTAGAGTCAAGACAGGGCAGAAAAACCAATGGTCGATAGCCCAAACGGACAGACTAACACATTATATATCATTTCTAAATGTTTTAATTTTGTAAATATCTATATTCGAATATATTCTCTCTAAACAAAAAGATAATTGATGAAATATTGATAAATTCTCAGAAAAAAAACGTGCAGAAATACTTATGAACAATTATTCGAAGAAATCTGGAAAAAAGGGCTATAATATTCTAATAATCTGGAAAGGAAACGGTTGAAGAAAAACATTACAATTGAGAAAATACACTACAAACAAATCTGATAATACAAAGCTACAATTTCTCAGAAAAATATGTAGAAAATTCTAGAAATTTCGAAAAAACTTCTAATCTGGTACATTTTACAAACTAGAAACAGAAACCATAAGAAAATTCTGAGAATTTAAAATTAAAAATTCATTTAGAATTCAATAGAAACATTAGAATTGTATGGAAGAAAAATAGTTATGGAAAAAAGTTCAAGCATCCTTAAAAATGTTCCTAAAAATTTTTTATAAGATAATTCGGAAATGGTAATAATTTTTGGTAAAATTGAAAAATAGTTTTCGAAAAGTCCAGAAGGAAAAGTTGTTTCATGAGTATTACTGAAAGAAATATCTTACAATTTAAAAGAAATCTTTAGGAATATTCAGAAAATGAAAATTCAATTTAATTTCTAGAATTAAAATATTATTAATAAACATTTTCAGAAATTTATTGTATTTTAGAAATTTTTACAAAATTCCCATAAGATAATTCAGAAAATGGTGATAAATTATCTAACAGGGAAAGAAAAATTGCTTAAAAATTCTAGAAATCCTCAAAAACAATCATGGAAGATTGTTGAAATTTCAAAGAAAAATTACACAATATTTTGTGAATTCAAAAAGAAAATGAAAAATCTCTTATAATTTAAAAATTATGTAGAATTCAATAGAAGAATTAGATTGTTTTCAAAACAGAAAATTGTACGAAATCTAGAAATTTGAAAGAAATACACGCATTCTGCAAATAAAAACAATCCACTGATGTCAAAATAATGTGCCATGGGCTTCAGATATGAGGAGCAAGATGTAAAAATTGCAAATTGGAAGAGAATAAAATCAACACTGACGAGAATTATTGGTCAATTTTTTTGGAATTCTAGAAAAATGAGAGAACAGTTCTTACAAAATAAGAAAAAAGTCTTACAAAGTTAGTACATAAATGCCGTAACAAAATTGGAGGAAAACATTAAAAATCTCTGATAAAAACGTATTCAAAATAAGATCCCGAAAATTTTTTATAAGATAATTTTAAAAATAGTTATAACTTCTGTTATAATTGAAAGAAAATTTTCTCGAAAATTCTATAAATCCCAAAGAAAAGTTAAGAATATATTCTAGGAATTGGAAAGAGACATTCTGGAAAATTTAGAAAATAACACAAATGTAAAGCTAAACATTATAAAACGATTAGGAAATTCTTTATTTCTTATATTACAGAAAAATTGAAAAAACAAATTAGAACAATTCAACAAAATTCTTGCAATTTGAAAGAAAAAAAAAAGAGTAAAAAAATAGTAAAAGATTATTAAAAAATGATACGAAACTTGGTGAAATACTCTAGAAATCTAGAAGCAAAATTAGTGTAGGATTGTTGAATCTTTGGAAAGTCTGAACAAAATTCTAAAAATAAAAGTAAAATTTATAAAAGAAATATTTCAAATAACATAAAAGCAAAAAAAATTTAAAATATTAAAAACATAAAAAATTCTCAAAGTAGAGAATTCTTATAAAATAAAATAAAAGGCAATGTTAAAGATTTAACTTGTCTGATGATATATCTGTATTTAAAGATTTTCATTCTGACTTATGCGTAATTCGACCGATGAACGATATCCAATATGATTGAAGGGGTTTTTGAACCACATCAGATTTCCAGGTCTGATAATATATGTACATGAAAATAGAGCTCCACTCAACTTGTCCTTTTGGTTCGAAATAAATAAATGACATTTATAAGTTTATAAGTATATCAAAACAAGTTTCGAGCATATTGTACTTCTACAATTATCATAATACTTTGGTGCAGTGAAAGCCTTATCGGCGCCTATACTCGTATATCAGAAAATGATGATAGTAGTACAGTCACCTGTTTTTTCCATCATTTAGTTAGTCGCATTGACTAGCACTCATATATTATTGCTATATTTATGAACAACGCACAATTTATTTACGGAGAGAACTCGGACATTTGTCAGTAATGATTCTTTAAATATATATGAGTTTTATAAATAAACGGCAGTTTTATACTTTAAGCTCCTATCTAGCATGTTGTTAAGCTTTGGTTGCTTTGAAGAAAAATTACTTTATTTTTTTTTTAAAGATTATGTGACCTGATTGCAACTTCTATGTCTGAAAAAGGTCTTCTTCTTTTTCTGTTGCTGTCTCATTATTGCCATTTCCACCTTATTTACAGCGGCAAAAGTTCTATATAACTGCATCTGAACTAATTCCTCAAATTCCGCAAGCATAAAATTATCCTTCTACCAATGTTTCTTTTTCCCTTTAATTTACTCTGCATGAACATCCTGAGCATCTCATATCTATGTTCTCACATGATATGTCCTTGACATTGTAGCGTTCTTCTCTTTAGGCTGGTAATTACTCTATATTCTTTACACATTTCTTGTAATATTTTCGAGCTTAATTTCCCCTTTTACCACGATATGCGAAGCATTCCTCTGTACCACCACATTTTAAACGACTGTAATTTATCTATAAGTTCCTGTTTCAGTGTCCATCTCTCTAGTCCATATCATATGTCTCACTCAAACACTTAACACATTAGTGCTCTTACTTTTAGTTTTATTGTGAGAATTCTGTTACAGAGGATTGTTTTTAATTTTATAAATGCACTTCTTGCTATCTCTATTCTCGCTTTTATTTATCTTGTTTTGTGATTATTTTCTGCGATCCAGTTGTATACCTCGTAAGTATATATTCCCTTGTATGTTTAGTTTTTTTCTTATTGCCATATATTTAAACTTTTTTGTATTTATTCTTAATCCATATATTTTGCAAAACGTACTTGTACTATTGTATAGCCTTTGAAGTTCTTCAGCTGAATATGACGGCGTTATCATTTATTATCATCCTTCTCGTTTTGGAATTGTAATGTTTCTTCAAAAATTGTTTCACTGTATACATTGAAGAGCAGGGGTTTCATCATTACCTTACTCCTTTCCTAATTTCATGTTCTGGACTGAGTTCATTGCCCACTATTATTTATGCTCGCTGATTCCAATACAGGTTTATTATACTCAAGCTTCTATTGTCTATGTCTTTTGCAGAATTTCAACTAGACATCTAATGCAGCCATATGCTACTAAATATTGTTAAATATTATGAATACTACTTGTGAAATAGCCCTACACATTACAAAGACCTTCGAGATCCGAAGTGTTTACAATAGTCTATTCTCTTGACAGAACATTTTCCAACGTCTGCGGTTCTATCTATAGATCATAAATTGTTGCTGGTTCTTTGGCATAACAACGTTCTTTAACGGCACCCGAGAGACAAAAGTCTGGCTGGCGCAAGTCGATAGTTTCGTTGCTAGTGTGGCATGTCGCCCAATCTTATTGGAACCAGATGTTGCTCACATCCAAACCAGCAATTTTCTCCCAAAAAATAGCGTTTCCGTTGACCGTTTCGCCAGATTCAAAGAAAAATGGGCGATGATGCCGACGGCACATAATCCACACCATACAGTCACTCATTCGGGATCAATTGGCGATCACGTCTAAGATTTCCGATGCCCAAATCCTGCAGTTTTGCTTATTTATATAGGCCCCGAGGTGAAATTGCGCTTCATCGGAAAAAATAACTAAAGGCCTAATTAGCGAAGTTGTATCGAAGTGGATGGTCAACTCTCTTTAACTGCTGTGTTATTTGGATCTCATAGGCGAATATGTCTTTATGCAATATGCGCCTCATGGTAGCCTCTAATGTTCAATTGCTGAGAGCGATGACGAGTTGATGTTCTCAGGTTGGCTTGCACACTACGGGCTATAACAGCAATATTCTCGGGTGTACGAAACGGACGAGCATGTGGAGCGGTCTAGGGTCCACCATCATACCAGTTTCACGAACTTTGTTCACTAATTTCTCCATAACACTTGCATTTGATGCTTATTCGCGACCGAATTTTCTACGCAATTTTCGCACTAATTTTGCAATACACGAATTACATTCAAAGTAAATTTTTATCATTTTCCAACGTTCATCAAGCGTATAGCATGCCATTTCGCTAACCGGGTGTTGTATACTGAAGAACTGTCATCAGATGTCAAATATCATGACAGTAAAAATAAAGTGGTAGTTCAAAAAGATTCCAAGAGATGGCCCACCCTTTACTTTAAAAATAAGAACTAAACAAAGAAAAATTGATAAGACCATTCATTTATTATACTTTACCGGCATAACTTTCAAAGTAATATATTAATGGTTACTTCGGAAATTGAATGTATAGATAGTATAGAATACTCTACAGGTGAAACTCTTTTATTCAAGTGTAAATAATATTTTATTCCTCAAGTCGAATAATGTAATTTTTATATTTCATCTGTTAGAAACTAATGTTGTTTAGAAACGAAATTTTAAAGAATTAAATAATTCCTTCATAACCAAATCAAAGATTTTTAGAAACGTATATCTTCTTCATGGCCATTATCAATGATCATCCAGAAAAAAATAATTATTATATTAATGCATGGAATTAGATAGGGTATCAGTACAGTGTTCTAAAATACAATTCATGTTTGTTATTATACCAATTAACTCACGTTCAGTTACAATGTCGGTGACTAGGTTGACCTTTATTAAAGAATCATTAGATTATTCTGAACAAACATTTATTTTTTTAAATTGGTATGGCCCTTGTATCACCATCTTTATTTAAAGAACAGATAATAATGCGTTTATGAGGCTCTATATTTGCAACTAACAGCTGAGTTTCCTCCTTCTGTAAACATGGTTGATTTTCTATGCTCCATTTGATTCATTAATTTGTATGTTATCTTGTGTATTGAGTTGAGTCTCAAGTAATTTCGCTTTTTTACTATAATAATCAAAGGCGATTTTTTACAGAAAGAAATAATTTTATTCAGATATAAAGGGTGTCTCAAAATAAACTGACATTTTAATAAATAAAACAAATTATATTATTAGAAAAGTACGAATGTTTTTATTTTAATATAAGACATTATATGTGGAACACAATATCCGATAAATTGGCGCCTCGACCTTATTTGCAAATTGCCATTTTTTTGACAAAATTTTCAATTACATTTTGGCATAATTGCGGACTAATTTCATTAATGGTGAGTCTGTGGATCATTGGCATTCACTTTTTCTTTCAGAAAACTCGAAAGAAAGAAGTCTTATGGCGTCAGATCACACGATCTTGGTGGCCAAATAACACGACCATGGAACTTTGTCTGCAATAGCTGCATTGTTTCGTTCGCAGTATGGCAGGTAGCACCATCTTGTTGAAAGAATATGTCTTCCAAGTCCATGCTGTTTAATTCATTCCATAAAAAGTTGGTTATCATGTCACGATAGCGAACACCATTGACAGTAACCGCATTTTTCGCAGCATTCTCGAAAAAAGTACGGCCGAATCACTCCTCCAACCCAAAATCCGCACTAAACAGTGGTGGATGCATGGGGAGCTGTTGGATTACTTGAAGATTTTCGGTTCCCCAAAATCGACAGTTTTGCTTATTCACGAAGCCAGTAAGTTGAAATTGCGCTGAAGATGATTTTCTTCGAACCATCACCATTGATTTGTTGATGCTCCTCTATCCAATTGGCGAATATGCGGCAGTCGACATGATCTGCTAGTTGCAGGTTTTGTGTCAATTAGATCTTATAGGCATAGAAATACAGATCTATAGTCAAAAATTGCTGCACAGAGCTTCTTGAAACGTCGAATTGCTAAAGTGTTTTAATTATCTTATTAAAATGTACCACCAAGTTAAAAATCTCAACATCAGTGTTCCTAAAAGATGAAAAGTTGTTTCCGCTGCCAATATCATATTTCTCTCATCTCAGAAAAGTTATCAGGAGGGCTTCAAGATAGGAAAAAATGTCGATTGATTGTGATACTAACTCAGGGCATTTCTATTATAATCAGTAAGTTCATTGGGAAGTAACTCTTTAAAAGCACAATTAGCTGAATTATGCTAGCACGACACAAGAGAAAATATAAATTTTGGTATTTTATATCGGATTGAGGAGGCTGTTATTTGGTAAAATTTTATTGCTCATAGAATGCCTTTAGTATATTTGTTATTCTTTCTTCTTATATCTTTGTGATCGTCCTCATTTCTTTTCTATTTTTTCCCAATTTTTCTTGCTTTCGAGATTTTGTTCATTCTCTGTACATGTCCCCAACATCCTATTTTATCTCTTATTCTTTTGCTTCTCATTTTATATAATAGTGTGCTCTTCTCAGATTTCTCACTTCTACTGCTCTCATCCTACTTTCATATCTTTCATTAAGCAATTCCAAATGTTAAAACTACTCTGTAAATTAATTTATATAATTTTTCTTTCGTGCTCTTCTTAAATGTTTGCCTTTTATGCATTTATTTATCCGGTAGTAGAGTTTGTTTTATTTATTACGTTATTTGTATCTGTATCTTATTGTCCTGAGTCTTTTATGATCACTCCTAAGTTTTTGTATGATTTCGCTAGTATTCATTTTCATGTATTTTTTTCAATACCTTATTTCATAATAATGCCATTTGCACATGCACATTGTTAGATTTCTACTTTGTTCATGTTTTTGTATCCAAAGTGTAAAAGTCTTTTTTCGTTTTTTCTCCTAATCCACATGTATCTCTTGCCAAAGTGACCTTTTCCTCTATAAACTGCTGATTGCTATTAAGGTACCGTGCATTTGCTACCTGTTATAAATATTATTATACTCTCTCCTTTTAATAAAACCCTGCCTGAATTACTTACTCTAATTGTGTCCTGAAAACTATGTATCCCAAGAATATGCTTCAGAAATCATAGTTGCTCTTTCTCTCTATCGATCAGCAATCATACATTCTTGTTCCCCAAACTTTCACTCTATAATTTAATCGACTTTACAGACGCATCCTATAGTTGACATTCCACTCAAAATTTTTTTATCAACTATTTTCCCTACTGTTTTCCCACAAAACTCCATGCTTTCCTTACCTTGCACCTATTCTAATTCTTTTGCTCTTCCCTCCTTTTCTTTATTCTTTAAACTCACCCATTTGATATTCCCTACATTCACACACAATCCTCCCTTATCCATATATATTTAAACTCTCTTGAACACACATTTTTTTTGCTCTAATTAACTAATATATAAAGGCTTAACGGACACGCCTATCTCACACCAATCTAAGTCCTAAATGGTCTGACATATTTATTTCCACTTTCGCGATGTTTCTCAACCCATGTTTCTTCATTCACCCTTCTTATCCAATCTATCATTTCATCATTTACTTCTTTCCTTCTTAGATATTCTAGCAAACACTCTCTAGGCATTGTATGATACGCTGCTTTTCAGTCTAAAAGCACTAAATATACACATTCCCTCTCTTCCATCACTCATTCTACCACCCTTGCTAGAGTAAAGATCTGGTAGCAAACCACATTTTTCTCTATCCGGTTTGTATGGTAATCTTATACGCGATACTTATCACCATTATTCCTCTATATGTGTCTACATTATCAATATCTCCTCCTTTATGTAATTGCCTAATGCTAACTAAAACATTATCACCTTTTTTCAAAGGAGGCATTTTCTTTTTTGACTTTTCCACCATTTGGTTGGCTTGAACTAGCAAATTTTCAGTTGCTATTTTTCTACATTCAACGGCCAGATGTGGCTGAATGATAAGATCTTGATCCATTAGTATACTTCCATCGGCAGTATTCATTCTGGCGAATTGAACTTCAATCAAATTTTCCCTATTGATCTCTAAATTATCAACAATCCTAATATCAGGATTTATATCTTTGCTTTCAGTACAGATATCAGTTTTAATGTATTTTTCCATACTTTATTCAAACAACCCATTAATTTTTTCTAAAAATTCGCGTGGAATTTTTGAACGTAAGCCCATTTTAGCTGGTTGTCGAATAGAGCTTTATATTGTTCCATTTTTATAGCTTCGTGGTACGTGGTATTCATTCCCCATTGAACGAAAAGCAGATTAGTTGTCCAATGGGAAGTATGATGGTCGCGCATGCAAACAATTAGAGAATCTTTCATTGTTTGATTGCTTCTTTCAACAGAACCTTGGCTTTGTGGATATCTTGGTCTCCCATTGATGATCATCAAGTCAGGCCATAAAGACCCTAATTCTTGGATCACATCTGCAGTAAATTCTCTCCCATTATCTGACTGTAGAATGTGTGGGGCCCCAAAGTTTAAGAATATACTGAGAAGTTCTTTTGCTACTTCTACCGCCGTTTTAGAAGTAAGTGGCCTCAAAAAACTGTACTTTGTTAAATGTTCTTTATAATGTAAAATAAATTTATAATCGCCATCAGGCAAACTTTGAAAATCTACCAATCCACTTGTACTCTTTGATTTAAGTCAGAAACGGTGATAGGGCAAACAACTATACCTGCTTGCAAACTCTTTTTTGGCTTTTCCGTGCATTTCTCACATTGTTGTATAAATTATTTTATGAGTGACATTAGTATTTTATTTATTTTATATTATTTTATTTTACATCTTTGTACTCCTATCTAATAATATATCACAAATATTATATATAAAATTTGAAATGAAAAAATACTTAAAATTTTAGCCGATAGGAGAACGGGCGGAGTTCACTTCTTCAAACGTTCTTCCACTCAAACCCATGAATAGACTTTACTATTACTTCTTCTATTTACTTCTGTTCGATTATTTAATCCATTTTTTCAGGGAGTATTTTATAGCTGTTTATGTCAGCATGACAGATATATTAGCATAGTTTTCTGAAACTTTTTTATATGTTTTCTTTTCACCCTTATGTTCACTAGCTATATGCATGTTACTAATAATCGACAACACGTTCTTTCTAGTTGACATAATTTTCTGATCTTTAATTTTCTTAACTCCTGCAAAGTTTATTAACCTGAATGTCTTCTTAATGTGATATTACTGTCTATCTTTTAGGTTACTATTATCTTCTAAAACGTTTATTACATATTTCTCGTAGTCTTCAGTCCACAGATGATTATTTCTGTATTCGTTGATTGCCGACTGCACGTCTATTTCGAGTGAAAAAATATAATAAATTGAGACGTTGCCTAAAAATAATCAAA
This sequence comes from Ontholestes murinus, assembly GCA_963969525.1. Taxonomy (NCBI): domain Eukaryota; kingdom Metazoa; phylum Arthropoda; class Insecta; order Coleoptera; family Staphylinidae; genus Ontholestes; species Ontholestes murinus. The sequence continues at coordinate 56,725,520 of OZ018391.1, forward strand.
TTCTACATTTGGTTAAATCGACATTATAAAAAGAATATATACTTTTATGAGTGATTTCCTATTATTGCGAATTTATTTCAAAAACTGCAGCGGTGACAGTCCATTGATTTGACGTTTCGTTTAGTTTCAAAAGCACCACCAGAGTACTACCGTTTACCTTGCTCACTGCACGAAATGAGCAAAATAAATAATGCCGAATTCACGAATTTGGCAGATTATTTGCCTAATTCGTGAACTATGCAACGGACTTGCGCATTACGCGAATTAGGCAATGTTTTTGCTTATTTCATGTAATGGGTAATTTCACAAATTCGGTGTAACATATATAAATAAATTCAAGGACAAGGCTGCATGTCTTATTTAAGTATATTGCTGAGTATTGTATCTCTGGTAGTACGTTTTCTATATATTTTATAGTCCAGTTTATTGAATTTAAAACTACTAGGTGTCAACTTAGTAGTAGATATAACACTGCTTCTCCTACTTCTATTGTGAATTAGACGTTGGTATTTATTTGATCTTAATTGATCTTTCGTACTGACTTTTGGAGAAAATTATAGATTAGTATATAAGAAGCTGTGCCCTAGAGGCAAATTCGCTCCATAGGCAGCAGTTTGCCTATCAACCTGGAAAATCCATTGTCGATGCACTTTATAGCCTCACAATAGGAAGCTTCTAAGGTTCACTACAGCACACAACACAACCTTTAAAATTGTTATTGTACGCAAGGTTATGCCGACGATATAGCAATTATCATGAGGGATAAATATAACAGCTTCATAACGTCCTAGTCCATGACGCCCTCAATTCCATGATAAAATGGTGTCTGAGGGTAGGCTTCAAAGTAAATCCTGACAAAACTGTGGTGGTAGCATCAACTAATCGTAGGAAGCCGAATACCAAAGCTATCAATGTAAAAAAAACAAGATATTATGCTATCCTAAGAGGTGAAATAACCTGACGAAGCCACTGTGTGGTGAAACATTGTCGTAGAAATAAAAACATGTTTGAAACAACATACTGTGTCAGTATTTTATTAAGTAATATGGAGTTTAAACAAGTAACAGCCTCATCAATCTAGTAAATAAATAAGTCTTCAAATAGTGGCGATAATGACAAACCTATGGCTAGTCGCTTATTCTAAAGATAACATTCGTTATTGAATGCGAAGTAATTCTCATTTAGTCAGGTAAAGACAACATGATTTTGTATGTTGGATTCAATTAATGAAATGAAGCAGCTCCATTGCTCCGAAGGGATTAAAATCAGTTAAATTTCAGAATTGATATAATATAATATAGTTGTCTCATTAACAAATTTAATACAAAAATATAGCAAAAAAATATAGTTTTACAGAAGTCCATTTTATTATTTGTATAACCACTACAATTCCCATGCATCTCTAAAAAATTCTATCTCCAATATAATTTCTTTCAGATTATTAATATAGGGCGGTATTTTATTATGTATTTTTTTCGTTTATTCTTTGAGCTTGTCATTTTTTTAAAATTTTATTTTATATATACTTTTGTCCTTATTAAAAACGTCACAAATTTTATGACTGTTCCGCAGGCTCCGCCACGAGGCGAAGCGACTAAGAAAGCGAAAAGGACAAAGGCTCTGACTTATGTGCGTTAACGGGACGCGACGGCCACCACCATAAAGTAGTGGTCGACAAATAGTCAGATGACAGTTTCGGTGCCGGCAGTCGTTATTTGTGACGGTGATCCGAGAGCCTGCTTTATGCATCGGCTTATGTATGGCTGAATTATATAAATGTAAGGCACATGCTGATGTAAATAAGTCCCCGTGTACTTTATACCCACTTATTACTAGAGATATTTATGTTTATGACGATGTCCCCATCGTGAGTGCGTTTTATTGTACATTGTGTTCGATTTAGTGCAGAGCTTTAAATTATTTTACGTGGGTTAATATTTTCCAATAAAATCATACGTTGTACATCAAAACTGCACAGTAAATTCTTTGAATAAAAAAAGTAATACGCAAAAATAATAAAAAAATCGATTTTTTTCAGAACAGAGCAACATAAAAATAATTATTTATAAAAAATTGCTAACTAATTAAATATATTAAGGAAACCTATCTTGTGAACAATACATTAGATGATGAAATTAAGTGAAGTAAGGAATTTTATTTTCGTTTCATCAGAATATATAACTTCACATTACTCAACCCGAAATTTAGTAATACATTAGACAATAAAAAAGGTAAATCTTAAATGCTAAAAATTGAAGCATAGTCAAAATAAACAGTAAACTAAAGACGTTCTTTTTCCTTTCATTGACGGTATGTTACGAATATGCTCTATGTCGAAAAATTAACTTAATTATATTGAAAATATAGGTTCAGGATATTATGATATTTCTTTTTTTTATTATAATGCACGTGGTGAATTTTTAAGTATATCTTACTTAGAATGTATTATCAAATTCAGAATGAATAACAGCAAATAGAAGAAAACTGTTAAGATTATATACCTAATCTTTATAATTTTCTATTAAAGCTAATCTTACCTGAAAAGTAATCTTTTACATTAATAAATTATTAAAATCGTTATGAATATCTAAAAAAACACAGTTATTTCATATAATAAGTTTGCATAATCGACCACATTCTAATCACCCTGTATATGTTTGCTACTATACTTCGAATATGTAAATCATTAATATCAATTCAATGACAGTAGAACAATTAATCAAATTTTAAATATTTTAAAAACGGTAACAGATGGGTTTATGGGAGCTTGTGGAACTTAAATTAATTTTTTCTGAAGAATTTAGAAATTATACTACTCCATAGTTTTTTCTTTAAAAAACATCATCAGAATCACAAAGGATCGTTATATCTAATTCTAAAATCAATAAAAAGTTGAAATCTTTAACAATTACAAACAGCATCAAGTCCTTTATGTTGAATTAATAAATTATTACTAATTACCATTTCTTATTTTAATGTGCAAATAGAACAAGCAGTATGTTTAATGATCAAAATACTTTTTAAGCAGATATGAATCTCTCTGTCGACACTCGGTTCAAATAATCCTCATATTTTATTAGAGGCTGACTTATATTAAATACCACTATCCTTTATCATTCTTCATTAATCAATATGTATATGGCGATCATAATCTCCAGAACGAATCGATTCGAAACACCGGCCAAAGCAACCGTTGTTCATTATCTAAAATACATTTATTGAAATTATGGAATAGAATCATAACTGCTTAATTAATCATTCAACAAGAGGAGAAAGATTAATGTTGCTAAAAGCATTACAACAAAAAATATCTAAACTAAAACTGAGTTATTATTTATATGAAATAATTTAATAATAAAACCTTCCTTCAAGAAAATAAACATTAATTAAATAATTAAATAGAGAGTCACTTTACTGAAAATACAGAGGAAATATTTAACTGCACAGTAATTAAAATAAATAAACACCGGAGTAAAGTTCTACCCAAAATATTGTAAAATAATATGGAATGATAGAGGATACGTTAATATGCTTTAAATGTAATTTAAACAAATAGAATGATGGTTGAAATGGCATTATATGATAGCTAGTATTCACCTGGTTACTAATGTGCAAACGAGTAAGAAAAACAGGTTTATATTTCAAAGGACACAAAATTTTACATATTCACAAAATATTTGTAATTAACTCTCACAAGAATCAATTTTAACTGTTTTCCAACGACTCCAAATGTAAAAACGTTAACATTACCACAACATAACTAGTATTTCTTAGTTTCCATGAAAGTAGAAGCAAGAACTTACCTTGTACTCTTTTCAGTTCATTTGCAAGTGTACGTGTATAAGATTACCAAGCACAGGATGTATATTCTATGTGGGGTCTAACTAAAAAGTCATACAAGCCTACACACCATTAGGTTAAGAATACAATTTCCTATGCTATATACATACATATTTTCTGAACGCGATTGAAAGATTTTCTTAGATTTAAAAATAGTTGATTATTGGTACACCATTCTGTTAACATATTTAGATCACTTTAAAGTACATTTGATAGAAACGTTGTTTTAAGTGTTACGTGAATATAGATTTGATAATTATATAGAAAATAATGGTAACACTTTCTTTCACAAAATATGTTTAAATCATCAGCGAACGGAAGAAATTTACTTTATTCTATAAAGTTAGAATTGGAGCACTGTGTGAGGGCAGAGGAACTTCAGATGTAACTTCACACTCTGAAAAGCAGATATTTTCAATTTAAACCATTTGGGATCTTCCAGTCAAATAGCTACCATGAATTGAATGGCTAATTATACCACCTCTAAGTTTAATAGATTTTAATTTAATTATTTAATATATTAACCCGGAAAATTCTACATAAACAACATACACTTAATATCTATTTTTCAAGGACTTCCACAGATTAAAAAAAAGATATAATATAATTTTCCTTTAATCACTCTAAAAAATTTGTATAATAAAACTATTTTTCTAACAAACCGAAAATAATCACAATAGTGTTTTTAGCTAGAGAATGTCTATCGTTATCATTAATGATAGGTTAATTTATTTAACTCGGCGAACCGTTAAAATTGAAATTGAAATTTAAACGTTTTATTAATATCATTTTGAGTGTAAGAATTTGAAAAATGCTGAGCAAATAACAATGTTTCACCTGATGAAACCACTGTGTGGTGAAACATTGTTGTACTACAATATTAAAAACATTTAGAAACCTTATACTGTGTCAGTATTTCTTTAAGTGTAGTGCGAGTATGAAGAAGATGGTTTGAAGAAAATGACTATAAGTAATAGATATGTTCTGGTAAGCCCAGGATTATTCAGGGTGACCAAGAACGGTACCTAAGACTGATTGCGATAAGTGATTACTTTCGAGATGCCTTTTTTGCAGCAATAGGATGGGTGGTTTCTAGGTGAACAGTTAACCGAAGAGTTCTTGCCATGGGCCTTTATGCGTTCCGTTCGTTTTAGGTGCTACCAATAACTCCGCTGCACAAAGCTGGGATGTAGATTGGAACTTCATAACGCTTTAGTGATGAGTCCAGATTCTGATTAGGGGACCATTTGTCTTGGAAGTAGGTCTTGAGACTATTAAGACAACTCCAGGCCGCATACGGCCCGTCAAACCTTCATACAAAATTCCGGCGTAAAGCTTTTAGATTGACGTGCAAGATTCCCTGATTTATCACCAATAGAACATGTATGGGATAGCATTGGAACAACACACGACTTTGTACAAATTGCTCATTTGTGTTCAACAAGCCTGCCACAAGAAGACATCGACTACTTGATTCGGTCTATGCCTCGCCGAGTTAGAAAGTGCTACCACAATCGCTGCGGGCCAACACATTATTGAATTTGTATGAATATTATTTATACAACCTGCATAAAATTGTAGTTGTTTGTTCTGACCCGAAAACTGGACATAAATTTAATACAAAAACATTAAGAACACTTTTCCTTCTGGGTATTGCATTACTTTTGGGTTCCAGTGTACATTATTATTTTCTATGGTCTACCTCTTTAATAATTTGACAACTTATATTAAATTTCGATGTGCCCGTTCCCGTAATATTATGAGTACATAACAGATTCGAATACGCTTCCTTAATACTTTTAATGATTGATTTCTATTATGTGGGATTGTTTGTCTTGATTACCCCTATTTCTTGGTTGATAGTAAATATATATATGTTGGGCAAACATCAATTTTGTTCGCAATAAATCCCATCTCATATCCCATTACCTGTCCAACAATCCTGTGCATGTAAACCTTCTCGTTGAGATTAAAATAAATAAACCTTTCAGTTAATACAATTGGAAATCAAAATTCCATCGACAATTCTCAACGAAAATCAACGAGGAGGTTCGCAAGCATCATTTCATCCTACTATATCCTTTGGTAAAGCTAACCCCCCATATTAATACGTGATATCCCCTGAACGAATGCCTCCATTTCACTCTCTCGTTGCCCCATTTCACCCTACATGTGTTCCTAGTTTACATCCATCCTTATTCCTCGATAGCTGACACCATATTTACAAAAGCTTCCCTTTATGATCATGTTATTATCATCAGAGACTTTAACATTAATAAACCAAAATCCCGTCAAATATCCACATTCTCATCCAATTCCAATTTTGTTCATATTCCCACGCCACCAACCTTTTTAATGAACGAAAATCAATCAACAACTCCCGATATAATCCTATGTACGTCCAATATCCGTCATCTTATCCACGCAGTAACTCTCGTGCTAGATCTCTGTTCCGACCACCTATCATTCCAATTTGACCTAGATACCTAATACCAATCAACACCTTTTCCCCCTGAATTTATTTATTCCTGCCAGGACTATAACATTGAAGAAGTAGCATAAAAGCATTTTGACAATACAACAAACATTGATCCACTTATAATATCTCAATTTAATTCCGTTTTAGCCGACTTGATTATGCTCCATACTCCAAAAATCCAAAAACAATACTACAAATATCCACTCCCCAAATTTATCCTACGACTAATAAAATTCAAACGACAACTATACAGAAACATTAAATTCAATGACGAACGAGTACTGAAAGAAAAATTAAAATAAATAAACAGGGACCTAAGAAAACTAATATGTGAATATAAAAAAGATAAATGGACAGAAACTTGCAAACAAATCAATGACATGCAAGGGAAGACATACTGGATAGTAATTTAAAAATTGACGAAATATAAAAAATCAGACCATATCAATAGCATTATAGACACTTCATCAAACGCTACAATCACGGACGATACGTTAATTTCTAAAATATTTGCCAGACATTTTCATAATTGTTTTAAAAAATCAGTAAATACAAACTTTGAAAGTAAATTCCACGACATTATATAAAAAAAGAACCTTGGCATAACTTTAACTTACAAAACCAACTTTCTACATACATATATAAAAACTTCTACATAAAAACATTCTATTATATTTTAAGATCATCAGCGAATAACAAGTGGCGATGATGTAAGAAGGTACTTAGATTGGCCCTTAGAGTACAACCGAAGAAGCAACCAATTTAGTCAACGACTGTCCAATTATTGATAGTTGTAGACGTTGGTCGGATGAATATGATTTTAACAAATTAATAAGATTTACGTTAAAACCGAATTCAGCAAGTTTATTGAGTAAAATAGCATGATCTACATGATCGAAGGCCTCGCTGAAATCTGTGTAAACGTAATCAACCTGACCTTTGGGGTTAAGTTCACCACATACAAATTCACTGAAACAGCTAAGATTTGTTATTGTAGACCCTTTTTCTATAAAACCTTGCAGATGTGGAGAGATAAGGTTTTTGACACTCGGATAAAAGGATCTTAGGCTATCATCTCAAAAACTTTTGCAAAATTTGGCAACAAGGAAATATGAGGCTAGTATCCCCTGATTTGAATACTGGACAGATTTTTGTTTCTTTCTTTGTTTCAGATTCTAAGGAACTCCGACTTTTTTAGAATTAGATTAGAGATTTAACCAGGATATATATACGCTCTTTTATTAAGAAGTTCCGAATGCCATCGGTACCACAAGATATGGAACTACTCAATTTATTTATGGCTTTAAGAATATCATCATAGCTAATAGATATTCTCTAATATCATTAAAGCCATCACTCCTGGTATAAGCATTTTCAAAAACGTCAGCAAATGCGTTGGCAATTGATTCCGGAGAGGTCAGTTCCAACCATAACACCGGGAATTTTAGTTGTTTTCTTTTCGTTGTTAATAAATTACCAAAATTGTTTCGGATCTGTAGATACATTGGAAGAGACTAAATCTAAGTAGTTCTTATATCCTGTTGATATTAGACATTTACATTAGGTTCGAGTAATTTTAAAGTGGTTGTAAGTCCTTTCAGTTTTATTACGATTAAAATTGTTACGTGCTTTATTCTTGATTTTATTGCCCTTTATGATTTCTGATGAAACCAGATAGATATTTGTTTTAATGTTTTAGACATGTATATTAAATGGTATAAAAATTATCAATTGCTTCGTCTATATTGCTAATATTGTTGATTAGGTCCCAATAACTCGAAGAAAGGTATATGTATAAACAAACAAAAATCATATTTTCTAAAATTGCAATTTCCTAGATTGCAATCGGTTATTATACATAAAGCCTTAGAGAAATCCGCATAGATAGAGTCAATAAAATGATTTGCATCCCGACCCCAAACTTCTAATAAAGCGTGAAAACAAGGGAATAAATAGTATTAAGCAATTTCCTAAATGTTAGCAATACAGGGTGTCCCGTTAATGTGGGGAAATGGCTGGACCATAGATTCCCGGGGTCAAAATATGATGATTTAACCCAAAATATCTATATCCAAAAATTTACGGTTTATTTCTTTTGTTTATAACAATTGAACGCTTTATTCGATTTGAATGAAATTTATTATTAATAACTAACTTAATATAATACATCATTTCAGTTATTAGGGCTATTATTGGTTAACAAGAAGTATAGAAAACAGTAGTACCACCACTTTAAAACTAAATTATTTTTTTATTGGTGCATTTAATAAAAACTAAGAAAATACTACTGGACATACTGTTTAATTTAAAAACTTTTTTGTCTCTTAATAATATTTGATATCTTTTACGGTTTTTCCACAAAAAAATAAAATATTTTTTTTATTTAGTAAAAACAAAATCTAATTTTACATCGAATCGAAAATAAATGTTTTTCGTGGCGGTCTTTGTTTAAAAAATATTAATTATGTATAATAATATTTATTAAATGTCTTTTAATAATTAATTTTTAACTTGATTATATTTCATAAATATTCATATTTGGGGCAAACAGATATCTTGCTTGTATTAGGATTCTGCGAAGGAACTTGTTTGAAAAGTGTTAGATTTTGTTTTTATTAATTTAATTTATTGATATTATTAAATTTTTATTCAATTGAGTAAGTTGATTTACTTATTAATGAGTGCATAATGAGCATAATATTTCATATTTTATTTTTTTGTGCAAAAACCGTACAAGATATCAAATATTATTAAGAGACAAAAAAGTTTTTAGTGGTATTTTTTTAGTTTTTATTAAATACACCAATAAAAAAATAATTTAGTTTTTAAGTGGCGGTACTATTGTTTTTCATACTTCCTGTCAATCACTAATGGCCACAATAACTGAAATGATGTATCATATTATAGTAGCTACTAATATTAAATTTCATTCAAATCGAATAAAGCGTTCAATTGTTATAAACAAAAGAAATAAAAAAATTTGAAACTTTGAAGACAAATTCCGGCTTAACCGTAAATTTTTGGATATAGATAAGTTGTGTTAAATCGTCATATTTTGACCTCAGGAATCTATGGTCTTGCCATTTCCCCACATTAACGGGACACCCTGTATATAAAATAAAATTATTAGAAATAAATACTTCTGAAATAATGGATAGATATGAAGATTAGGTGATTATCTGAATAAAAACCAACAGGCCTATAAAATAGGCAAGTTGTAAAAAAATCTTAAATTTAAAATTCACTATTGACTACCCGTTTAAACCTGCAGAATTCGTAATCAGATTTAATAGTTACTTTGTAAACCCTTTGACATGTTTATACATGCGCAAATGACCAGCAATATTTTTACGATTATCAAACAATAACTTGGGGAAAGTTATAAAATTAGAGGGTTCAACAAAGTTGAAAAATGTACGATATCAGATTTTATACGAGTATCATTAGAAGAAATGTTTCCTACTAGACAGAAGACAGATGACACAAGACACAGAAGACATAACACAGACGACAGAAGACACAGAAGACAAACAACACAGAAGACATAAATCACAGACGACAAAGGACACCGAAGACCAAAGACACAGATAAAAAAAATGCACAGAAGACTCAGAAGACACAGAAGATACAGAAATCAGAAGGCACAGAAGACACATAGCAGACATAAGACACAGATTAGAAGACAGAAGACACAGAAGACAGAAGATACATAAGACATAAGATGTAGAGGACAGAAGACATAAGACACAGACGGCTGAAGACAGAAGACACAGAAGACAAAGAAGGCTAGTAATAATAATTTGCATATACCAAGTGCATGCTTAAAAATTGACTTAATCAGTTTGAATACCAGTTAGTTTATTATTTTATCATTTTAAAAGACGAATTTTTAGATATTTTGCTAATTAATAAAATGCTTCACAATTAGGAAATACGATATTGAATTACTCATTTAATGATAATATATGCAATATCTTTATTAGACTAACATATTTCTAATGGATATTATAAATAAATACATTTTCTGTCTTTGTTTTAGGCCAGCGCCTTGCTTTAAATGCAAGACAAATAAATAAATAATAAGTTAAGCTGGTTAAATTGAACTGTCTGGGTTCTACGATCTAATAAATTGTTAAAGAGTGCTTGTGGGATGTATTTTAAGGAAAATATTCGGATTACGGGGTATACAGTATTTATTAAAAAGGGTTAGGTTGAAAGTTTTAGTAGCAATTTTTTTAGCGGTAATTCATATGATGAGTTTTGAAAAGAATTATTTGGGTGCCTTCTTTTGGTTAGGGTACTGCCATTTGGATATGACACAAGGTGAAAGAACGGCATTGTTTTATAACGACTGAACTGTAGTCTAATAGGAGCTGCAAATCTATTGATAAATATTAGACGCTGGTTTTATTAGAATTCCTTGATTTTTAAATGCGAATGCCTTGAAATGTAATCGGTTTTAACTTACTTTTAATGGATTGGGCATCTGGTTTGATGAATAGTTTATGATCAAGTAAGATTTGCAGGTGTAAGAAGGGAGGCTTTCGGCTTAAAGGATTTTAATTTTGGATGAAGAAGGGGTTATCTTGTAGAAGGGAATGAAAGGTTTAGATTTTATAGAGTTTAGTTCAATGCTTCAATAGTACTAATGCTATTTGTAGCGAATTAGGGGCAGTAGAGATGATGGGTACATCTACTAATAGCGCGACGTCGTCCGCAAGTAGGAGAGGTTATGTGATTGAATCGAAGGGTGTTAGATCGGGATGAAATACATCATCACAATAAAGATTATAATTTAAAGGATATAATGGGCATCTTGTTATAGTTAGAATGACATGAAAATGATTGTTGGATTTTTATTTTTCAGGATAGATTAATAAGGAACTCATGGATTGAAGTAATAAGCTGCTTAAAAATTATGAGTAAGAAACATTTGTAAGCAGACCTTGTGGCCCCACCGAGTTTTTTGTTTGGGGATCCAATGTGAGAGTTGCAAGAGGAAGTGTAGTAGATGGGATAAGATAAAGCTAAATTGGTACTTGGGAATGGGGCCATTAGAGGATTCTTTGATATTTGCTTTTATGGGTGGGATTCAAATAATTTACCTATTATAGAAAGAAGAGTAATCGGATAATAGTTTTTAAGATATGGGGTAATATTGTAGGGTTTATGGATGCAAATAATTATTCTTTTCTTTCCTGTATTGGGGAAGTGTTGACTTTAGGAACAAAAAATGGATTGGTGGACATGTTCGAACCACTTTTAAAGATAGAACGAGTAATATTGTAATGGTCAGGGCAAGTATTTTTTCTAGACTGCAACAATAAATATTAATCCTCTTCACTTAAAATACCATTCATTGGAGGAGAAGGGTGAATGTTGAACGTATAATACCAGTTATGTTTAGTATTGTGGGAATTATTGTCAAAGTCTTAATTAATAGTGACTTTTGATGAATTGTTAATTTTTTTAGCTAATGCAATCAGAAGAGTCTATAATGTTGTTGAAATTTTATGATGTTTCCTATTTTGTCATTCGCTTTATTTGATATTACCTTGCGCGTCATTCGTTTTTTCAAATGTTACAGTCCATTTGTCTCTTATATGCACAAAAAAAGTTTATCAATGTCTCTGTTCAGTTAGTTTTTTTTCTCACAGAAGATATTAAAAAGTAAATTGAACTTAAGCGTTGTTAAGTTTTGGATGTTTATATTTTATAAAATTAATTTAATAATTTTGGTGTAACTGGGTTCTTCCTTACGGTTTCGACTATTGAGATATTTTAGGGTCTATTACTACTATTATTACAGGCTTTTCCAGTTTATACATAATTTGTGGACTATATTTATATTTGTTAAAGAATTTTGATTAAATAAAGTTTTCGATAGATTAATAAATAAATAAAATTGTTACTAATTTAATTAACTTATGTCCCAGAACGTAGTTATGTATTATTAAGAAGAGGATAATTAATATTTTCTCTTTCTGAATTCGACACTTTTGTTGAGAATGATTTTACTAATAATTCTGCAACAAGATCATTAAATGTATTAAATTCTAATGGTTCCATAATTCACGTATCACTCAACTCAACTTGCATGAATTTGAGCCAAAATCATGGATCTATACAGAAAACAAACGTACCAAATTTTATTTTAAACAGCATGTACTAGAATGTGATATATTCGATGATTTTTTCAATAAAATCATTCACAAAATTAATATACTGTATCAATAAATCAAAATATAAAATTTTGTTACCATTATAATTGGTTATACTAGGTTATGTGGAAGAGCAGTAGTAGTTGGCTATCAACTACCTGAACTTCGCCTACCCTTTTATGTATTATATTGTAACAGCATTTATTTTTGCTAATAAAGTCAATTTATTATTATTATTATAATTAAAAATCACGCCCTCAGAAATAAATTAATCGTATTAACTATAATTCAAAATGTATCTTCAAAAGACTATATTTGATCTTCATTATTATATCTTTATAACCATGAGTTTATAATCTCTCTGACCTCTTTGTATCCCATCCCTGCCCATCACAGTAAAAACCTACATAGAGAGCAAAATTATAAAAATAATGAAATCAAAAATTATTATTTTGAAACATGTCATTAGGTTAAAATACATTCGATTTTGTATCGTTAAATCACTGTTCTAATACAATATTTAGAAGATTATTTACCAAATAATTATTACGATTTTTACCACTTAAGTAACTACACATTAAATACACTTTCTACTTTTTTGTATAACAGTTTTTTAATTTATTTATTTATTAAAACCATTGGTCACCAAATAAATAAAAAACTGTTGTACAAAACCAAGTAAAAAGTGTGTTTAATTTTTGATTAAGTATGTATAACGAAGTAGAAGCCTCCATCGTCAACGACTTAAGTAGTTATAGAAATTTAACCACACCTAGTTCAAGTATGAATTTTTGTAATAACATATATAATTTTATTTAGATAAGGAATAGCTAACAAAAGTATTAATACCTATATTTTTTTAAAAAGCATCAATATTTTTTACAGTAGTATTATTAACGTCATAAAACAAAAGCTAGAACTAAGGTTCTCTTGAAGAATCCATGTAAAAATTTACGTAAATAATTATATTCAAAACTGATATTCTGATAAAGTTATAGTTTTCACTGGAGCAAAATGATATACAAATGATTTTACATTCTTAACTAAATATATACTGTTATTTTGAATATATAAAATATATTTGTAGGAGATATTTATAATCTTAATTAAACTTAAGTGACTATAATAGTTTAAAGATACTGTACCCATAATAAATAAATGTCTCGCGAAAATTTTCAGATGCCATCTTAAACAAGCTAAAACATAAATTATCACTTGTTGAAAAATAGTTTGTATATATCTGGCTCATTAGTTTACTGTGTCGAATTTAACGGCGCAAAATAATAATACAATGCAGCACACTGAACGTAGCATATGGTTATCGTGAAATTTAAAATTGAGGCCCGTGGGCCAGCCAAAAATTGCGTTTTCGCGTGCGCACAAGTACCCACACCTACTCCAAAGGGCAGCGATTAGCGAAATTATGGAAGGAAAAAGTCCCTTCGGGCCATCGTGACCTATGGTTGATAATCAATATTTATAAATCGATGCACTATATGCCGTATATACTTTACTCATTGCCCGAAGGTCCCGGTGCAATATCGCACAAAAGACGCTTAAATTTGTAAATGGATCCTCGCATGCTAGCCCATACAGAGAGGCAAAAAGGCACTTTACCAAATTACAGGTGCAATTTTAAGTGTTATATTTCGAACAGTAACAGGAGTGTTTTTTGTCTGCCCATTTGTGTGTGTGTGTGTGTGTGAGTGTAAAATTAAATGATCTGTTTACAAGTTGGTATAATTTCCAAAAAGGTATCTATGTGTGGTCACGCACCTGAAAATGAAAAGCGTTTAACTTAATTCCGTCCCAACATTTTTTTCGATACATTTGGAAACCAATAAAGAATAATATCATACACATTATATATAATAGAATGTAATTATCCCGAAAATTTTGTATTTAGTGTGGCAAAACGGAAAACTAAGAAAAATTGACTACAGAAGCATTATAAAATTTTATCCAATGATAAATAAAACTGTATGCGACTATAGTGTTGACTTTTATAAGATAATTATCAAACTTACTTAAGCGGTATTTTAACATGAAGGATACAAAGCGGTATACAGTGACCATAATGACAGTAATGCAATTTTCATAATATTTTTAAAAATGGATGGTGGGTTTTCTGGATTACGTTTGGCTTAGGTCAAGTTTAAAACCTTTTTCGGTAAAATGTAGAATCTATAGAGGATTAATATCTGGGACGTGATTGTTTTAAATAAGGTGATTAGCAAGTGTGGAATTTGTTTCATTATTAACATATGAAGTTTCATGATGATATTAATTTTAACAAATTGGTGTCTATCAATTTGCAGTCCTGTGGTTTATATTAACACCAAAACACATTTATTTTAATTTAGTTACAAAAACTCGTGATATGCTCGATCAAATGCCTTTGAAAAGGCTTTAACTATTGTATCTAAAAGTTTGGGTATGACTAACTGAATTGCAATCACCTTCCTTTAAAACGAAGGAAATTTACATATTTTAATACATTAATTAAAAATAATGTTCAATCGAGTACACAAAAAGTAAATACACCCTTTAAGAATTAAAGCCCAGAAGGAATAGCTGGGCTAAAATCAGACACATTTAAACTAAAGTGGGTAAAACTTTTGCAAATAATGGATTTATAATTAAATTATTATATTTAACATAAACCTCTAAAAAATACAAAAGTAGATTTACACATTCTTGGCTAGAATTACAAAACCGCTACTCCTTATTCAAGTACATATACTTATATATTTGAGAATTCTCTTAGGAAGCGAATGTTTACCTCATTTTTAAGCAAAATAATAATCTATCGGTATTTATAATTTAATGTATTGCTACTATAATGGCAGTTAATGTCAGTTTAAAAAAAAAAAATGTTATTCAAAAGTTCCATATTTGCAATTATGTTGGTTAGTAATTACAAATAGATATTAGAGCGATTGTGAACGTTACTGACTTAATATCTAATTATTATCAATGTAGGAAGGGATTCTCATTTTGAATAGATTAATCTGGAACGGTGTTGTCAAGAGTGGTCGCCATATAATTTTATAGATATATTCTGCGCTTTCTCTCGATATATTTTTCATATGTATGGCTTTAGAAATGTAAAATTATCTTCCTGATATTTGCTTTGGGGTTTTAGGAGTAGATTTTGAAGGTAAGTTTTGTTTTAATTCAAAGATAATTACAGGAATGAGGTGGTGAAATATACTGGTTGTTAATATCATAAATCTGACATTAAGTGTCAAATAAAACAATACAGTGTAAAATATAAAAGATTTAGGATGTGGAATAGGCTACTTGCCTTCTCAACATCATTGTACAAGAGCGTAAGAACATATTAAAATGAGAACTCTGTCCGTGCATCATGTTTCCAAAATGTTACCTATGTTTTTATTAATTAATTTGTTTGTATATGTAGATTTTTAAGAAAGATCTAAATTATTATTCTCTATTTTGCAAACTATAGATGTTTAGTGTCAATTAGCTCTTATAGTATTTGTAAATGCTCTGTCTAGTGTAGAGGCTTATATTTCCAAAGAAGTATTATTTGCCTACAGGAAACGATATGCTGAGAGTTTAAGGTAATTTTTGATCATGGTTATAAATATAATGCACATGGATTTTGTAAAAGATTGATGATATGGAAGAAAACTTGAACAACGACTTCATAGTGACCAAAACACGATAAATAGTATAAATTAATTTGAGTAACTAAGTTGGGTCTTCAAGGAATTTCATTTAAACTAAACTTTAAGGTAGATTAATAAAATATACTTTTATAACACATAATTTTTATAAGTACTTAAGCACGTGTTGTAATTTTAATTGTAGTCTGACCTTGCAAATCAGGCACTAATTGAAATCGGCTGTGAAAATAACAAATTATATGTGATTAATCTACCTTGCTCAAAATGTACACTAAGTAACGGCTCTAATCATCAATCACAGGGCTTTTTATGTTTAAACTACGGCAGATTTTTATGGTTTGAGGCGTCGTACGCGCATTGTCGTTAGAAAATGGAATCTTCTTGAAGATATGGAAACGCAACGGGTTCTAGCACATTGATAATGTTACCAACTTCGTTTGCGTCAATGAAAACTAAGGGCGATCTGCTTAACATATTGCACCCTATTTCGTTATTCCTTATATAAGGGCTGTGTTGAGTTCTACAAAAAATCGGTGTTTTACGTTTTCCACGTATCCGTCATCCTATCAGGACTCGTCACTAAACATAATTTGATGCTATTCGCTTTTTCGTGGCTCCATTCTAGCCTGCGTAGACGGTAAAGTAGTGTAAGAGGAATACATACAATGAATACAGCCCATAAGAGCTTATCCGGCGACAAACAGATGACGTTGATATTTTTGGACTTAGATTCCTCATCCAATCATTTGTAATTGATGAGTTGTTGAAAATCTGTCTCTTGTCTTAAGTGATGCTCTTCGCGATCTGTATTCCTCTAGGGAAATTCTCAGAACATTTGGAACAACATCTCAGTACCCTTGTAACATTTCGGTTTACTTAACGAGTAATTTCTCTTAGCGAACGTCCGGTACCTATCATGTCAATTATACGGCCACGCTTGAAGTCAGTTAATTGGATAAATGTCAATGTTGACGAAAGTTGTTCTCAAGTTCAGGAGAATATCGCGAACAAACAGTTTGCAAAATTGACAGGTTTATTCCTTCAAATGCATTGCTACTAAGTGCAAAGGAAAAACAAAAAAATTACAAACCACTGGCAAAATTTTATTCAAATTTTAATCATCACATTGTTTCATGAAAATAAATATTAATTGCAATAAAATCTTTCAACACATTCTAGGTATTGCATTTTTTATAGAAGTCAATATACAGAGTGTCCCATTAATGCTTGAAAATTGCCGAACCAAAAATTCCTGGGGTCAAAATATAATGATTTAACACAACACCCTTTGTTTATGACAATTAAACGCTTTATTAGACTTCAATGAAATTTATTATTAATAACCAGCATAATATAATACACCATTTCAGCTATTATGGGCATTAGTAATTGACAGGGAGTACGAAAACAGTAGTACCACCAAAAAAAAAAATTTATTGGTGCATCCAATAAAAACTAGAAAACTACTAAATAATAACTAAAAATGTTTTGATGAAGAGTACAGAAGGGCCAAGACGGGATTAGGAAGGACGAGGAATTAGTAAAACTACGAAAGCAGAGAGGAGAGAAGGTTATGCGAAGTGAAAAAAATGTATGATAGGGTGTGCGAGGAGAAAAAAAAGGAGGTGGAAAAGTGGATGAAGGAGCTAAGAACATATAAAAGACAGGCGGAAATGTGAAAGATATTAGGGAGCTGGGGAAGAAAAGGGCAGGTGGACTTGGAGAAGTGTAAGGAAGATAGCAGCAATCCGGGAGGGACATGAAGGAGGGGAGACATAGAAGAAGTAGTAGATTTCTCAAAGGAGAAAGTGAAGAGGCCATTCGAGGAGCTGAAGAGAGGGAAAGCACCGGGGCCTAACGGATTAGAAACGGAGATGTTGAAGGTAATAGGGAGAGAGGGAAAGAAAAGGTTCAGAGAAATTTTTAACAGTATATGAAGAGGGAGGAGGAGATACCAGCATCATGGAAAGAGGGGACAATGTGCCCTATATACAGAGTGTCCCGTTAATGTGGAGAAATGGCTGGACCACAGACTTCTGGTGTCAAAATATGATGATTTAACACAACATATCTATATCCAAAAATTTAAAGCTAAGCCGGAATTTGTTTTTCAATTTTTTTTATTTATTTTGATTATAACAATTGAACGCTTCAATCGATTTGAATGACTTTTATTATTAATAATTACCATAATATAATATATCATTTCAGTTATTATGGCCATTCATGATTGACAGGAAGTATAAAAGATAGTAGTACCACCACTTAAAAACAAAAATATTTTTATAGTGGTGCATCCAATAAAAACTAAAAGATACTGCTTGAAAGACCATTTAATTTAAAAACTTTTTTGTCTCTTCCTAATATTTGATATCTTGTACGGTTTTCCGACAAAAATTAAGAGAGGGAATGAAAGAGATGTTAGAGAGACTGAAGAAATACATGGAAAGGAGAGATTTAAGGGTGAATTTTAGAAAAACAAGTGGATAAGGTTTAGGAATAAAGGAATGGATGGCAAGATGAAATAGGTGGAATGGAAAGAGAGGGGTGATCGAGAGGGCGAAAGCGTTAAGTATCTGGGTTTTATGTTTAAGAGTTAGGGAGGTTATGTTACATATTTTGCCATATTGTGTGAGTGCTCTTACTATTTGAGTGAATTTCCAGTGTATAAATAGTTAAAAATTGGTTTAATGGATATCACCAGAAATAAATTAACCACTCAACTACCCGTTATCAGTGAGTAACAAACCGTTTTATTGTTGAATTAATAATAACCTTACAAATAATGTTCGAACGTACTCGTTGTACACATTCCTAAATTCATTCAACTTTTTTTTTTGTGGCCGGCGTTATCAATGCACGATGAAATCTTTACCATACAAAAATTACTGGATGATGATATGTTCAAGTTACCATTAGTTGAAAACGGAAATACTTGTTCTCCCCCATCAACTCCCACTTCTGCAGTTAATTCACATCCAACACTCAAGTTATCCAAAACAGCTGAACAAGTCCTCCACCAAATTAAGTTGGATAAGAAAGTACTACCCGAGCGGAAAACAAAAAAGAAGTAACCGTACTAACCTGCCTTGTAACAACTGTATCTTAAGAATTGCAGCTAGTGATTTGGTTATTAATCATTTATTTTTTGTTATAATTATATTTTTTTGTATATCTGTAACTGTATTATATTCAACCATATGTAAATCTACCATGATTTTATGATTCTATGGTGTGGATGCCTGTGTATATGTGTATGTATGTATAAGAGTGCGCTTATATATGTAACTTAATATTAATAATTCTAGTGTAAATTTTTCACTATGCAACAAATTTTAATTAGTCATTTGAATATTCGGTCTATAAACAAATAAATTTAGTGATATTAAACACCTATTAACTCAGAATAAATATGACATATTCACAATGTCGGAAGCATGGCTCACTTCTAATATTCTAACCGAGGATTTAGGCATCGTAGGATATGAGCTACTTCGCAAAGATCGCGGAAGCCGAGGTGGGGGTGTTGGATTGTATATCAAAAACAACATAACATAAAATTATAAAAACTTCTGAAACTATTGAACAATTGTGGATACGTGTGTCTATCTCTAACAAAACGTATTGTATAGGTGTAATATATAAACCTCCTGATATAGATCCAAGTAATTTTCTTCTGGAATTAGAGTCCGTAATTGCAAACGAACTAATACCTAACGATACCTTAATCTGCCTTGGAGATTTTAATATAGACACTCTATATCCCGGCAATATATCTACAATACATTTATATAATTTTATGGATAGCATTGGCTTAACTCAACTGATAGACTCACCCACAAGAATTTCATCTACTACCCAAAAACGTATTGATCTGATACTCATCTCTAACACTGAGGAGATAGCGGATAAAGGTGTCATCGCTGCTAATAATATTTCAGATCACGATTTGGTATACGTAAAATTAAAAACTAATATCAGGGTACAGAGATTTCAAGAACTTAGATTATCATCATTTCTAATCGGCATTAACATCTTTGCCACTTTTTGATATAATCCTTAGAAGATATAGATGACAAAGTGAATTATCTCAGCGATGTATTACTAAATTTACTTAACACTTTTCTGCCATTAAAAAAGAGCATTATAAAACGGCCATCTACACCTCGGCTCACTGATAATCTAAAATTTATTATGAAAATCAGGGATGATAAATATAAAAAATTTAAAAAAAAACAAAACAAGTATTCTATGGGAAGAGTATAAATCGTGGAGAAATTTTACAAACTTAGCAAATCTTTTGTTATACCTATCGGTAGGAAAACCTCACTTAAAAAGATCGACGGATTCGATGTAAGGGTGAACGATAAGAGTATTGCGATCATCTCCGAAGCAAAAATCTTGGGTGTTATATTTGATTCTTCATTGAGGCTTAAGACAACGGTAAATACTATGTTAAGAAAAGCGTAAAGTTCTCTAAAACTATTGTACAATAGTAGGCACTTATTGTACTCTAGCTTAAAAGCTACTCTATGTGAAATAAACTAAAAAAGAAAAGAAATACGCTCAAACTAGTGTTGCTTTGATAGTCTTGCTATTTTGTAACACGCAAATTATTTATTGCATCATTCAATATCTGTCGAAGTATTAGCTAGAGAAATAGTTGTTTCAAAGGTGAATTGTTTCTTGTAGTCTTAATAAGACTCATTTGTTGTAGATGTTACGAAATATTTTCGTGTTTTTTGTAATTATTAGTGAATTTTCTAAAACGTAATGAATTATATATTTTATTATATTATTATTAAATATTATATTATTATATCAAGTGTGTATATAGAAAGGCGAGGAAAGCATACGAAGAATAGCCGGGTATGAAGTGAAACTGTGTGGATTGGACGAGGTGAGATTGGTGAAGGAGATATGGAATAGAAGCATGGGTGGATGGAGAGTGGAAAGGAGGAGAATGTATGAGAGGGTGAATTTGTCAGAGAGAATCGGGAAGGAGCGGCTGGAACAAGGGGTGAATGTAGCGGTATGGGTACATGAAAAGGCGAAAGAGAAGGGTGTATGGAGAAAAGTGAGTACAATGAAGATTATAGGGAATGGCACGTACATGAGAGAAGGCAGAAGTACCTGGAGATAACCGCTTCAGAAGGGAGGAAAGGGTGACCTTGGCAAAAGCGAGATACGGAACGGAGAAAAGAAGAAGGATGAAATGGATGGGTCAGGTATATGAATGCGTGCTATGTAAAGAAAGAAGGATATGTTGAGTCTATGAAAAAGGAATATAAGGGAGTAAAAGGGAGTTGGGTAGATGGATGTTGAAGTGTGAAAGAACGGATGAGAGAAGATGGGGCCAGGGTAAAGATTCTTACGAGATTGGGGTGGGAAAGGGGAGATAGGAAGGATGAAGGAAACTAGGAATAGCGGAGATAGTTTGTTGTAAGAATGCCTAATAAAAGCTTATATATACTAACTAAGAAACTATTTAGTGGGATAGTTCAATGATATTATTAAGGTTTCAGACTGACAACTAAAATTTTAGTTTTATTATGGTTTGGCAAGTCCATTCATTCATTCATCTTAAAGAGTACAGTATTGACTGAAGATTTAATATTATTCATTAATTGTTTTTTAATTAGCGCAAAAGTATCATCGACATATATTACTAAAAGATAATTTGAGAGAGCATCCATATTATTGATGTGTAAGATAAATGTTCCGTCCCAGAATTAACCCCTGTGAGAGGACTATTAAATTTGGAAGTTTTATATTTATATATATCAGTGAAAGTTCTTCAATCCGTAATTTTTACAAACGAGTATCTCTTATAGAGATGATTAATAGAATTGCAATGAAAACTAAAAAATGTTGTTTACATTGCAAAAATGAAAGCTAAGCGGAGTTATGTTGATAAAAAGCTAATAGTTTAACCCAAATAAATTTCATTTGTTTCTAATGATTAATACACCCTTTTTTTGTTATCCTATAGGATTCCAGCTTCCAAAGCAAACGGCTGTAGAGGACGCAATCAAAGGCTTAAATTGATTCACCACAAATAATTATTGTAAAAATATTAAATAATGTGTAGACACAGCTATACAGGGTCCTGCAACAGTGCGTCGGGCATTCCTAGCGCCTTTCTCGTGAGAGATAGAAAAAAATGTTTCTTATGAAAATTTATTGATTTAAAAATCTCTATGCCGTAAAATTATTTTCAAATATACAGGGTGTCCCAATTTTGCGGTATAACAAAAGCAAACATTTTTTTAAATGGAACACCCTGTATATTTTTTCATTTTCTAATTTGGATAATATTTTATTACTTGAACCTTTTTTTGGTTTTTAATTTCGATGTGGCATTTCCGAGTTATTAACGTTTTTCTGAAAAAAATGTAAAAAGCGGAGGTTCACAAAAAAAATTATTCTGATGTTCTATTTAAAATTTTAAGAAATTTTCTCTTTCCTATGGTTGTTCATAAGTACTGTTTATGTACCAGTGTTAAAAATTTTCACTTTTGAGGAACCCTGCCTTTGTATCAGACACGCCATTTTCTAAAATTTCAAATTGTCGTAACTCTTTTTTTTTAAATGGAATCATATATTTTTTTAAATTTTATATTATTCTACATCTAATTTTCTACAAAAAATAATAAGCATACCCTATACCTAAAAGTGATAATTTTCAATATATGAAAGAATTTATATTTCAAACGGTCTTTGAATGCGAATTTGTTTTTGAATAGATAGCCATGACTGAAAAAAATGCATCTGTCAATTAAACAATTAGTTTGACATGTAAATGGGAGGTGTGAATTACAAAAAAACAAAAGAAGAAAGCCTATCATCAACGAGGAACCAAAAAGACATTGGTGAAGGAACTGGCATAAGCGAGAGGTCAGTACAAAGCATTCTGAAAAAAAATCGATATCAAGCATATCATATTCAGCTATATAAAGAACTGAGTAATACTGATTTTCAATTTCGTTCCGAATTTTGTTTCTGGGGAAGACAGAAAATACAGGAGGATCTTTCGTTTTTCCAATATATTTTATTCACGGATTAGGCGTCATCCCATAACAACGGATCTGTCAATAGGTACAATTGTCACTATTATTTAACTGATAATCCGCATGTTATGAGACAAGTTGATCATCAGCATCGAATGTCTGGGGCGGAATTTTTGGAAACCATGTTGTAGGTCAACATTTCTTCGAGGGCCATCTCAGTAGGTCTATGTATTTGTACTTCTTGCAAATTGAATTACCCGGAACGTTAGCTAATGTACCCTAACTAACAAGAAACAGGGTGTGGTTTTAACAAGACGGAGCACCTGCCCAATTTTCACAAGACGTGAGGGCGTTTCATTTTTCCCAACCAGTGGATTGGTAGGAATGGACCCACCAAATGACCTGCTAGATCTAAGGATCTAACAAAACCTGAAATTGTTTATAAGGAATCACCAATAGCACTTAATATCATATGCTTGATATCGATTTTTCTTCAGAATGCTTTGTACTGACCTCTCGCTTATGCCAGTTCCTTCACCAATGTCTTTTTGGTTCCTCCTTGATGATAGGCTTTCTTCTTTTGTTTTTTGTAATTCACACCTCCCATTTATATGTCAAACTAATTGTTTAATTGACAGATGCATTTTTTTCAGTCATAGCTATCTATTCAAAAACAAATTCGTATTCAAGAACCGTTTGAAATATAAATTCTTTTATATCTTGAAAAATATCACTTCTAGGTATAGGATATGCTTAATATTTTTTGTAGGAAATTAGATTCAGAATAATATAAAATTTTAAAAAATATATGATTCCATTAAAAAAAAAGAGTTACGACAATTTGAAATTTTAGAAAATGGCGTGTCTGATACAAAGGCAGGGTTCCTCAAAAGTGAAAATTTTTAACACTGGTACATAAACAGTACTTATGATCAACCATAGGAAAAAGAAAATTTCTTAAATTTCAAATAGAACATCAGAATATTTTTTTTTTGTGAACCTCCGCTTTTTACATTTTTTTCAGAAAAACGTCAATAACTCGGAAATGCCATATCGAAATTAAAAACGAAAAAAAGGTTTAAGTTATAAAACATTATCTAAATTATAAAATGAAAAAATATACAGGGTGTTCCATTTCAAAAAATGTTTGCTTTTGTTATACCGCAAAATTGGGACACCCTGTATATTTGAAAATAATTTTACGGCATAGAGATTTTTAATTCAATAAATTTTTATACGAAACATTTTTTTCTATCTCTTACGAGAAAGGCGCTAGGAAAGCCCGACGCACTGTTGCAGGACCCTGTAGAAATCTAAACAACATAGCACGACTCGAGTTTCATTCGTTTCGTTTTATCTTTATTATCAAGTGAATTATATATTGAAAAAATTTTGATTTTGTACCCACTATTTTGCCAGTAGTTGTTTGCAGAAAATACAATAATCGATTAAAAAGTAGCAAAAAGATTAGTTCGGTCTGCTCAAAAAGAATGAATAATCACGGCTATATTTGAAAATTTCAATTACTTCAGGAGATTAAGCTTAGTGCCTCTGTTGCAATCATGCAAGAATTTGAGATTATTTACATATGGATATTGATTTTTGCATCCTAAGCGATGTTTTAAGAATGAGCTAGAGTCTTGATTGAGCACGAAAATTTTCGGAAATTCGAGCTGATACACATCGTCCTCTTCGACCTAGATACAGTCTATTGCAATCTGAACAACGAATTCCATACACACCAGACTTTAAAAACAATTAATTTTATCTTTTGCATTCCATAGAATGTTTGGTAATTTTACAAGAGTTTCGAAAGTGAGATAAAAGATGTATTTAAATTAGCTGTTCTCTGATATATGAAAATCTTTGTGATTTTATGTTGATTTTTTAATTATTAAATTTTGGAAGAGGTTGTTGGGAAACCCATTATCAATGGCATTTGAAAATTATTATATTTAATTCAGTGGCTGAATTGATGGTTATCAAATGACAGCACCTAAATTATCCATTCTCTAAATATAAAAGTTGACCTTCGTTGTAATAATTACTCTATAATAATTGAAATATAAAAATAATTATACATAATGAAATTATATTATCTATTATAACATAATAAAATATAATAACGGTTTGAACAGCCATGACCCATGTCTAAATTTTATAAATTTCCCAAATTAAATTAGATCGTTTAAAAGTAAAAGCAACTCGACAGGAACTTAATATTCTTTTAGACCTAATGTTTGTAATTGATCATAACTCTATACCGTCCATTAGTAAATTAGCTGAATCAAATCCATTATCTAAACTGCACAATTTCGACACACACACACACACTTGTGAACAGGTGTTCCGAAAGTATGACTCAATTTAAAAGCGAATAAAATCCTTTGTATACGCTAATTCAGGTTATAAATCACGGCTAAAAATCACATTAATTAAAACACTGTGCTAAATATTTAATGAATGCCTTCCATTTGCAATAAAGGTGTGATTGATATTTCCTGCTAAGACCCGACATGAACACTTATTGTTTTCAGCCAGAAGGGGGAGCCGCGTTAATGAATAGGAGTATATTTTTAATCGTTGTCATCTAACGGTGAAAATTTAGTCGGTTTTTGGATGCTCGTTCCGTTCGTGATTTATGTGAGAAAACCTGAATCCTCGTGGAGCTCGTTTTTACATATTTATTATGCGCACAGTTGGTCAAGTTGGTTTTTAGTAATCGTCGGTGGACACCGGTAATAGGTAATAAACTTAAGAGTTAAACTATTCTGAGAAAGTTTTAAATAATTTTACATGATGGGAATTGCATCTTTTCAATTTACCATTCCATTTTTGAAAATGTAAATTTACAAATCATATATTTAATATCGTAAAATTATTATTTCTTGAATAACTTTCTCTATTATCTTTTGTTAAAACATTAGGAAATAATTTTTAACCTATCAAATATTCATTATTTTAATCTAAATTCTAATAGTTAATTATTAATTACTGTTTCATATACGTTTATATAAGATTTTAATAGTTTGAATAATTTGAATATAGTAGTAATAGTACGTTTGGGAAGAAAACATTCATTTTAATTATAACATTACAAACATATATGTACTTTAATTTTATAACACTATTATGTGTGAGTTTTCTTGGTTGTTGTCGTAGTGCATCGTGGGAATTGGTGTCTGGGTGCTCGCTAATTAAGAGAGGTCACCGAAGAAAGAAAAACTGTACCAACATGATTTGTTCCATGTAATGGCGAATAACGACGATTTACATTTATTTTAAACCGTAATTGCATTAATCTTTATTTAAGTCTCGGTCGCGCATGTATTTTGTCTGTAATATAATTTATAGCGCTTTTAAGGCGAGACTGCTTTACGCCGCGGCAGACTTAAAGGAGGATGGACAAGGTCTACGCTTGTAATTATTTCAAGGAACAATAAGAATAGGTGAACAATTGTAAAAGGCTATTGCTAAAGTCGTATAGCCAGCACATGGTTGTAAATGAATGGTTTTCCTGCATACCAGGGAAATGCGTTCGTTGTAAACAGAAGAAATATTACTATTATATATACAATTAGCTATAACTATATGTGTACGTTTTATATTTAGTATTTTCATTTTACCATCCTAATGAGAAATACGCTTGGAAATGTATACAAATTAAGATATATAGAATAATAATCCTTATTTAAACTTTTTATAAAACGATTAATAACTGAAATAAATAGATAAATATGAAAATACGTGGGTCGATCACTAAGTAACTCTGTTAGGAATAAAGAGCCAAGTTTTTCACTTTATATTCTATCAACGAAATTCCTTTTTAGTATAATATATGCAAATTTCTACTATTTCTTTAACACCAACAAAAACATGACTTTTTAAACTTTTAAAAATACAATAACCTCCTCGTTTGAGCTATTTTTCTCTTAAGCCATGTTTTCATGATTGGCAACAGAAAGAGGTCCCAGTCGGGTAAGCACATTGGGTGTGGCAAAAAATCCTAGTGTACTTCATGCAATTTAACCCCGAGAATTATGAATGAATGTTTTGGTGCTTTCTCGTAGTGAAACAGCACTTTTTCTAGCCAAATAGGGCCATGTCTCCTTCAATTGTGTATAGAACCGATCCAATAATTTACTGTAGTACTGCTATTTGGTCGTTCTTCTTGTCTGCAAAAATTCCATTAAGATTTTTACCTTAGAATCCCAAAAAATCGATCTTGACCATAACTTTTTCGGCCGATAGGCCTCTTGTTCTCCGGCATATAATAATGTATTCTTGTTTCTTCAACGTCGGCAACTCGATGCAAAACCATCTATTTGCATTATTTGTAATAATATAATTTTGCTTTTGATAAATTTGTGTTGATAAAAATTCAATTATTATTTGTGATCTTAAAACAGTTGTTATATAAAAAAAAAACAAAACCATGCAAATGTATCAGATTACAACAAAACAAAATCACAAATAAATTAAAATTCCACTTCATTATATCTACAGTAAAACATAAGTCCCCAATTTTGATTTTTTATGATTTTAAATTTACTTTTATAGACAACGTACTCCTAATTATTCATATGATTAATCCTTAAGGTTATGTTGGCGTTTTTATTGGTTCCATCTAACAAAACAATATTGAGGTATGGATGTCACAACCTACAAATAATAATATGTATAAAAATAGAAACGGTAACCATATTTGTCATCTACAATTATTGCAGAAAAATAAAACAATTTTTTGAGTCCTTACACCATATCAGAGTTTTACTAAATGATGCAATGGAGTTTCAACTAGTAACAGCCTCATCATCAAATATTACAGGAAGATTGTTATAGGGTAGCAAGTTTTTCTGGCGTCATAGATGCAATTGGTTGCACTTTATTATAATAATCTACTGGAGGAAAAGAGAAATATTTCGTTGTAGGAAAAGATACATTGAATTAAAAGTGTCAGATGCAAACATAAAAATATAAGACAGAAATTTGAAAATGATATTTGGACACCACTTATTTGTAATAAAAGATATATTATTGAACTCTATTTGATAACCAAATTACAGAAACAGCAACAGTATATTTCTACAATGAGTCCATAATTTAAACGCATAATATTGTTGAAAGGAAATATGGTGTGTAGAAAAGGAGATTCCTATTCTTATCATAAGAGTGCGACACATTGTGACTGCAATGATTTTAATTGAACTACAGCAGTTTTGCCTCTCTTCAAGGTCTAGGAAAGTATTTTTTTGTGTTCTTATTTTTTGATTATTATTTCCTTATTTCCGAGGTTTACTATTTATGTATTTTATTAAAAATATATTTATAGCTTTTCAAAATAATCGCCTTTAAGATTTATATACTTTTGCATGCTACTGAACCTTTCAAAGCACTTTATCCAGGCAGAAGATGGTAGCTCTAAAACATGCATTTTGAAGGCCATGATCACTTGTTCGGGCAATGAAAATCATTGTTCATGCAGTTTATGTTTAATTTCTGGAAATAAGAAAAAGTCATTAGGTGCCAAGTCGCGGACGACCCATTAATGTTTTACCTGTCCAAATACTAGTTTGTTGCATTTGATGAGGTGAGTTCGCATTATCGTGATGCAAAATGATTCATCGTTTTGGGTTGATTTCTCTCAATTTACCGAAAACTTTAGACAAACAAATGGTCGAATTAACGGTCTTTTGATTTTCGAAAGCTACAGTTGCCACATGACCGTTTCTTTCGTGAAGAAGAACAATGCCACCATTTGCTTCTTAACGCTTCTAGAACAAACAGCTTTTGTTGGCTTTCCTTCACGTTGAAACACCCAAACTGCCGATTAGCCTTTTCTTTCTGGCTAATATGATGCTTTCAATTTTACGGCACCTTTTTTTGAACATCTATCAACAAATGTAAAATCCAATGCAAACCCAACTTTCGAACACCCAAATGTTCGTGCAAAATCTAATCTAAGCTGGTCATACTAATGCTTTAACTTCCCTTGATTTCTTAATAGGTCACATGGCGATCTTCCTAAATTAGTTTTCGCAAAGTGTACCAGCGACATAAAGTGGCTGTGAATGGCGCTTCATCGCCAAAAGTTGAATTCAGTTCATTGATGCACTGTTTTTGAGTTAGACCACGTCGACAGTCATAATAAATCATAGCTTGAAAAATTTTGCGAGTTAATTCCATCTTTTGGCCAAGATAAAATTTACTGTAAACAACACTAATAGTGTTCGCACGTCAAATCGTTCTAAGTACGTATAACGTCAAAAATGTCAATCCTTAAATCTGTTGTGTCAGATTTCATCTGGAAATACCATGTTGCCAGTTCTCAAGACATAAACAACAACGCTCGTATTACCGTTTCTGTTTTTTGTGCTCTTCTTAAAGTCTGTTTCTGCCTTGTTAAGTTTTTTGTAGTATTCTTCTTCAACTTCTATGACAGGGTTTGTAATTTTTTATTAACTCTTCGTTTTGGCTTGGAACTTATGTACGAGAACCACAAAAATGTCAATTCTTACATCTGTAATGTCAGATTTCATCTGGTCATACCATTTTGCCAGTTCTCAAGACATAAACAGCAACC
This sequence comes from Ontholestes murinus, assembly GCA_963969525.1. Classification (NCBI taxonomy): domain Eukaryota; kingdom Metazoa; phylum Arthropoda; class Insecta; order Coleoptera; family Staphylinidae; genus Ontholestes; species Ontholestes murinus. The sequence goes on from OZ018391.1 coordinate 56,755,246, forward strand.
ATCGTGCTAGTGTTTCTGTTTTTTGTGCTCTTCTTAAAGTCTGTTTCTGCTTCGATACGTTTTTTGCAGTATTCTTCTTCTTCAGCTCTTATGATAGGGTTTGCAAATTTTTTATTAACTTTCCGTTTTGGCTTGGAACTTATGTACGAGAACCACTTATTCCGTAGCACAAGTAGATATTAAATAGATATTCACATAATATAACTCTTTTTATAAAATATTCATTATTTAACTGAATTTGAATAATAAATGATATTCAAAAATTGTACATTTTAGGTTACCTTATTTGATAGATATTGATAGTATGCTGAAGGTATAAAAAATGTGTTTATTTGTATATACATAGTTAGTAATAACTGTAAAATACGCCTGTTACTTCCAAATATTCATTAATTTCTGTAATATCGTCATCACATTTTATTATAATTGGTACATTACTAAAACAAAATTGAAATTTTTTTCAATGTACGTATGTACATCTACAGATACTTACAGCGTTCCAATTTATAGAAATATTAAGGCCCACCAACATTTTTAAATAAATAATTCTCACCACCGCTTCAACTACATCATCATAGGGTTAAGAGGAATTAGGCCATCCACCCGTCCCTCTTAAATATTGATTCAGCAATTGAGGTTATAAAATTTGGCACCAGTATTAAATGTATCTGCAATGCAATGATTCATTTAAACATCTAAAATTAGAATTTACTAATCTTTTCTTCATTTTTTTGGGTTTTTAATTCTTCTCTCCTTCGATTAGGCTGAGCAACCTTAATTGGTCCTCAACAATAAATATTGCACATTTACGATTTTTGGCGAATTGATTGTTTTTAATTTAAACAATTGAACGTTAATCGTTAGAGCCAATAACATATAATCCTGTCAGCTTTAAATTTTCGGATATCTAACTGCACTTTTGAAATGTTGGCCTTATTTATTTATTTATAGTTTATGCTAACAAATACATTTTACGTTAAAATATAATTTATATTACAGAGCATTAATAATAATAATATTAGTAATAATAAAGTTTATTGCCCAACAGATATAAAATTCAATAACAGGGATTAATTACAAAAACTGTAAGTTTACTAAATAATCAATGAAATGTTAGATTTTAAAATTAATAAAATATCCGCACAGAATATATTTCAACCCAATAGATCATCAAATGCACAGAGCTGTAGCATAAATTGGTGAAAACTACATTAAAGTCAACAAAAAATTGAGTAAATAACAAAGGCACTACATTGAAAATATTACAACCAGATCAACAACACACATATCAATAAAGATCTGTATAACTTCTTGAAAACCCGCCTATAACTGAAGCACTTACCCTTATCATTAAAAATCAAGTAATTGCAACCAACAACTATCGCAGGTATGAAAAAGACAACGAATAATTAAATTAGTACAAATAGAAAGAAATGGTACTTTAGAGTGACAGGGCGATCTTTTAAAGTAACAAGCTCATTTACACAGACACACACAAATACACAAATTACACGGCGGACTACTACTACTAGAAAGAAATAATATTTACTTTGACCCAAAAAATATTATTATGTATGCAATTCAATACATGGCGGTGCTTTATTACGAGGAGTAGTTGTTTTAACTGTTAGTTGGTAGTTTTTCATTGTAATAATGTAAAACTGCGGTGCACAAATGCTCAAAATTATTACTTCTAATTATTACTTTTATTTCACAAATACTGCACCTGTAAATTAATATTTAATTTACACCAAAAAATAATGCTTCTGACATAATCAGATTAGCTAAACAAGGAATCTAAATTTATTTAGATTAAACCATAAATTTTTATTACTCAGTAATAAGGTTAGGTTAGGTTAGGTTGGTGTGGCAGCACCACGAAGAGGTGCACACTTAGGCCTAGATAGGCCCGTTGTGATACCAATTTCCCTTTCCTGAGTTCTTATGGGAACCATTTGGAGCCATTTATGAATCTGGCTATGCTTCTGGCATCGGTTGTCTCGATGTCAGAGAGCTCATTCATAAAGGAACGGCCTAGGGAGGAATCTCTTATTCCGGCCAGCGCGGGACATTGACAGAGGTAGTGGAGTACGTTTTCCTCCTCCTCTTCGTCGAGGCACCCTCTACAAAAGTCGTTGTGGGCTATTCCTAACCTTTCTGCGTGTTTGCCAATGGGACAGTGTCCCGTGATGACTCCCACTGTTAGCGCAATGTCATGTCTCTTTAATGAGATGATGCCATCGCTTCTTTTGCTGTTGCAGCGTGGCCAAATCTGCCTTGCTGTGCTACAGCTGCTCTCATTCATCCACCTTTTGTTTGTTAGGTTTAGGATGATATTGCTTAGGATTTCCTTGCTAGTCGCTAAGGGAATTCCTGGGTGATGGTTTATTAAGGACGAGTGAAGCTTCGTTCCATTCTTAGCCAGCTCATCCGCTGTGTCATTGCCCGGGTTGTTGCTGTGGCTAGGCACCCAGATGAGTTGAGCGTTTGTCTGTGTTGCCAGTTCATTTAGTGATTTCCGGCAATCAGATACCACTTTTGAGGTGCTACTCACACCTGTCAGAGCCCTGATTGCCGCTTGGCTATCAGTGTAAATGTGGACCCGGTTTGCGTTTGTCCTATTGGTCCTTAGCCATTCTACTGCAGTATTTATGGCGATTACTTCTGCCTGTAGTACACTACAGTAGTCTGGTAGTCTGAAGGATAGTCGGATCTTCAGGTCTTCGGAGAAGACTGCTCCCCCAACTTTTGTGTCCTGCTTAGAACCGTCCGTGAAGACGTGTAGTGTCCCTGCTTCATTTTCTTTGTCCACCGCCCAGTCCTCCTTGGTAGGGATCTGGGAGGAGAACTTGTTATGAAATGCTGGGGTCGGTAGACAGCGGTCAATATTCTTAGGGACACCGGGGAATTCTTTGAGAATTCTTGTGTGTCCCCGCGTATTAGTTGTGAGTCGGCAGATTGAGTTCAGTCTTAATGCTGTTGTTAGCGCAATCTGCTTGCCGATGAGATCCACAGGGGTCAGATTGAGGATTGTTTCCAGTGCTTTCGTGGGACATGTCCTAATAGCTCCTGTAATCATCAGGGTTGCCAACCTTTGGACCGTCCCAAATGCTTGCTGGTGAACCTTTTTGTCCAAAGCAGTCCACCATATGAATACGCCGTAGTAGAGTATTGGCCTTACTACTGCCTTGTAGAGCCAGTAGGTGATGTTGGGTTTCATGCCCCATTTTTTGCCTACCGTCTTTTTGCAAGAGTACAGCGCCACGGTGGCTTTCCGTACTCTTTCCTGGATATTAGGTTTCCAACTGAGCTTTCGGTCCAGTATGATACCTAAATACTTAGCCTGTTCTTTTATCTCCAATTCTACTCCCATTAAGATGGGGGGTGAGAATTTGGGGATTTTGTGTTTCCTAGTAAAAAGAACTAGCTCAGTTTTTTGTGGGTTTACGCCTAGGCCGCATCGTTCACACCACTGAGTTAGTATTAGTAATGCTCGTTGTGTGAGCTGGGACATTACATTGAGATGTTTCCCTGAGATGACTAGGGCCACATCATCTGCGTAGGCTACTACCCTACATCCGGAGTTGCGTAGATCTAAGAGAAGGTCGTTTAACGCAAGGTTCCAGAGTAGGGGAGAAAGGACCCCGCCCTGTGGCGTGCCCCTGTTCGCCTGCCTACTTATACGGGAGTTCCCTAGTTTGGAACGGATGTTTCTTCCTCGGAGCAACTTGCCTATGAGGTCGACAACTGTTGCCTCAATTCCAGTTGCGTTTAAGGCGGACTCAATGGCTTCAGGGTACACATTGTTGAACGCTCCCTCGATGTCGAGGAAGGTCACCAGCGTGTACTCCTTGTGGCCCATTGTTCCTTCTATTTGACTAACCAGGGAGTGCAGAGCTGTTTCCACGGACTTCCCTTTGGTGTACGCATGTTGCGAGGTTGACAACAAGTGGGGGTTTATGCTCCCTTTTATGTAGATGTCAAGTAACCTCTCTAGTGTTTTGAGTAAAAATGAGGACAAGCTTATGGGCCTGTAGTCCTTTGGTCTTGTATGGGATATCTTCCCGCTTTTGGGAATGAAAGTTAGTTCCACCTCTTTCCACATCCTCGGGATGTACGAGAGGTTAAGGCACCCCACGAACATGGTTTCCAGCCATGGTATAACTATGTCCTGGGCTTCTTGCAATTCAACTGGACTGATGCCGTTTGGCCCAGCTGATTTGTAAGGTTTGAAGCTTTTGATGCTCCATATAAGCTTCTCTCTGCTCACGATCTTGTGAACGGGGCATTGAGAATGAGAAGTTTCTGTGGACATGGATTCATTGCTTATTCCTCTTGGGAAGTGAGTGTCCATCAGAAGTTCGAGCGTTTCTTTGCATGAGCTAGTCCAGGTGCCGTCTTCTTTCATGACGAAACCTGGGACTACAGGATCTTTAGAAAGAATTTTGCGCAGTCGACATGCTTCTGAAGTGTCTTCGATTTTTTACAGAATGACTTCCATGCCGTCCGCTTGGCCTTTCTTACTTCACTTTTGAAGCTTCTGAGACTGTCTTTATAAGTTGACCATTCATTGGTGCACTTAGCTTTGTTGAACAGTCTACGGCACTCCTTTCTTAGGGAGTTTAGTTTAGGGGTCCACCAAGTAGGTTTGCTTTTGCCTTTTCTTGGCGTACTGGGACACGCAGTGTCTATTGATTTGTTGCATGCATTGGAGAAGACCTCCACCATCCGATCCAGCTCCTCCACTGTGGTGGGTATGGGTGGCTCAGATGGTAGAGTACTCGATAGGGCAGTTCTATACTTTTCCCAGTCGGTTCTCCTTTTGTCTACAAATCTGGGGCAGTCTTGCATTTGAATATCAAGGTTGAATTCGATATATCTGTGGTCAGAAAAGGAGTGTTCAGAGGACACTTTCCAGTTCCTGATAATGTTGAACGATTGTTCGGTGACTAGAGTAATGTCCAGAACTTCTCGTCTATTAGCAGTTATAAAGGTAGGGGTATTCCCTTCATTACATATGGCGAGGTTGGAAGTAAGTAAGAATTCTAAAAGTGACTCACCTCTTGTGTTGGAATCCGAGCTTCCCCAGATGCTATGGTGGGCGTTCGCATCGGCTCCAATTAGGACGCTGGCTCCTTCCCGGTTAGCTGCGTCAAGGAGCCCACTCAGACCCTCGGGGGGATTTCTTTATCGTGGGCGAAATAGGAGGAGACCAGCCATAGCGTGTAGGACTGGTACTCCATTGATACAGCAACAGTGTCGCTGTTGCTGAAATTTGGCAAGATAAAAGCATTATATCTTTTATTTATGAGAATGCAGGAGCGTGGCTTACCCGAGTCCTGCATGTGGAATAGTCTATATTCTTTGGAGCCTAGTCCACAGATCCTGTTTCCCACTATCCAGGGTTCTTGGATAAGGGCGATGCCCTCCCCTCTGTGTGCTAGGCGAAGGAGCAGAGCAGCAGAAGCTGCCTTGGAGTGGTGGAGGTTAATTTGCACTACCCCCGCCATCTTGGGCCGGATGCTTACATGACACCTCGACGACCGTCTTATCGTTTTCGTCTTCGATGTCAGAGGAGAGCGACGGATTCATGTCCGGTTCGCTCTCCTCATCCAAGCCCAAGGGGCGGAATAGCCTACCTAGGTCCGATGGGGTGTCGCTGTCCGACACAGAGGAATGATGGGTTTCCATCGCTTCTTGAGATGTTTCCTTCTTCTTGGAGGGAGTCAGTTGGTCTTTTTTATAGATGCTCAGGGTGATAGAGCCGAAGCCGTAACTTATCACCCCTTTGCAATCCTCAAGCAAGGTTAGGGATTCCTCGTTCAGTACGACAATCGCCTGCCTCGTGTTACACCTTGCCTCGCTTGTTTTGGCCACGCTCCAATCTTTGGTGGGTAGCGTGGGGTTGCTCACCTGAATGATCTTCAGGATCGTACTAGGGTCCGAGGGTTCTGCTGGGATCCAGGCTCTAGATCTCGGTCTGTTCGGGATCTGGTCCCTTGTTACAGCCTCGATTCTAGCCCCAGGCCAGACTTCACCCAATTCCCCAATGGCAAGCTTGTACAGTTCTGCCGATCTTTGGTCGGCACAGGCTATAAGCTTTACATGACCCTGGTGCCAACCTGCGTCTCTGCACTTGGGAGCGGGTCCTGGATTCTTCTCGAGAATGTCGAGGTATGCTTTTAGGAGGCCCATCTCTACCAACTTCCAGTTGGCTGCCGAGATGGACCCTTCTTTGTGGCTCCTGTCAATTACTGCCCATACGAGGTGTTCCTTAAGGATCTCGCTGTAGGAGCGGTTAGGAGGACGTTTGGTGGTTTTAGGAGAGGGACCAATCCTCGCTTTCTTCGTAGACACGGGGGGGTTCTCGTCCAGAGAGCGCTGTCTTTTCGACGAGCCTGTCTGGCTGACTTTTGCCTCGTGCAACTTGATGACATTTCGAGCCCATTCCAGGGAAGCCTTGTCCTTATCGGATAGCTGTTGTTCTGGAATGGCCTCAAACTTGCCACGGATTCTGTAAGCCGCTTTCCTGTCCTTGTAGGCCTTCATTGAAGGTCGGGCCTCCACGGGCTTGCCCGAAGGGGAGCCTGGACATTGTTCGGCTTTGCTAGAGGTGCTAGGCCCAGGTTTGGTGGCCGATGGCTTAGCACCAGTTTGTTTGGAGTCCTTTTGGGACGGTTGTCTCCCTTTGGGGGTTGACTTGGAGGGCTTTCGCCCGGATAATGAATATTTGCCCACACCAGATCCGACTGGGCTGCCCGCTTCCGCGGGGTGGGATTGCGTGCTTTCGCACGTACCCACCTGGTGACTAGGTTCCCGTTTTGAAATATTCATTGTAGGGGTTTGGGTTACTCTTCGTTTCCCTTCTCACTTACGATCATTGAGGGTACTTATCCCTTGCACCACGTAAAGGTGGTAACCCTCGCTCGGGTACTCAGTAATAAAGAAAGGATAATAATCTCATCTAGTGAATTAAGCAAATATAATATTTGCAAATTTGTTCAAAAAAAGTAATAAATTCTGCATTATTGTTTGATAGAAAAGGGCGTCGTAATATAATTCCAAAATGCCATAGAATAAGTTAAGAAACACATTCATGAATTTGTGACCATACCACCATCAAAATCGTAATATTTTTATTGTTTTGACAAATTTTTGAATCTCTTAAATTCTTAACTTAAACTTAACCTTACTTCAACTACATCGCAGTAAACCGTCGCTTCCCATAAGAAAATAAAACCCTTCTAATTGTAACTTTTTATGCTAAGGTTAAGCCGATTTTCGATTTTTTAAGTATTACTTTCTTATACAAAATATTATCACTTTCTTCACAAAATTGTTTTTATTAACTAAATGTACATTTCGAACATAAAGTGTTCCTTATCAATAGTTAAATAACATTAAAATAATATAATAAATACAACAGTGTGTTCGAAATGTACATTTAGTTAATAAACATAAATTTTGTGAAGAAAGTGATAATATTATGAATACAATTAACTATATAATAATCTTGACGTAACATAAAAAATATATTTCTATTACTTTCTTAAATTTTTCAAATATCGATTGATTTAAATTATTTTAGTTAGGACCCAATATTACCCTTGCCTTTTGCGTCTACGTTTTCCAATATTTTTGCGTTTACCTAGCGTACTTCCAACCTACCCCAATAAACTTTAAATTGACCTGCCGTACAACTATCCTATGTTAATTTGCGGTTTATTGGGCTATGTCAGGTTATTGCTTGGTCAATATACCTTGAATTATGGTAGGCCGGGAGTGCGCCGAGTAAATTAATTTAATAATTTATTAAGCAGGGTCAGGGTTAACGTTAAATTTACTTAGTGAAGATATTAAGATTAACACGAAAATTAAGTCAAGACTACGCCAGGTTTTTATAAAATTTATTATTATTATTAAGTTAGACTAACAATTTATATTTCTAAATATTACTAGACTAACAATAATTATAAATTTACTGGATTAATGCAATATGCTAATAAAAATGTACGGATTAATAGCAGAATAGAATTATTAAAAACACCGAATAACGAAAAAATAGGAATAATAGCCTCTAAAATTATCTATAACAATAAAATATTTAGAGTTGAAGACAGTCGAAATTTGCTGAACATGTCAGTAGAGAAAATATTATACTTTGAAACTCTTGTTTGACTTTCAATAAATAAAATTTGTTGAAATATCACAGAAATCAACTAAAAACTTTAAAAAAATAGAAAGCAGTAATCATTCAATTCGCAATAAATTATTCGATTACGTGACTATCAATGGTGCTAGAAGAGGTAATAAGTATAGTAAATGCTTTCTTGTAGAAATTGAAATAGTTTTATTATTTATATGTTTGTGTGCAGTTATCCCTCGCTAGTATTGACTGTGCTGTTTCTGTGAGCATTTTTAGAATAAAGGACGCTGCAGTTGAATTGAACTATGTGTATGAAGAAAATGTTATACATGAGTCTTCTGTTCGGCCCTGGTCTCGTAATTTCAACTTAGGAAGGAAGGACACCTATGATGACAAACGTTCGGGACGAACTTTCAACCTTCTACCCTATAGTCCAGATTTAGGTCTTTTACATTATATATTTATATTTATAAATCTCAAGGACCTATTAACAGCAAAGAAATTTGAAATAGATGATGAACTGAAAGAAGCTGCAAATACGAATATGAATAAACTGGCGGCAGAGGAATATGAAGCTGGGAAACAAGAGCGCGTTAGACGTTACAAAAAATATCTTATATATGTTGGAGGCTTCTACTTCGTTATACATTTTTGTAAATTGAATAAAACACGATAACTTTGTTTGTATAACTTGAAAACTTTTTATTGTGACTAGTTTCGACAAATTTAACTTGTCATTATCAAACACATAGTGATATATGTGTTTGATAATGACAAGCTAAATTTGTCGAAACTAGTCACAATAAAAAGTTTTCAAGTTATACAAACAAAGTTATCGTGTTTTATTCAAGTTACAAAAAATGCTTAAATTTGCGAGGTGACTATGCAGAGAAGTAGGTAGAAATATTCTTTATAAATAGAACGTTAATATTTGTTAATATATACTAGTTTTTTCTATATTCCCAAATGGATACTACTTTCCGGATGGCCCTCGTAAAGCATTGAATTAAAACCTTTAGTTTTCAGCAGTTTTTAAGATACAGCACCTCAAAACAGATTAACACTCGGACACAATTTTATTTTGTAATAATCAGCTCTCTCCAATTATTTCTAGATTTATACACTTTTGTTTTAAATAAAATGTGGAATCTAAAATGGTTTGATTAATAAATAATTCTCTATCAAATAAATGTACAATTCCATGAAAAAATAATCAAGCTATTCAGTGTCAAAAATGACTATTTAATTTTTAATTACATGTGACACTAAAAAAACATCAGTATTTATATGAAATGAAAGAAAATAAGATTTATTCACATACACGATAAATGTAAACAATAAATTATTAATTCTAAACTGACTGGTATATTTCATAGCTATCTGTTACATGTAAAGCAACAAGAGATGGTTTGCATTCCTATGTTGTATCGCTTCCTTTATGCCTTTTAGAGCTTACATCTATAAGTACTGGACGGCTTTGCTTGCTGTTGGTGGAATATTTGGGAAACGTGCCCATGTATTTGTATTAGCCATAATGGAGTGTCGCCAACATATGGTCTTCCACGGATTTTGTAACTTGGCAACTTGACACTACTCAATATTTGTTCTACGATATCAAACCAAAAATTTATATGGTGTTTCACAATTGACCATATAAAACAGACGGATTTAATAGAGCTATACCACTCAAAGAGAAACATAGTTACCTATACTATTTCATATACTTCCGCATAATGGAAAAACATGCTTAAACATCCTCTTGATGATCTACTCCTCCCATACCGGTATTGTATTCTAAAACTCATTGTGGTTTTATAACTCTTTCAACTTTATTATTTCTATGTTTTATAATTATTGTTCTATTAGTATCGATCATTTCAATGTTGTTGTGTTTCGTGGAAAGGATATAAACATATATTTTTATCCAGCCATTTTACAGCCAATAATCCTCTTGTAGACCTGCACTCAACTTTCAATTTCTTTAACTTTATCAAAACTAATTCCTTCGGCATATTTTCCTATTCGGTCGCACTGTTCCAACAACGTTGTCATTTTTTGACGTGTAAATTATTATAGAGTTGTGGTGAATAGTACCAGTTGTCTATAAAGGGTGTATATACTTTATTCACTATAAACTTTGCCAACTCTATGACAACATTTTCTGATGCACTTGTATTAGTAGTAGGCAACTTGTCCTGTCGAGTATACATTTTAAATTTACTACAAAATCTAGAGTTGGATTCACACAATTTTTAAAATTTTATACCAATACATGCTCTCTTTGATGGGCTAACTCTACATAAGATAGGCGCTTGAATTTCATTTATTGATACGTTTTCTTATGGTGTATAAATTTCGAAAAATTTAATATTCAGGTATTCTATTAAACTTCGTATTTTGTGAAGTCGATTCTTTCCGTCTGCATGAAAAATTATTAGCAAATAAAAATGCAAGTACCGAAACAATGATTTCTATAATGGCATTATTTCTCGAAATCTTGGGTTTTTAATTGATGTACGTTGGTATCAATTGCTTTTAATAGTTGATTTTTTTGATTTTCCTACTTATTATTGAATTTCTTACCGAAAAATTCATCATTTTCGATTGTTTGTGGGAGATATCAATTAAATTATTATTTATGGACGTTTGTCATTTCAATTTTTGATGTATTCAGCAAAATATGCATCGGCCGGGAATCGAACCCGGGCCGCCCGCGTGGCAGGCGAGCATTCTACCACTGAACCACCGATGCTTCACACCACTTTATATATTTTAATAATCTGCAATCTGACTGAGTTTCTGTTAAGAAGCATGGTCACATAACTGCTAGAATCTCGGTTGATTGTACTATAATTTATCATATAACTAACCAGAATCCTTATCTAGATGGCTTTCAAAACGTGCTTTTCTATCAAAAAAGACCTGTCAGCATGTAACTTGTCGATAAACTTGGCTATAATAAGATACCGAGAACAAACGGTTCAAGAAAACCGACAAAGTACAATTATATAACATAGATAAGCTTAAAAAAGGTAATAAAAGATCAGTCGTTATATGCTCGCACAACAGCTTCCTTCCTATGCAACAATTATCTCTGACTTGTTCAATTGCTGCCTGTCTGCAAGCTAATTTCCAAAATCATCGATGATGATCTTAATCCAAAATGCAAAGAACGAACTGTCAACTTCAACTCACACCAACACATATCTCAACTGTATCAACAAGGCGTTTAAAAGAGTTATTCTCGAACATCCAGCATTTTACGTAGAAGTCTCTTATTTATAATATTTTTAATTAAGTAAATTTATTAGTTTTTCATATAGTTTAATTAAAGACATATTTATTTAGTTTTTTTTTCAAGAGATTTTTATAAGTATGACATTGCGCATTGTTCAAGAAATAAATAATTAGAAACCTTGTGGATGAACTTCCTAAATATCCATACTATTAGGCATTTAAGACTTATCTAAAGCTTTTAACTATATGCATTATGTCACTACTAGTAAGAATGCCTAATATTAAACAAAAGAGTAGAAAGATCGCTGCTCAAATAGCCCATAAGACTAATAATATGTATTTATTAATTTTAATTATTAGGTATTACTTACTAAATAATAATTATTCTATTATGATATAGTATCTGATAATGTTAATTTGACTTAATTATACAGGGAGATGAAAATAGTAACAACAAGAAGTCGTAGGAATTTTTTGGCCATACCTGGCACAAATGTTTAACTAAAAGCAATTTATTAAATGTTTTTTTATTAATAATGGGTTGAATAGGGGCGAGGCATTTATTCTAACAGGAATTCAATATAATAATCTTTTGAGGTACAAGAATCTTGTAACTCGTGCTGAAGAACTTTCAGCGTCTGCGGTTGACACTCTAAGGTCTTAAATCTTCTCCCCATAATGCCCTACACATGCTAAATGGGCGAAATATCGAAAGAGATAGGGGTGGCATTATCCTCCACTAATTAGATCAAATAAACTCTTACAGTATGTGGTTGGGCATTGTTTTTCTAAAAAAGTGGGTCTTACAACTGCTGAAAAACGAAAGAATATGAGGTGCTATCGTCTCATCCACATATCGCTGTGCATTCGTATTGCCTCAGATGAAAACCAAACGAGATCTACTTTAATTAGTTATATACCATAATCTCTATAGTATGATGCACAAGCCTCTCAACAAAAAATTCTATGTTGCGACATTTCATACGGCCATCATGCAGCCCTAAACAGAATCGAACAGAATCGGAACTCATCACTAAATACTACCCTATGCCACCCTAGGTTCCAGTTCAATCGCAACCTATACCATTCCAAAGGTTGCTATCAATATTGAACCATTAATGGTAACATAAGATAGTATTACAAGCTGTAATTTCTGATTCTACGGTAAAACTTTCGAAGGGTTACAGGATGACGTTTGTTAGGTAATCATTGATGGACAATTGATCTGCTACGGAAGAATCGTTCTCTTGTTCCCATTAGTAAAGCATGGTGGTTTTAAACTTCATTTGTTCTCACTTTATCTCCTGTTCTCTTTCAGACCCTCTATAATCCAATTATCACGTTCGCACATTCTAGGCATATTCACACTTTCAAAACATAGGATGATATGCGAAAACAGCAGCACCGCAGGATTCGAAATTATTTTAATGAAAATAAGGTCGAAGCTCTTTTAATAATAACATATGTTTTGATTGAACTTGATTCATAGAATTGTGATAAAATCCATCTTATGTAAGGGTTAAATGTATGCGGAGGTAATCTTCTTCAATATAAGCAGTAAAGCAAGTACAAAAAAAAACATTGTAAATCGAACTATTAGTGCCTTAGTCTACTCTAATTATACACATGCAAATAAATAGCTTTAATTTTAATATAACTCTAACCGGTCATAAAGATATTAAATTAATGCCTTTGCAATCGTGATATGTCTGCATTTTATGACTTGCGCATTCGTAATTTATAAGTCAAGTATTAAATACTTCTAGAAATTGATAACCTAATAGTAAATAATTTACCAGCTACTACCTTCATTAGAATGCATTTAATCATCTATACATTTTATATTGTTCCAGTATTATCCGTTTATTGATATGTCAATGGTCTGATGTTTTTAGAATATGTGTTCTTGCGTTGCCAAAATTGGTATATTACTTAAATTTGTAAGTTATGATTCTAAATGTTGAAATTCAGATGATTAACTAGTTTATTGTTCTTCTAGAAATAATAAATTATTTTTTATAAATTACTGCAGCAATTTTACCTACTTACATATTTATAGGCCCACTAAGTAATTTTTATGACTAGAAAAAGCTTATATTTTTTTATAAAATACTACATATATTTATGTATTAATAGACACTAAATCTACTTTAGTTATTTATACTCTTGTGTAAATATTTTAGCTCTAGATATGTATAATTTTATAAGTAATTATTTCAATCAAATAAAATTTAGCCCTTCTTTTTTGTTTAAAATATCGTATAACATGTTCTGTATAAAGATAATCAATTATACAATCCCTAGTTTACTCTGGAGGTTATTTACGACAGGAATCCCTAGCCAGTCAGTTATCTTATTAGCCATACCATCACCCATACATTGGCAACACACCTTTATAAATAAATCATTAACCGGTAATAAATAAATGATTAGAGGAGGAGTTATGTCCGACTTCCTCTATCATTTACAGTGTTTGTATTATTAAATTTTATGGCGCCAATAGAATTTCAATTTTCGATTTTCCAACGGACGACAGCGGAAAAGATCATTCTTATTCTTCTTCCACATCAACCAGCAGCATCTCTCGGGGGGTCAGCGACATTACCCGAGGCTTAAATTTGCAGGTTCTCACGGCCCGCCCGCGCGGTCAAGGCTCTTCTGACCACTTCGCTGGTAGCCACTATCGAAAAGTAACCAAAACTGACCACTAAATACCTGTCAATGCGACTCGACGCGTGTAAACTATGCCAGAAATTTTCGAGCGCATACTGTATGCAAATAGCCAGTTTCCCAATTCATAATCTGGATTAGCTTTGGGCCAAATTGAGATATGAACATGGTCGGTAGTTATGTTAATTTAGAGAAGAGAGACGCCGAGCCCATTATCGATTCTCAAGGCAATGAAAAGGAACAGAAGAAAAAAAACTCACACCCACACTGGACGTAAACATTTTTACGATGGTAATCTGCATACGTTTCCCCAGCGGAGACAATTTAAATGGTAATAACACCATTCGGCCAATTTTTCGAAGCTCGAAATACACACGGAGCGCACATTTGTTCTTTTGTTTCGAAAAGATGCTGACACATTTTCACGTAATCTATTCCGGGGCGCAAAAAAATAATTACCGAGAGGAACGGGCCCGTGATTAATAGCGCACTGTCAGTTGTATAACAAATTAATTAAAAAGTCAATCAATATTTTGTTTGTAATTATTAGGCTCTTATCGGTACACACGCCGACGCCGACGATTCTGTGAGAAAGATATTTTCGTCGGCGGTCAGTGTCAACGACACACTCACTCCAATACGTTCACGATTAATTGCCAGAATATTTTAATGGCGATCCCATCGGAAATATTTGGGACATTTTACCGATGTTCGAATTAATTTCAAATTCTATAAATTTTAAATTCCAAAATATATTATTAAGTACATGTCATTTTTAATAAAAGTTTTACGGCAGTAAATTAAAAATTAAATATTTAAATATCAACTTTATTTTTTTACCTTAATTACACTTAGGTAATTTCTTGTTCATATTTGAAAATAAGTTATTATATTTCTTTAAAATATGAAAAGTCTAAATTTATAAACTTCAAGTTTTCTCAGTAAAATATTTAGATAAATGTATCGACATTTTCTAATTACTTAACTATTTATATAGTATTTAAGCAAGAGGTGTTATCAATCCATTATTTTAGAGATCCTATCAAAAATATAATCTTAATTGCGTATTATAACGACTTCATATTTAAAAGATAATACCGTCTATTGTCTGAGCGTTGTTAAGTAGAACTCCGTTTCTCTGTCTTCAAATGCACTACAAGGATGAGATCAAAAATAGGCCAAAACTGGTCTTGTTGTAGACAGACAACAATACTTCGTATTCTAGTTTAAATCATAATAATATGTCAGGAAACTAATACAGTAATTATTAAACCAAACAAGTCTCTTATTTACAAATCCAATTGTGTGATGTATATGTTTAATCAAGAATGTAGCAGCGGAAGTATTAATTATAAATCATAATTACCACAAATCCATTGGTATGAAAGTTTAGTGTGACATTAATAATGGGATTGGTTAATATTCTTATAGTGAAAGGAATTCCATATAGAGAGCAAGAATGGCTAATTATTAACCCTTAAAATTATTTCTCATATAAGTGGTATATTAAAAAAATATTCTAGGAATACTCTAATGGTTTCGTGGTTTTCTTTATAAATTCTTTAATCGGAGAAAATTTTAATATGCATTAGCAAGAAAAATTTGAGAAATGTAAAAACAATGTAGTACGTCTAATAATGCTAAAATTGTTTTTAAAATAAAATTGAAACTAATAATACGATCAATTAAACTATATTTCAATGTTATATATTATAAAGATCATTCAACGCCTATTAAAGATTATTTAAGCCTACTCAATGGTTATTTAGGGTTGTTCAATGATCATTTAAGATCACGTAACAATTCAAAGCATCATATATTATATGTATACTGGGTGTTCAATTAAGTGTAGACATTGAAATATCTCGAAAACTACACATTGAATAAAAAAAAATATAATTCAATTTTTTTCGCCTCGGAGAAGGACATCTAATGATATGAAACTCGACCCCCTACAACTTCCTAGGGGTTAGGGGGTGAGAAATATAAAAGTTAAATAGGAACCCTCATTTTTTGTACGGATTTGAATACTCCGGGAAAAAATAAGAAATTTTTATCTGAATTTTTTTTGTATTCGTGACAGACGACTCTATAATCGCCAAAATTGGCAACAATCGTATATATACTCGACTGGTTTCTTTCTTTAATTAAGGAACCTAAAAACTAATATATTTTTTTAAGTTCCTGTCTTTAGCAATTCTTGGGCGTCTTTGGATTCGCCCATCTTATTCTTGGTCTCTCTTAGAAGTACATTTCTGTAGCCCCTGCCTCTTGTCATGCGTGGTACATGCCCAGTCCACCTGAGCTGCAATAGTCTTATGCCCCGAAGCTGTATTATTAAATAGTATGCTTGCTACGATGATTTACCTTTGTCCTATACTTTGGCATATACAATTTATTTGAATTTAAATCCAATGTCTCCTGCCCCGTTTCGATTTTTACGAAAGTATCCTTGATTGCTGCCGCTGATCTGCCCACTATAAATCCACTTGCGACTTTCATTTACATAAAAGGAGCCTTTAATAATTCCTCCTTCCCAAAGGTGTCAGCTGCACTTCGACATAGGAGAGTTCCGGTGGCCTTATGCCAGTGGATCTCCAACATGCTGCATTTGAGGACTGCGAATACGTGCCAGGAGACTTGTATGTCGAATCGTAAAGTGTTTTCTACAAGCGCTGTCCTGTTTACTGTAGACTCTAGTGGTCAATGGACTACTGGAATTACTGAATTAGCAGTGCTTCAACAGGATAGGTTACGGCGACGATATCATGATCCTATTTTGTGGCAACATGTAAAGTATGTTAGCGAAACGTATGACGATGCTCTTGACAGAAAATGAATGGTGCATAGACTAAAGATTACCTATTCATAAATCTAACAAAAACGGAATTAGTACTGTTAACAGGAAAAAGAAAGATCAAGGATTTCAAACCACCAAGCTTTCAACAAACTAAACTAGAATGCCCATTCAATGGGGAGATCCAAGAAAGCATGCATAGCCCTCTGAAAATGCAGACGATCTGTGAGAAAAACATGGGGACTATCATCAAAGGGATCTACATGGCCATCATGTGGCCAATATTGTCATATTAGTAATTAGTAATATGGTGGCTAAGAACGACCACGAAAACAATTGTTAGGCTCTTAGATCACGATCAACGAAGCGCTCTCTTGAGTGCGATAGGAGCGATGAGAATAACACTAACACCGGCTATGAAAGCCCTGCTGTACCTTGGACATACTTATAAAATAACAGGCAGCAGCAAGTAACAAAGGGATCGCTTGTAAGCAACGGTGGAGGTAAACAACAAAAATTCTTAGAGGATTTCAGGAAAAGAAATCCCCACATTATGATGTCGGTCTACAACTTCCATCGAAAATATATAGTTACTCTAAATAAACTTCAAAAAAATTCAACGCAATGAACACTAAAGCTATATCCAAATCTCCAGAGAAAACCTATGGATGGTTGAAGGGCTCCTGACAAAACACTGCAATTTAAGATCGTACCTGAACAGACTGAGACTACAACTTATTCTTACCTGCAGAGGATACGAAGATTAAGAGGAAATCGCTGAACATGTACTTCTGGACTGCCTGGTGTTATCCAACATGCGTGAATCCACAATTAGAAAGGGATGTCTTAAAGTCATCAGAAATTTTAAGAATTCCTTTTGTTGCGATCCTAGCGTTTGCCAATGCCTTGAGTTGGTCGACCGTAGCAAAGATCTCGGATAGGAGAACGTACAAAGGGCACACTGGTACCTACTTTCAACGGACCTCTCTGCTCTCCCATCGAACAAATCCAAATCCAAAGATATTTCGCAAAGACCACTTTTTGGACGGGCTTGTCAATAAGAGCATCAGGGCTAATCTGTCCCACTGTTTTAGTCCTTTATGTGAGTCAAATTTATTTGTCTGTTAGTTCTCCTTCTACTCGTATTCTGCATTTAGTTCTCAGTCTCATTAGTTTTGTGGGTATATTGAATTCAAGCATGATAGAGCAAATAGAGCTTGTTTCTATCTACACTGTCATATGTATGTTTAAAATATATGAATATCGATGTTTAAGTTTTCGCATATCTATTTGCCGGTTGCCGGTGTGTAGTAATTCGTTGACCTTATACCACCATCCAACTTTGTATTCCTCGATGGAGTTATCAGCCTATTGTTCAAGATTGTCTTTGATGATCTTTGAATATATCTTGTATGTTGTGCTAAGTGGCGTTATTACCCAGTGGAACACTGGCGTCATATTCCATACGCCAGGGTTCCACTCTTGCGGCATATTCTCTGTGTTGAAGATTTTAGTTATTAGTTTACGTAAGTGAGTGAGTGAGCAAGAAAAACGAAAACAACCTCAAAATCAGAATCAGTGGAACGAATCACCGATTTAAATAGGATATACATTGCGCGATAAATGAGATCCTCGCGTAGAGATTAAAACTCATAATTTATTAAAATGAAAGGTATGTTAGGTGATTACAACCCGAGTTTAAGTAACCGGTGGCTAGCAACAATATGTGAACCCTAAAAACATCAACAATGAGATGATCAGAAACTTTCGAAATCTGGTATTACAGACGCCTTCTAAGAAAGTCTTCGGTAGACATGGTAACATACCAAGAAGTACTAAAAAGGATGAACAAAGAACTGAAACAAACAAATATAAAAGGAGAAAGGCAGCCTCTTTAGGGTACATACCACATAACAATAGGTACGCATTGTTATAGCTAATATTAGAAGGAAAATGTAGGAGCGTATGCCGAAAAACAGTCTTGACTGAAAAATCTTCGCGAAACCACCCATAATTCATATAGCGCATAATAGAGAAACCAAATTAGGGTCGTCAATTTTTGATAGAAGATGGTATATAAAGAAGAATAATTGATCACAAATTTGTAACACGCAAATTAACTTTGGATTTAAACAAGTCCATAAAAAATTTATATTAGTAATTTATAGATGAATTAAACTTTCTTAAATACGTGAATAAGCTATAATTTTATATATATTAAAATAATTTTATCTAATAATTATTAATTAATTAATTGATATACTAGTTCTGTTCCATGTATATAAACTGACACAAGTTTAATTTTTTTGTTTCATCAAGAGATAAGCCCATTAATTAAATTAATTATTTAATCAATATTGCAATTTTCCTAAAATCTGCATATACTATATGGAAACGTAGTTAATAACTCTTAACTGCACGCTTTCTACAAGTTATTTCTGTGGAATCTCCATTTAGAATTATCGGATAATTAATCGGACAGCAAGGACAATTCTAAATAAAACCCCATCGCGCGCAATTAACACCAACCCACTGTACCTTCAAGACAGTTCCTATTAATCCATTGCTATTTTCTCAAGCTACAAACGATTTTTCCCGACTGCGTACTAATTATACGCACTACCACAAACTGTTGCAATCGACTGACATTTCTATCCAGACCTATCTTTGGCGTGTTTAATTAAAAAGTGCCTTCCTGGTGATTGCATAACTAAGTATAAACACGAGACGCATTGAACTTGTGTTTTAAAATTGCAACCGAACTAAGTAGATAATTAAAATTTAGAAAAAACGTAATTGTTGCGGCTTTTATTTTATGATACATTATAAATTATGCATTATTAAAGACACAAGTACATTTTATAATATCACAAACTTGATATTAAAAAAGGTACTCGTGTCTTTGATAAAATTAAAAACTCAAGTAACTTTGTTAATATTATACTTTTTTATTAATAGTGACAGTTTCAATACAAGCTTGTCATTCTCTAACAAAATGTACATCAAATTACGGTTAATATTAGACGGCGTAGGTATCAGGTCAGTGTGGTCGTTGATGAGCGAATATTCTGGATTACTCTCTAATTTGAAAAGTTTAAGGGACTCGAGTAAATCCATATTTAGGTCTTTTTTGGAGAAATGAAATTCCTCGATTATTCTCACGTATACGGTTAGCGAAAGTTGATTTATCAAGTTATTTATACGAGCTTATATGCTCATCTAATTTGTCTAATCTTATATAATTGTATAATGTAATGTCTTTATTTGTAAAATGGTAATACCGTAATAAAATACATAATTTTGAATTTGAGCCGACCAGGCAAAGGCGTCATGTTGAAATTTGGTCGTATAATTATACAAAATATTTTGTCAGATTAATATTTATAATGCAAAATTGGATGCTTCATGATTAAATTTATTTACTTAACTTTAATTTAATTTAAACTTAGTGCGACATGATTTTGAACCTGTTTAATTAAGGCTTGTTACTAATAATAATACTCACATCCTTATTCCAGCGGATGGATATAATTTTTTCTTTCTAAAGTTCACTCATAAACAACTTACATACTAAATGGCACAATTAGATTCCTTATTGTATTGAATTTTATTTTATTAAAAACTACCCGTTTTTTTTTGTCTAATGAAAATTTAAAATAGAACATCAATTAATTAGTTACGAGTGCAATATATGAATAATATTTATCTGCTTGTTGAAGTCACTGTACGGCAAAATATGTCGTAGTGTTCAACATTAAATAGTGAAACCTAAAACCCGCTTTTTTATTTCAATGGAGTTGTATCAATTATCTGTCTCATCCATTTAATTTATACGAGAATTTATAATTTGTTACGAGAATCTTTACCTAACAATTGCAATAAATGACCATGAGATGCTAGCTATGCTAGAACCTAATAATTAAATATATTCTCAAGAAAATAATAGGATGATTTCCTTTGAGAGTTCATTTTTTAATGAATTGATACCAGATTATCTATTATTATTATTATTCTTTATTTACGGAAACCACTTTACATTTAATTCTTAAAACTAAAGCTTTAGAAAAACAATTATACAGAAATATACACGTATATACATATACTGTTTATTCAAATAATTAACTGACTTTGAAAAAGGTATACAACTTTTGAAGTGACAAATATATACGCCTAGAAAGTCAAAATCTACATGTAACGCGTTTACGTTCTTAACTATTCTATTTAGAGAAGTGTTAGAAGTAGTACAGACGTACAGAACGTCTCCATTTGGTTGCTAGAAGTAAGTTTTCTGTGATATTGTGAACACAAATACTTAACAAATACACGATCACATTGATAGGTTTGGTAACGCGAACAAATAATACAATAATAAACAAGAATGCTTCTTAACTGCAGCCATATCGCTGAATGTGTTGGAGGTGATTGTAAAATGTAAGGGAAAACACTGATTACTGATCCTTATTGCCGCCAGTAGTACCATGCCTGAGCACGAGGTACATATGTTGAACAACACCTTATCATTAAATTTTTCGTCGACTGACTGATGATAATACGCTTTAGAAATATTAAGTCTAGGAATAACATTTTTTTTAAGTGGCCACACAACAGTAGAAAACGTGAGTCGTGCACACCGACCGCAAACTAGCATTACTAAGGCCGTCGTGTTGAATTTTTGTGACAATATAGCATGTTTCTTCTACACGTACTATTTTTCAACATAGTCTCCATCAACTTGATCTCACGCCAGCGTGAAATAAGTGTCTGTATTCCCTACCGGTACCAACTCTTGACCTGTGCGAGAAGCCATGTTTTCACTGCTTGCATTACGCTCTTATCATCATCGAAATGTCTTCCACGCAAACCGTCTTTCAGAGGTCCGGAGACAGAAGTCTGACGGTGCCAGATCTAGGCTGTATGGTGGATGGGGCAATGTTGTCCAACCCAATTTGGTGAGGTGTTCCCGGGTTCTGAGATTTGTGTGCGGGCGTGTGCATTATCGTGCAGGATCAATATTTCAGCCGGATTCTTGTCATGCCTAACACGCCGGAAACGTTTCTTGAGTTTGTCTAAGGTCTTCACGTATGCTTCGGAATTGATGGTTGTCCTTCTTGGCATCACATCAACAAGAATGACCCCTTCACTGTCCCAAAAAAAAACTGTACCCATGACTTTTCCAGCAGAGGGAGTTGACTTGAATATTTTCGTTCTTGGTGACTGAGGATGGTGCCATTCCATTGACTGTGTTTTCGTTTCCGGATCAAAGTAGTGCACCTAGGTTTCATCACAATCCGAGACAGAAACGCTTCCCCCTCAGCATCAAACCTCGCCAACAAATCAGATGGCATGGTTGTTCTTTGCATCATGTGTTCTGCTGTGAGATTTCTTGGGACCCATTTTGCGCAAACTTTTGAATATCCGAGAGTCTCGATTATTGCACACACACAGGCAGGACGCCCGGAAAGTCGCAGATCTTGGAGTTGAGGTGTTATTTCCAAGTGGAAGGCTTTTGGTACCAAGCAGCAGGTGATGATTCTCTAAGTCAGATTGTCACTTGTGATAGATAGAGTAGAGATGGACTTGGAGAAGCTCCACCTCGAAAAGCAAAAACCCATCTGTATGCGGCAAAATTTCTTGCAACTTTTTTTGGGGTTGAAAAGGAATACTGCTTGTTGATTTCCTTCATGAGCGACGTACAGTCAATGCTAAATATTATTACAAGCTCCTTGATGAAGCCAAACTGGCTTATCAACAGAAAAGACAAGGCTTGGCCATCCGAAGTGACAACGCTCGGCGACACTTAGTTGCTTTGACCCAAGAAAAAGTAGAAATCCATTTAGGAAATATAACACCCGCCCCGACTTGTCCCCATATAACTTTTATATGTTTGGTTCACTCAAAGATGAATTGGGAAGACGCAGTTTAAATAGTGTAGAATTATTTGGGAGCAATTGGCTAAAGGCACGACCGACTACATTCTTTGTTAATGACATCAAGAAACTTGCGCTTCGCTGGGAAAAATGTGTATATAAAAGCAGAGACTATGTAGATAAACAAAACATTAAGTGAGGACATCGAATCCGACCTAAATAGTATCAAACTCTACAAGATCCTTTCGAAGAACACCCAAAGTGTATACGCTGATGGCGCTCTGCTGCGGTGAGAACGGACGTTCCGTACAAGTGGAGCTTCTGTGTGGCTCCTAGGTACTCGAACTCGCTGACGGCCTACTAAAAACGAGAAGGAAATCATGGGTGAAGTTCTACGGGTACACTTCCCAGGGGGAGGTAATCTATGATGTAATCAATGATTGGCCACTCAATGGCTGGGTCAGTCAGGGATGCAACAGGAAACAAGGAGTGCAGAAACTGCTCTGGAAAATAAATAAATTCTACTTAATGCCTTAGATATAGATGGCGTTTTTGATAACACATATTTTAACTCCATAACTGCTGCCTTGATGAAGTGGAGGTTGGAGAAAACTAGCTTCAGTTGGGTTGACTGCATGCTAAGACAAGGGATAGTATATACTACATTTTCTGACTAGACACTAGCATCCATGCCGGCGGTTGTCCGCAGGGAGGAGTTCTCTCACCCCTGCTGTGGAACCAAGTCATGGATGGATTGTTAGTAGAACTCAACCACGAATAATACTCTTCCCTGGGATACGCAGATGACCTAGTCATTCTCGTCAACAACACGATAAGAGAGAAGGATTGAAAGTCTCACCCTCTAAAACCACTGTTGTACTTTTCACGCACAGAAGGAAATTGGATGGCCTAGGACCCCTTCTTCTAAATAGTGGAGCGAATTGTGGGGCGCGGTGAAGTACTTAGGAGTAATCTTTGACTCCAAACTCACCTCGATCTCGCACATTTCAAAAATTAAATGTAAATCGGAAATTGCCCTTGCGGTAATTAGAAGTATGTACGAGAGACAATGGAGACTCAGACCAAGGATGGTATACTGGCTGTACACCAGAGTGGGTATGCTGCTTTGGTGTGGTGGCCCAAAGCCACGCAACACACAACCATGCAAATCCTCAGCAAGGTTCAAAGACTTGCCTGCATCAACAGGAGCAGTAAGAACCATGTCCACTGCAGCAATAGAGACGCTATTAGACTTCACACCACTTCATATTCTGACAGTGGGGGAGGCAAGACACTCTATAGACTGCATCTAGCAACGGTTAACGTAAAACCCCACACAGAATACTCTTGACAGACATAGGGGGACCTCTCCTGTAAATGAGGTTATGATCTATGCAAATATTTTTGTTAAAATTAGCCAAACAGTGCAAAACAGCACTTTCATTTGATTGATACGAATGAGCATTAATAATATAGTTTTGAAAAATTACAGTTGGTGCAAATTTCCTTGCCGGATTTATAAGTTTGTACTAAACATTTTAAAAACAAATTTGCAGTATCGTGGTCAGTATTAATTTAGGCCTGTATAAGTATTGGCTTAAAAATAAATGTGATAGGCCACTATTTCCTTGCTACCATTGTATTGTATTTATTGTGTTAAATCTTTTTCTATCATACATTACATAAAGAAATATATAAATATACTAATTATGTAAACAAATAAATATATACAAATAATTTTAGCTGCATGTAGATGGGCGGATATCACTCATATGAATTATCTTCAACTCAAACCCGCTGAATCTTTTCCTCACTGATCCATCGTAGGAGGTCCTATGTGGAATATGAATATTATAGGTTTTTAAACCCCTATATTCCTCATTTTACGGGATACATTAATTACCAAATATCCAAAAAGATTTACCATTATATATCAGATTTAATATTTTTTATTATAAAGGTCATGGTCTCTAGTTTTTCTATAATTAATTTGGGTTTTTTTCTATTATTAACTGCATATATACTCTCCATAAGTACATCTTTATCTAAACTCCATAAAATATTGGTTAAATTGTAATCTTTATTCAACCTTATTTGTATATTTCTGATATCAAGAAAATGGACTATTAGGTGGAAGGTATACAGCACATATGAGCAATTTTTAATTCCAATCTCTAGGTATACCCACATCTTTTTCCTATTCTAAAAATCAATATCAAGATAATATAAACGAAAACAATTGTTTTTTGCAACAAAGACTCCATCACTTGGACTATTAGTAGAATTTCTATGGAACTCATCATTCTGGCCCAAGCGGCATAATATAAAGATGTTGTTTTAGTTGTGTACGAATCATTAAGTAGACAAACCGCCAAATTTATGATCGAGCGTATCAAGTTACCGTTTCTTGAAATAAAAACGCACGGGGAATTATTTCATGAGAAATTCGATATAAACAATAATATCCATTTATATTGGATTAAATCTACTAATTGTATTATATCTACCGGAATGTTTAAAAGGCCGTCTTAATAAATTAAAAATAATAGAAATTAAATATAATTAAAATTATATTTCTTACTGTTTCTTCCTTATTTTAATGAATTACAATACAACATTATTAAAATTTGTAGTGCAGATAAGTGAACTTAATTCTTTTAGTTTGAATACATTAATTTAATGTTGAATTTTGATCATATTTCATAATAATAACAATAATTTATTTTATGGTTAGATCAGGTCAGGTTAGGTTAGGTTAGGTTTTGGTTAGGTGAGATTAGATTAGGTAAGATCAGCATATGTGAATATTAATAATAATATATTTATTTTATGGTTAGGTCAGGTCAGGTTAGGTTAGGTTAGGTTTAGGTTAGGTTAGATTAGATTAGATAAGATCAGCATATGTGAGTATTAATAATAATTAATATTTATTTGTTAATATGTTTAGGTTAATTAATATTTCTAGATGAACTTGCAACAGAATGACTTAATTAAAATGTGTACAAAATAATTAACATTTATTATTAAGAAAGAATGTTTGAAATAGAAAAAAATGAGTCTTACTTCTATGATCTGAATTTTCTTGGCTGATTTTTTATAAATTAAAATAAAATAATTATTTTTAATGATTTGATCATGAAAATTTATTTTTCATGTTAATCAATTGGTAGTTAAAATTTAAATAATTTTCCGTTAACGCTTCATAAATATCACTTATTTGTACACGTATGCTAGAAAAATTTGATTCATATTCGCACGATGTTGAGTTTCGCCATATCCTGCGCGCATGCACTTTTAAGCAGTGTTTATAGACGCCGATAAAAGACGATCCTTAATTTCGCGTCACCCCATTAATAACGATTTTTTGATGTTAAAATAACTTCTTTATATTAAGCCGCTTGGGACAGTTTGATAGTGTCGCGAATTTCTATATAATATGTATAAAGTATATCAATAATCTATCAATTCGGCGTCATATATTCCATCGTCGAGCCAAGGCTTACTTACTGCTATGATAAAGGCCGCAAAATGTATTTACTGCAGGATATGCATATGTTGTTAGGAAAGCAGGTGATAGCACCGAAAGGGTCGCCATCATCAAACTGAACCGCCAAAAACGCGATGTGCGAGGCTGAACGAAGTAGGAGTGACTCAGATGGCTCCCTACATATATCCTGGTTTTAACAGGAATCTCTCACAATAGCAAAATAACAAGAGTATTATACACAGAAACACGGGACAATCATAAAAGAAGGAGATGGAAAATACTAAACTAAAGGTTACGCGGGAATAATGGGACAAAGGGAGTAGCAGAAGAGGAAATATATCTGATGAATGAATATCTGACACACTAAAAATACAGTATTAATACTTGTTACAGAATGTAAATTAACAATCAACAAAGAAAGACATCCGGAAAGCCATTAATGAGTTCATATGGTTTAAAAGAGTAAACATTAA
Organism: Ontholestes murinus; assembly: GCA_963969525.1. Classification (NCBI taxonomy): domain Eukaryota; kingdom Metazoa; phylum Arthropoda; class Insecta; order Coleoptera; family Staphylinidae; genus Ontholestes; species Ontholestes murinus. The sequence goes on from OZ018391.1 coordinate 56,781,923, forward strand.
GTCCTCATTATTTTTTGGAGCGAGGTATAGCAATTAGGTTCCCTTCGCAAAAGTAAAAATGACGAAAGGGGTAAACAGAAAAGAGCGGAACAAATTTCAAATGTTATGTTATGCTGTAAAAATTATGTTATAATGATACAATAGTATTATATTAAGTTATGATGAAAATACAAAAACAATGCAGATCCTTTAACCCTCTCTAATATTTGAAGCGGATAGATTCTCCTTACAGGCGAAACGTCGAAACTATAGACGCTGTAAAGTTAAATTAAATAAAATATTGTAATAAAACAAAAAAAATTAATTTGAAGTTAATCAAGATATACCGCAAGGTAATTTCAACAAAGACTCCACTATAATTTTTTCCGATCGAAGTGACAAACTGCCTAAGGAATTTACTTGATGTTAGTTTAGCCTGTGCTAAATTGCAGCACTCCACCATGAACGGTATTGAAAATATTTAGAAAAATGTGTTAAAATTTCTTAACTTTGATGGCCTGGATCATTTGAAATAATATTTTTTTTACGAATCATCATCATTTTCACTCTAGTATATATGGAGTCACACAAACACCCTGTATAGGCGACTATTTTCTCATCCGTAAACTAATGTGGATAAACGCCATACACTTTAGACATCATTGGCTAATGATTTACTATATATACCATATACCTACATCACAGGTACCGAATTACAGGAGTGAATTCCTTTTGGGGAAAACTAGAGAATGTATGCTGTGCAAATTGCTATTGATAACTGTTCTCTCGCAACAGATTTTTATCCGAATCAGCACAGTAACAAACGATTTATCCATTAGAGAAATTACAGGTTGTTTATTATAACATCACCGACCGTCCACATTCCCGACAGGTTGCGTCCGGCACAGAAGCCGTTTCGGCAAAAAAGGACGCCACCTGTGCTCGCGGGAAAATGCGGCATACTTCTGGTTTTTCCGTACACGTGTCCGTCAATTTTCTCTTTGTTGTTCTCGCGATGAGTGAACACAATTAATTAGTTTCCTAGATCGCCATTTCAGATATAAGTGGTCACCAGTGTGCAACGAGCGAGAATTGAAAAAGGCAGTTATTTAAATAATTGCTGCATCATCGGATCAAGATGTCAGTAATGGTTCTAAGACGATTTATGCTTATTGCTAATTTGGTGTTATTTGTACATGGAAACTTGTGAGATTAAGTAAGGCCTAATTTGTTGATGACTTTGAATGGACCAAGTACGTACTATAGTCGCACGATCCTGCAATTTATGGAATAATTTACCTTCGGTTTTTTTATGCAAACTCTTTTTATGGAATTCATTTCCTAATCGTTGATTGTCTTGGAATCATTATGCGATGCAATTATAATATATCGTTTGAGTTACTAAGTTTATAAAAATTCAGATCCTCAATTGATCAATGTAAAAACTTTGCACTTATTAATATTATTCTGCGTTTTCCCTTTCTTAAAAATATTATAATTTTAATTTGTATTGAAAGAAAAAGTAATTTTTAAAATAAAATTATAAATTCATTACAAACAAAATACAAATATGCAATAAATTTATAAAAAAATAAAGGGTGTTGTGAAGTATTGCCTTATTTCTTTGAGCTCAGTTATGTTCTGTCAATTTATCGGGATGTGTGTAGTTAGATTTCTAGAGCGGTTGCTTCTCAACTATTTTACTTTATTAAATATATCGGATAGTGTTAATTAAAATAATTAATTATAGATACGAATTCTGGCCAGTGGGTACGCTTCTTTTGCAGTAGTAAGTTTTTCTAAGCAGCTTTAGCCTTCTTAAAAACAATACGGTTCTCTGAATAGGAATGCCGTTTAAAGATATAAGTAATTTCTTGGTAGAAATTAATACTGCACGTTTCACCAGGCATTGCACAGATCGGCGACGAGTTTTACGTTTCATAAAATTCATTTTATTATTGATGTACTCAAGGAATACATTGAGTTATTTGGACATATATCTAGGTTATCAAAAGACAAGAAATTTTTTTCCCAATTAGCCGTATTGTTTTCACCTCTTTTGAAGGTCAGGTATATGGGATAGATATTTCAGTTAGACCTTACAGTTAAGTTTGGGGATGCCACATCTATAATAGATTCAGTACCTGATACTTTAGCACAATATTAATGTTGTATTGATTGGTCATTGTTTTCGACCCCCCAAATTGAGGAATTAGTGTTAAATTCCTAAAAGTAAAAGTCAGGGTAGCTGAAGTAAAAGTTCTCTTGTATTTAATCATTTATTTAGGTGAAAGTAAATAGAGCATATAGGCAACGTTAAGGAAAATGATATATTAATCACATATGTAATTAATTCAGGAAGTAAAGCTCATGGTAAAATTATTTCGAAATAACAGTGCAACGTCTCCTTTAGCTCTTCATTATGTATATCATCATATCTTATACAAGTGTATATAAAAATCAAATCTGATGATTTTATATCATAAAAAGGAAAGAATCATTGAAGTAGTATCTACAGCAAACATACCTTATTTATTATTTCATTGCAGTTCCATCAGAAAATATTTTCATGAAGGGAAGATTAATGAATAATAAATTAATTGAAAAAAGAAATTTAACTGATTTATTATTTATTAGTTATATAAAATAAATATATCACAAATACAAATTATAATCATAGGTGCACGGTGTCAAGTTTATTCGGATTACTTTTTAGATTGACATTTGGGTCACTCTATTCTTTTATTTTGTTTATAATTATCTTCTGATTCTTCGCTAATTGATTTGTGTTTTCTTTTATCAAAATAAACATGTGAATAAAATCGGGTTTTTATGTATTCTGCTTCCATTTGCTTGATTTTGAGCAATTACTTGACTTTCTTTTGTGGTTTAGGTTTGCTAGATATGTGAGCTTTTAAATGGTATATTTCATTTAGATTCGGTTTAATTATTCTGACCAACTTAGATATTAGTTCTTCTACTGATTTATCAATATTAATAATGCTTACAGTAATTTTTACTGCCTTCGAGTAACTTGTCCTAGCCTTTAGTGTTTCTTTGCTTCTAAGAATAAAATGCTTTTATTTTTTTAGCTTGTATTACCTGTTCGTGGTTATACGTCGAGAAGTCTTTTTGATCATGCCGAATGATATCCTAAGTAATTTGTGCAAGCAGGAGAATTGATACATATGAATTCGCTATCTATAAGTTTACCCGAAATACATACACACATACATCTGACTTCCAGTTTTATAAGTATGGCCAAAACTTGGGCAGTTTAAGCCCTTCAAAGGTTTAAAGATATATAAGCGTACTTGTAAAGAATAATTTGGCCTTTTATTTTCTTTGTTTAACTCCTATCATGGGATGTTTTGATTAGTTCTGTTAATATTTAACAGAAATTACAAAATACTATTATTCGTAGAGTGTGCGTAGTTGTATGCGAAACGATCTCTTCTTCTAAATCGCATAAATAGTTATTTGTATGCCAAGGCCGCGAAATATAACTTTAGTGGCCCGAGAGGAAAATTATAGCCGAGGCCGCTTGCGGCCGAGGCAATATAACCTCGAGGACACTAAAGTATTTCGCGGCCAAGGTGTACACAAAGCTTTTTGTGCAACTGGTACAATTAATAATAAAAAAAATAACAAGAGTAGATAAGTAATGAAAAATTATTGTCAAAACTTTTTATGTGACTATTAGAAAACATATATTTTAACGAATAAATATTACTTAGGGTTAACATTTATGGTTATAGTACAATTTGAATAACTTGCTTCCGTTACAAATTGAGTTATTTCTTCTGCAGTTAATATATTAGATTTTTTGGCTCGATACCCGACAGATTTATTTTTTAATAAGGGCACTAACTACGAAAATTTCGAAATATCAATTCCATCTTTTATAATAAAATATATAAGTCCTTTACGTTGTAGATAATTCACTAATAAATAGAAAAAACACGAAAATATATTCGTAAAATCTCATCAACCTAAATTCATTTCTTTTTCCAAATTACCATAGTATAGTCACTCACAAACTATTTTAACGTACATTCAATCATTTTTAGTTCATTTTACAGAAAGAAATACGTTCAAACTAGTGTTGCTTTGATAGCCTTGCTATTTTGTAACACGCAAATTGCTTTTGTATTATTCAATGTCTGTCGAAGTATTAGCTAGAGAAGTAGTTGTTTCAAAAGTGATTTGTTCTTGTAGTCTTAATAAGACTCATTTGTTGTAGATTTTACGAATATATTTTCGTGTTTTTTCTATCCATCTTTTATGTTAATTGTACATTTAAGCATGGAATAAATACTCCACAATCTTGACGATTTTAAAACTTTTGATTTATCTTCCAAGTATGCCATCAAAACATTTTCCGATAATTTCGTTACCTTTTTTCAATGACACCACGCTTTAAATTCGTCATATGCCTTTTCATATTGCCGTTTGGATTTTTGTGGTATTAAATTTTCTGTTGCAGCATCCGCTATTAATTTGATTTATGGTGGAGTACAACTAATAGTATAATTACTATCGGAGTCGGACATTTTCTTAAGGGGTTAGGCCAGTCTAGAGCCCTCAAAAAAGGCCTAACTTTGACAATTTATTCTTTGAGTAAGGAAAAAGGAATCGAATTTCTCTCTTTTGGACTTTATTAAACATGTATTTGAGTGTATAAAAAAATTTATATTGACATTTTGATACAAAATGGCGGCTACTGGGCCATTCTTCGGAATCACCTTTTTCAAGAGGGCCTCTACGGCCGACGGTGATTCTAGGAAGTCGCTCTATCTGAACCAAAATAAAAAACGGGATCTTAATCTACGTAAAGTACGTATGCTTTTAGCGTTACATCAATTTTTCGCAAAATGGCGGACTTGTAAAAAAAAAGTTCAATATTGAGGGGTGTCAGTCTTTCATTGATCCGTTCTTATCTTGAAAACAGAAGTTATAGGGTTGAAATAAATAATAAACTTTCTGAACCAATAGAAACAAACATTGGAATACCACAGGGTAGTATCCTTGGACCAATTATTTTTATAATATATACCAATGACCTACCCAGTCACATCAAAGAGCAAAATGCTTTTATTACATCCTACACAGATGATACTAGTCTCCTGATAGCACACTCAAATATCAGCGAACTGACACATAAAGCGAATGAACTATACAATAACGTGCAGAATTGGATGAACATGAACAAATTACTTATAAATAAAACAAAAACTCATTTCTTTCAGGAATAAAAATAAACAAAATTTATTGAATAATATAATATTAAATGATGTTGAATTTCAAATTCAGAATGAAACAAATTTCTTAGGCGTAACAATTGACAACCACTTAAATTGGTCAAATCATTGTGAAAAATTATGTTCCAAATTAAATAAAACATGTTATTCTTTAAGAATATTAAAGCAAGTAATAGATATTAATACTTTAATAATAACTTTTAGGGCAAATTTTGAAAGCTTAATCAGGTATGGCATAATACATTATGGTTACTCAAAATCAGCAAAGAATATATTCATAATACAAAAACGTGCTCTTAGGATTATGCTTAATTTAAAAAATAATGAAAGTTGTAGAGGTATGTTTAAAAAAAACTGGGCTACTTACATTCTATAGTCTTTATATATATGAAATTTTGATTTTCAATTTTAAAAATAAACATAAATTTCTTGCATATGTATCGAACCATACGCACAATACACGTTTTTTTAAATAAATACGCTTATCCCCCGCATAGACTATCCCTCTTCGAAAGTTCACCAATGTACGTCGCGTTGAGGATGTTCAATAAATTACCAAATGAAATCAAAAGTATAACTACAGAAAATAGATTTAAGATAGAATTAAAAAAATACTTAATAGAACAGGAATTTTATTCCATAACAGAATATATTAACTAGAGTATACGCTCTATATTTTTTTGACGTATTCATTTAGCGGATGATTGTGATTTAATTATAATTATTTTTATTTTTGTCAATTATATCATGTATTGTTCCTAAGTTGAATAAATTTGTTTATTATTATTAAACAAAATGGTGTGACATGCCACACATGTCATGAAACGATTACTCTGCTGACTGCAAAGTCAAAAAATTATCTTACGCGTCATCAAGATCTTCAATGAACGCATTGCTTGTTGCCGCGCGGCCTTTCGAGGTCATATGGAGGATATAATTATTTATATATAAATGGGAGGTGTCATGTAATGTGTTTATAAAAAGAAAATTACAGTTTCAATAAATTTTGAATCTTCTATAGAACATTAATATTCGCCCCTACTTTCTGAACACCCTATAGTTGAGGGTGTAATTTCGAATGTTTGGGCTATTTCTCTAAAATTGAAGCCTGCTTCCATACCAACAGTGCGATCTTTGTAAAAATCACTTAATTGATTAAATTGATTGTATCGACGAAGTCTAGGCATTTCAGAAAGGATTTCCAATATACTGAAGAGCTCAGAAATGATCCGAGTAGAACAGGTGACTGGTTATTAACATTAAAATTTGCTTTTTTCGGACAAAATGTAAAAATTGTACACAAAAAATTAAAATAAAGCAGTAAACACGTTATCGATTTTATTTCTTTCTAAGGTGAAACAAAAAGTGCGTATTTGTTGCTGGATTAAACCACAACTAAGAGATGTTGTATTACTTTTCAGCTCCAGTATATTTCAATATCAGGGACGAATTTATAAAATAAAATAAAAAATATAATATGTGCATAAAAAACGTACAAATAATTTTTTTCAGTTTTCTGAGAATTTTTAAATTGTAACTGGATTCACATTAGAAAAGTTTTGCTTATCGTTACTATTAAAGACCAAGAATCTAGGATATACCATTGATTTTTGAGGAAAGGAGGTCGATTCCTTAGGTTTATTATTATTAGGGTCTGGTTGTAGACGTGTCGCCAAGTATTCGAAGGACACCATTTAAGACCAATTTATACTTCTGCAAACTACGATTAAAACCTTGGATTGCAGATTATTTATCGACGATTACTCCTTGAGATCCAGCATAGATACGCCTAATGGCAAAGGTGTTACTCTCCGCCATGCAAACAAGCTTAAAGTAGAGGAGAGGCATCTTAACATCGCGTTACTCTACCCCTTTCTGTTTATCCTCAAGAGCTCTCCCTGCAACTATTGTTTACTGTTATAAAGACCCAGCCATATTACGCTAAATTGACGGCCCCCAATCTTCCACTCTGGGAAGCTCCTAGTTGTGATTTCAAGATCCCTTTGTGCTCAATAAATAAAATAAAATAAGCGTATCTTGATTATATATGTTTATTTAATTATATAAATGAAATTATATCTACTCCAAAACATTTTGAGACATTCATAAACTTAAAGAAAATAGGGATTTTAAAAATGCTGATATAATATAATAAGCATCTTGAGAATCTAAATGTTATAAATGGCTTCCGTGGGTTCAATAAATCTGTAAATATGCGTATCTTCTTATAAGCTACTTGCCATGCCCTTTAACTTCTTACTTAGAATTTGTAAACTTCCTAAAATATGGAATATTGCATTTATTTTTACTATAAGAAAATTATCGTTCTCCATTGATCAAGGTTGTTTACAATTTTCATACTTATGCAATCGTAATAGAAATTGAAATATATTTTAGAATCGTGTATGATCATCATCTATAATTGTATCAAATTAGATAATGAACAGGACGATGGTGACCGTTACTATATGGTATTTTATTTTGAATATAATCGGTAGAGTCGATTAGTGGTTGGTTAATGGGGTTGAAAGAGAATGTACGGGTGGAGAGGCAGCTGAGTTGTAAACAATTTCAGTTCGGGTGTCCGAACGGAAAGCCGGCAATATTTACGGAGAATGTGACGTTCAAGGAAAAAGAGGGGTTCAATTTAAGAGGTGGTAGCGGAAGTCAAAAATACGTGTGGGAATTCCAAAATGGGTCTGATGAAGGCTTTGCAAGTACGGAGTTGGATGTCGGTAGTATCGTCAGGGAGACTGAATTAGAGCAAGGAATTAAGGCAGTATCTTGAAAAGACTGTATTTCGAATTTGGTTTACGGCAGCTGAGGGAGGGATTGAAGTTCTGTTGGTATAGGATGCCGAGGTAAGAGATTTATTTTTGAGGAAGGAGGGGAAATTGTTGACTGAGAGGGAGAAAGAAGAATGAGGAGGGAGTTTTCTGTCAAGATGAGGTTGGTCGAAAATGGTGAATTGGGATTTGGAGGGATTGGTTGTTGTTGGTGTGGGCCCAGTCAGTAAAGAGGTTGGCATCTTGTTGAGAATGAGAGACGGCTGTGCGGGGGTGACTGTGGGATACCCGGAGGGCTGTGTCGTCGGCATATTTTTGAATTTATGGGCGGTTTGGGGAAGGAGTGGAGAGAGATAGCACGGAACTTTGTGGGGCGACACAGGTGAGGGAGAACGGGGAAAAGGTTGCAGGGAGGTAGAATACTGAGTGAGAAAGGATTTAAGTAATAAGATTAGTGGGAGCAGGGTGTTTACGTGGTGGAGTTTTAGTATAAGGCATTCGTGTGAGACGGTATCGAAGGCCTCCTGGATATCAAAGAATACCGCTGCAGTAAATTTGCCGGAGTTGGCAGATTTAACGAAAAAGGAAGTAAGGGCGAAGATAGAGCCATGTACGGAGCGTCCGCGTTGAAAGCCGTTTTGGTGGATGGGGATGTGATGTTCGGAGAAGTTAAGGAGTTGGGATAGGATAATACGTTCAAGTAGTTTTTGGAAGCATTACACGGGGAGAAGAAGTATCCTCCAGAAATGCAGGAACGAAATATTAAGCATAGGAAGGAGATAAAGTTGGCTGGAAGGTGTTTTAGAATGCAGTAGGGGATGCTGTCAGGGTCGAGAGAGGAATTTTTGGAAGTTTTAATAAGGGAGATTATTCGTACGGGTGTAATGTCGTCGTTATCATTGTGGTTGAGAGTAAATTAAGTCAGGAGAAGGAGGTGGTGAGGTTTGCCCTTGAGGTAGAAGGAATTGGTTTTGCTAAGGTGGGAGGCAAAGCACTCGACGATGTCAGAGGGATCGATAGTGAGGGAACCGGAAGGGGATTTTAGAGGAGAATGACGGATATAAGTGGGCGGGAGTTGAGTTTGCAAAAGGTTTTCCAGAAAAGGGAGGAAGAGTGGGGGTCGAGTTTGTCGATGGAGTAAAGAGATGTTTGTTTTCTGTGTTGATTGATTTTGAGTTTGATGAGGACGTTTAGCCTGTTCCACTCGTCTCGATCCTGTTATAAGTTAAAGCGTCTAATTTGTCTGTAGTATTAAATAAGTCTGAGGACGTGTTAGTTACAGAAGACTTACAACGTCCCGAATTACATTTTGAAGTTTCATTTGAATCTTTCCATATTTTTGTGGCTAATAACAAGGTTGATATATATGTTACGCCGAATTCGTGTAATTGCCAATTTCATGAAATAAACAAAAATTTGCCTAATTCATGAAAAATGCAAGCCCATTACGTTGTTTATGAATTAGGCAAATTATCTGCCGAATGTATGAATTAGGCACTGTATAAAAAATTACCAATTATAATAAAATATTTATATATCAAACTAAATAATTAACTCAAAAAATTGGATAGTCTACTTTAGAATAGGAGCAGTAGAATTTTTATTTTAGACAAAATGCCGATAGTTGGTCCATTCAGTTTAGTATTCTGATGATTGGACATCAAGTTTGCAAGATATTGATATTGCAATATAATTATGGGTAATTCCGAATTAATAACAAGCCGAATTACAGATTTTACTATATTATTAAATATGATTTGATGTGAATATATGCGAGCTTAATTAAATAAGCCTTTAATCAAGGCTTAGTCTCTTAGTCTCTTAGGGTCTGCGTATTTTATTAGCGAAGTATCAGCATTTTTTACTACTTACTATATAAATAATAGGACATGGTTATGAAGTTAAATCAAAATAGGAAAAAAATGACCATTTTAGAATTAAGTATTTACTTGTATTTAACAATATTAACTAAATATATGATGTAAATTAACTTCAAAATACTAATTAAAATTTTTACAGCTTCTTCCACCATGACTGGCAGAAGAGCACACCCGTATCGTACGGCTTCGCATCCCTAAGTAAATTGATACCTTTGGTATCCCTGACCACTCCCCACAGAGTTAAGACTAACTAATAGATTATTTTTCTTGCTAGGAATCGCATATTTTCAGCTTCAAGTATTTTGTATTCTGCACACTGATTTTCTCTAATAGATTCTCAATGATTCCATGTTTTGTCCCTACTTTATATCTATCATTCCGAATTTCTTTTATAACGCCAATTAAATTGTTAGGGTCTCCGTTGCCCTTATTAAACTGACTAATGCCAACTAAAACAGTATCACTTTTTTCAGAGGGGGCATTTTCTTTTTCTACTTTTCCACCATTCGGTTAGCTTGAAGTAGCAAATTTTCAGTTGCTATGTTTCTACATACAACGGTCAGTTGCATCGATCGTATTAATTCTGGCGGGTTGATCTTTAAACAAATTTTCCCTATTACCTGTATTATCAATAATCCTAATATAAGCATTTATATCTTTGTTTTTAGTAAAAATATCAGTTGTCCGAATAGAGCTTTATATAGTTCAATTCTCATAACTTCATGATAAGTTGTATTCATTTCCTATTGAACTAAAAACAGATCAGTTGCTCAATTATGGTCGCGCATTCAAGCAATTAGAGAATCTTTTATTATTTGATTGCTTCTTCCAACAGTCTTGACTTTGTAGATATCATTGTCATTACAGTTATATCGAAGGTTCAATTTAAAATGTGGTTGCCCATTTGATCTACTCCTCCCATGTATTTACTGTACATATTGATACCATAAGTGTACCTCAAACTTTTATTTACTTTAGAGAAAAGCGCGATATCTTCTTCACTGGTTCTATGCCATTTTGATTAGACAAAATGGTAACAACACTGTTATCTATACAACTTATAGCTTCAATACAATGATCTTTGTCAATACGGCTATAGGTCGTACCGCGATCACTTCTTTTCATTACTTTACTATTGAGCAAGCTACATTTTTCGGTCCTATTTTCTCGTAATGTACCAATAGCTTCCTTCCTTCCTTGATATAGAATTTAGTTATAAGTTTTGAACTACTTACACGAATGTTTAGCGAAATATTTGATCATTGATTCGTTCACAGATATATTACTTTATATTGGAGTATACCTCAAATACTGATTTAGATTTTTATACTTATTATCCCAAACGATCGAAAACGAACACTTCAATTTGCATCGCCATTTATCAGCATACAAACTTGTTTTTGGATTTGATTGCTAGTTGGTATTTTAATAAGTGGAGTTTTATTATATATGAGTAGAAATTATTTATATTTAAGTTAAAATTAAATTAGTTATTAACGATTATTTTCCGCCATGTTCTTGAACAATTTTACGTACGAAGTTATTCCCACAAAAAACAAATAACTACTAAGTTTATTATGGGGTGATAAGTCAATATGGTAGCCTATACAGAGGGTATACCCCTTAGCACCATAAAATATACACAACTGACTTTTAATTAAAGGTATTTAGTACGGTCGTTTCGTACCATTTGGAATAGAGTGTTGTCTGGTCGTTTTCGACCGTTGGGGTCTAAATGGGTTAATCTAATGTTAAGTGTTTTACTTAATATGTATCAAGTGAACTTGATGTAGGGGGTCAGATGGATGTTATTTATACGGATATAAGCTAGGCATTTCGCATTATGCCACATGATAAACTTCTTATGCGCCTAAGTGAATTTGACATTCCTTTAAATATTATTTATATATTACGTTCTTTCTTGACGAATAGACGACTTTATGTTAGTTACATGGATTATAGTCACAGGGTATTTATAGCGAACAGTGCTGTACCTCAAGGGTCTAATCTTGGTCCATTGTTATTTTTTATATTTTTAATGATGTTGCTAATGTCCTGAATTCATTTTTTTATGTATGTTGATGATATCAAGTTATATAATAATAATTAAGATATTATGCACTGTCAAAATGGCAAATAAATCTAACCAGAATATTTGATTGATTATTTTCAAATAAATAATATAGTGATTTTCAATAGCAAAAAAATGGTTAGTTATAATACTGTTTAACATCAATTTTATAAGTCGGGTATTCTATATTAATAATATATTCAGTATGGTATAATAATTTATAATAATTTTAGAAATAAACGCATTCTAATACATAAATCAAAAGAGACAAGTTCCGTTTAATTTTAATTCTGAAATATTAATTTGATATTAAATGAATGCAAAGACCTCACACAAACGCGCACACGTCTGTTCTCGTCTTGTGATATCTTGATAGTATAATCCCTGTCGGCCATTATTTATTCACCCCGATGGAAATTAATAACCACAGGATCCCGATTTTGAAGAATTTAATGGCTACACCGGTGCAGACCTAAAAACGCGAACGATGCCCCTCCGCAACGTGTGCGGTTCAATCGATTCACAAAAAAAAATTACCAGATTTTGATCTTAATTAACCCCTATCTGTCCATCTATCCACATTAACGTCATTTTTCCGCTCGGGGACTTAATTCTGGGCCATTTTTTTCACGGCAATTAAAAAAAAAGTGGACGGGTGCGCGCGAGGCCAAAATCCCATCAAGTGGCATAATTGGGGCTCGTGCGGCGCTTCCTTTTTTCGTTCCTTGGGTCAATAATTATTGGATTTTATCGATTTGAGTAATTTATTGGTCAGATTCCGAGACGATAAGGGTTATAAAGAGGTCAATTTAAATATCCTATGCGCGATTGTTATCTGTGCGGGCATATGGCTTTTAAGATTTCATGGTCAATCATGTTGATTACCTAAAATGGTGAGGTAAGTGACAATTAGGTGAAATGATTATTAATTTTATATAGGAAAAGATTTATTTAAATTTTTTTTATTGAAACATAAATATCGAAATTGTTTAGGCTGGTAATTTTTGGATGTTTATTTTATGTAGTACTGTTAGGATTTATAAGAAAAAGACAAAATTACTTACGAGTTTTACATAATATACAATTAAAATATGGACTTTTTACACCACTAGAATATAAAATAGAAGTTTTGTGTACAAACAAAATTTACCTATAGCTAATATAATACTACAAATATGAGAATTAAAAAAAACAAATTCATAATCCTACAAAGGTGTTGGAATTACTACTCTCAAAAAATCAACCACCGCAACAGAAAACCCCAAAAGAAAATACGCAATAACTTGCGCAAATATTAGTGATCATGAAAACGAATACCAAATGTTGTCCAAATTTATAAAATTAAGTTCAAATAATAACTTGATTCAAGTACTAATGTCATATTTGTTAGCTGGCATTCTCGATTGTCAGTCTAAATACTACATTGCTTCCATTTGTATAACCCAGAATTCAAATTTAGCAAGTTAAAATTCCTACTGTCAAAAAATCAACCACCGAAACTGTACATTCCACATGATCAAAATGAACATCCAATTTTTGGACGGAGAATTAAACATATTTTTCGAGGTTTGAAAAAAAAGCCCAAAAAATTTAAAATCAACGACATTGAAATCCATCTTCGACATTAACACCAGATAAAGCAGCAGAAGCAAAACAATCAAAAAGACTATAATGTGTCATCACCAAACTTGCTGACCATTCTTCTACTGATTCCGCTGGACTAATTATGTTTCGACTTTCCATTCTTAAGAATTAACGAAGTATTGTTATTATTATCGCCAATATCCACGTGACCACGTTGTTATGTCTTCGGTTAAAATGATTTAAAATGAATTAATCCGTTTTCATACAAAAGCATAAATACACTTTAAATTCACCACGAAACATAAGCCTAGAAATAAAATAATATCTTAAGTCATTAGCGATAAATAAAAACAAATAAAACTAACTGGTTAATAATGTTGCCAAGGATAAGAATGTAGTTGTTTATATTATCGCAAAATAAAAAGTATGTCTTTGATAACCTGATCGTTGTAGTTATTTTTGCTTTTGACAAATAATTACAGGCATTGAATTTGCTCCAGGAAAAAGTTATGGAAAACTAAAATCCGTTCAAATACTAAAGGAACCGGGGCTGGTATCTATGGAGGCTGCAACCGGAGCAAACAACTCGCGATTGCTCTGGGGAAGCATGCCTCTATCTTCCAGGCCGAAATAGCCGCCATTCACTGGTGTGCTCATCACTTAATGGAGGCGGGACTTAAAAAAGGACCAATTGCCATTATGACAGATAGCCAGGCAGCCATAAAAGCGCTAGCCTCACCGATAGTGCAGTCCAGGCTGGTCATGACTTGCATAAACAGACTGGACGCACTGGCGACAACAAGAGAAACACAGCTAGTATGGATACCCAAGGACCAAAGAATTATTGGACACTTGGGGGCCCACTTGCTGGCTAAACAAGGAGCAGCAGGTGAATTCATAGGACCTGAACCCGCTTTCGGTATACCCCATGAAACCGGAAAGGAAATAATCCGACGCAAGTTAGCAAAGGAGCACAAAAAGGCATGGCAAAACCAAAATGGAATGAGGCATGTTAAAGCTGTCTAGACTGAGCAGATTGAAACTAAGAAAAATCACAGGACTAGTCACTGGACACTGTGACCTGAACAAGCACAAACATAGGATGGGCATTAAGAAAAGCCCCCTATTCCGTGGGTGTCTGGAAAAAGAGGAAACTCCCCAACACCTACTGTGCACTTGCGAAGCATACAAACAAGAACGCAAGGCGAAACTCGGGAAGCCCATGCTTCCTGTAGAACATCTAAGGAATATCCCCTGGCAGAAACTCCTCGACTTCTTAGAAGATACAGGAGTTCAAAAGGAGTAAAACAGCCAGAAGCGCACAAAAGGACCACGGAGACCGCAGTGCAGGGACGCTAAGCGACACCACCTCGTGAGGATAAAAAAAAAAGATAAAAAAATCCGTTCAAGGGAAAAAATAAATAATTAGGATAATCTAAGATGAGAAAACTAACTACTCAAGAATAAATTAACTAGAAGGAAATAGAATGTTAACATAAACATACATATTGCAAAAATTTAAATATTTAATACCAAAATTGTCATGGATCAATCAAATCGGAGGAATACTAATTGTTATTATATCGGTTCTAAACTTCTCACTCATCTCATGTAATTATTCCTTAGATCACCTATTTATATCAATAAAATTGAATACGTGCACAAATAATGTTAGTGTCGTCTACATCCCTCCTGGATTTAACATTGAGAATTACCAATATCACTGCAAATGCATTGAAGATATTGTGGACAATTATAAATTATCATACAGGCCGTATAAAAAGTCTCCGCGGTCGAACAAAAATATGCGTAAAATGTAACATTCCAGCTTACATTTTTGATAGTTCACTAATTCGTTGCTCGTCTAAAAAGTTATAGTTATTTGAAAATGAGTGAAATTTTTTACTATGACCGGCCAATAACTGTCGATGAAATTTTGCAACTGATGGAGCAAAACTGACACGCAAGCTGTCGCGAAATAGCGGAGGAACTAAACATGAACCATATGACAGTTTGGAATCATTTAAAGAGAGCAGGCTACAAAAAGAAGCTCGATGTTTGAATAGCACATGAATTAATGGAGAGAAATTTAATTGATCGAATTATCATGAGTAATATGTTGTTGAAACGAAACGAAATCGACTCATTTTTGAAACGAATGATTACTGGTAATGAAAAATGGGTGAAAAAACAAAAAAAACTTCTTTTGAGTGTTAGGCGGGGCTGTTATGAACTGTTGCAACCTGGCGAAACTATGAATTCGGTCCGGTCTGTGCACAACTCGACCGTTTTAATGAAGCAATCAAAGAAAAGAGACTAGAATTGGCCAACAGAATCATCATGACAATGCACGGCCACACATATTTTTGATGACTTTAAACAAATTTATGGAACTTGGTTGAGAAGTTTTGATACATCCACCATACAGCCCGGTTCTTGCACCATCTGACTATCATTAGATTCGATCTCTGCAAAACTCCCTTGATAGTAAGAAATTAGCCGACCGATGCGCCGTTGAAAATCACTTGGCCAAGTTTTTCGCCGATAAACCACAGGAATTCTATACCAATGGAAATATGAAATTACCAGTTCAATGGCAAAAGGTCAAAGATAATAATGGTCAATATAAACTTGAAATTTATTTTCAAGAAAAAAATGTTTGTTCAAATATGTACGAAAAAACCACGGAGACTTTTTATATGCCCAATTATTATCAATTTCAACCTTTACAATAGTCAATTGCTACAACTTTTTAAATGCATCTCAAATAAATGACATCCCCTCGATTTTTTTTGATCTATGTTGCTTCTAACCAGCATCCATCATTTCGCGCATTTCATAGAATTCTCTATCACAATAAATAATAAGGTAAATACTTGTGAGTTAATGTTTATTTAACCATGCTAATTATAACTTAATTAACTCCTACTTCAACTCAATTAATTGGAATTTCCTTACTAGATATTCAGATTTTGAGGCAAATTTATAACATTATCTACACAGAATTTGATAAATTCGTACCGTCCAAATATGTTTACCGTAACAATAAATGTTACCCGAGGTAGACGGGCAATAACCCGATTTCACGTGTAAAAGACAAAAAGCACATACAAACAAAATTGTCTATATAGCCTTTGCTCAACTTATAAATGAGTGTAAGTGGCTATCAATAACTTGCTACAGTAACTATCATATTGAAGTTCAAAACGGTTTGAAATCTAACTAATGTTACTTCTGGCAGTATGCTAAAGGTTTAAAAAATTTATTTGGTTATCCAAATGAAATATATTATAATGATATCAAATCTAAACTTATTCTCTGATTATTTCGCTATACACTACTTAGGGCATCCGTGTTGCATTGCGACTGAAACTCGATGATTTCTCTCAGTAAACTTATTATTAGTATTGAGGATGTTTTGACCCCAATCATCAGTTCAAACGTAACACATACAAGTGGTCCTGACAAAATATTTAGTTACTTCCTGCAGAATTGCTTATTTCCTTTATGTCGTCCAATAGATGCCGTGTTTAACAGCTCATTAAATCAAGGAATTGTGAATGATGCATGGAAGACTAGTTATATTGCTCTGAGACATAAATCTGGCTCGTGGGTTCTTGTAAATAACGATAAAGGTGTATGAATGCTATAATGATTCCCAAAATGTTGGATTAAATGGTAGCAAAAGAATTAGCCTGGGCTACAAAGCAAATCATCTCATCAACATATATTCGTCTCTGGTAGATCTACCGTGTCCAATATCCTGGGATACAAAGAGTTTCTGTCGTAAGCCTTGAAAAATCTCTTTCAGGTGAATAGTATTTATACTGATTTCACCAAGGCATTCAACAGGATTTATAATAATATACTATTGAATAAATTATATTGTATTGGTTTTTATAATATGACTCTCTTCCTTTCTCAATAAGAGGAAACTGCATGTCAAAATAAATAATTACATACCTAAACATATTCATGATACTTCTGGTGTACCACAAGAGTCACATTGTGGCCCAATACTCTTTATTCTATTCATCAATGACTTGGTTGATATTTTCGAAAATTGTAACTTTGTATTATCTGCAGATGATCTAAAACTTTTTAAAATCATCAATACTTTGGATGACTGCAATGAACTCGAGGACGTTCTCATCAGTAATCGGCTACCACTGAATGATAGTAAGCGTTTTTCGATGTTAACGTTCAGATGCATCAATCCAATTACATATACCTACTCTATCAATTATTTACACCTGAAATATGCCAGCACAATTAAAGGTCTGGGCATAACTTTTGATTTGAAACTTACTTTTAATAGTCTTATTACTAATATTTTCAAAAATCATTACAAATGTGTATGTATAGTCAATTGGGAGAAACATGGATATCTCTTGTTAAAATACTTTGCATTGTTCTCTAGTCACTACATCTAAAATTGATCAACTGTGTATACTTTAAGGGATATTCAACGGCCACATTGATGTTCCACATGTTACCGGCGTGACGTCTTCCGCTCCACCGTTAACACACATACCGGGTGTCTCAGCGTGCGCGCCGAGTAGCTTTACGGCTAAACGGTTTATTTTTTTTAAAATCCGTTTTCACAGGAGTATGTAGGTGTATTGGGACCACATTTTAAAATTAGTTTTAAATATACAGGGTGTCCCATAAAAGCATGGCGTATCATAGTTATGTTTTTTCTTATGGAACACCCCATATTTGATATTTTTTTCAGATTCTACATCAAAAATAAGGGTAACTTTCATTATAAGATCATATGCCTAAACCTAATAATTTCTGAAATATTTAAACAATTTTGGAAAAATTGACGTTTCGAAAAAAAAATATATCTTTCAAATAGGTGAATGAAAACAAATGAAATTTTGTGTCAGTATATTAGACTAATGGGTGAATATTTTAGGCCATTTATAGGAATTTTAAATATTAAGATGTTTTGATAATTTAATGTGTCTACAGAAACACATTCAAGGTCAAATTTCGTGCTTACTTTAAATGGAACACCCTATATCTAATAAACCTATCTTGTAGCAAATTTTATTATCTTTCAAAAAGTATAAAGGTATTCTATACCTGTTACTTATAGTTTTCAAGATATATCCATTTTTGTTAATTTTCGACATAATAATTATTAGTATCAATTATTGCAATAGTCAGTTAACACAACCAATGATTTTCGAGATATTTCCAAATTAACACACTAATTGAATAATTTATTTACACATATGTACATGATTACGTAATATCGTCTTAGAATTTCAAAAAACATAACGAAAAACAACAAATGAAATTAACAAAATAATAACAACATTATTTTTTTATAACAAATTTTCAAAAATACCACCATCGCACTGAATGCATAATTCAATTCTTTTTTGAAACGATAGTTTAACATTTCTTAGCATATTGGGTGTAATTGATCTAAATGCATCCTTAATTCTGTCCTTCATGTCTTCAACAGTTGTGGGAGGAGTGGTGTATACTTGATTTTTAATATACCCCCATAAAAAGAAATCCATGGGGGTTAAATCAGGGGATCTAGGTGGCCAAGCTACGTGACCTCCTCTTCCAATCCATCGCCTATTAAATATTCTATTTAAATATTGACGAACCGCCAATGAAAAATGAGGTGGCGCACCATCGAGCTGTAACCACATGTTTTGGCGAATATTCAGTGGAATATTCTCTAATAATAATGGAAATTCTTCTTGGAGAAATTGTAAAAATATGGGACCATCCAAGTATCCATCGAAAAAATGAGGTCCAATGACGTAATTACCCAAAATGCCTCCGAATACATTAATACTCCAACGATGTTGTCGATCAGTAATTTGAAATTTGTGGCAATTTTCGGTGCTGTAATAATGGCAGTTACGTCGATTAAAAGATCCGTTATTATTAAAAGATGATTCATCCGTAAATAAAATATTATTCAAAAAATCTTCATCATCGCCACTTTTATTTAAAACACATAAACAAAAATCTAACCGCTTCTCGAAATCCGCATTATTCAGATGCTGGTGAATTTCATAGTGATATGGGTGGTATTCATGTTTTTTTAATATCCTTGATATGCTCGCCTTGCTTAACCCAGTCTCACGAGCTACTATACGTGTACTCGTGCTAGGATTATCTATTACAGAAGTAAGTACCTGTAATTGTGTCTCCTCGTCCTTAGTTACAGTGTTGAAGTTCGTTTTTTTCAGATACTTGACACTGCCTGTGGTTTTAAATATATTTAAAACTTCCTCCAATGTCTTCTTATTAGGATGTCTCCTATCAGGGTACCTTTCGCGATATACTCTTTCCGCTAAGAGACAATTTTCATAACATTCCCCTATTATTAGGATCATGTTAATTCTTTCGTTTAAGGAATATTTCATTTTTGCGGTCGTTACAAATGATTCGAATGTGTCAACTGACTTTGTTTATAAACAAAAGCTACACACTAGCTTATTGCAATAATTGATACTAATAATTATTATGTCGAAAATTAACAAAAATGGATATATCTTGAAAACTATTAGTATTAGGTGTAGAATACCTTTATACTTTTTGAAAGATAATAAAATTTGCTACAAGATAGGCCTATTAGATATAGGGTGTGCCATTTAAAGTAAGCAAGAAATTTGACCTTGAATGTGTTTCTGGAGATACATTAAATTACCAAAACATCTTAAAATTTTAAATTACTACAAATAGTCTAAAATATTCCCCCATTAGTCTAATGTACTGATACAAAATTTCATTTGTTTTCATTTACCTATTTGGGAGATATGATTTTTTTTCGAAACGTCAATTTTTCCAAAATTGTTTAAATATTTCAGAAATTATTAGGTTTAGGCATATGATCTTATAATGAAACTTATTTTTGATGTAGAATCTGAAAAAAATATCAAATATGGGGTGTTCCATAAGAAAAAACATAACTATGATACGCCATGCTTTTATGCGACACCCTGTATATTTAAAACTAATTTTAAAATGTGGTCCTAATACATCTACATACTCCTGCGAAAACGGATTTTGAAAAAAATAAACCGTTTAGCCGTAAAGCTACTCGGCGCGCACGCTGAGACACCCGGTATAATTCAGTCAATATCGTTTTATATTACTAACAATGTCAGCAGAAGGACGAGTTCATCTATTGTTTTTTCTCTGGATACACATCACACTGGTCGCACTGGTACATTAATACATTGGAAATATCTTCAACAATCTAAAATGGTTCGAACTATTCAGTGGTTTCTTGGATTCTATTAAACGACATCTTCGGGCTGGAATGTAATGGGTTATGATGTTATTGTTGATATGATATAATTGTTGCTAGGTTTTAATATTTAAAATATTTTAATATTGTTAATATTTTTAATGTTTAATATTTAACAGCTAATAGTTAAAATAACTTAAATAAAATCGATCCATGCTGATATCGTTTATTAGACGCGTTACGAAAATACTAATTCCACCGGCAATGGATCGATTTTATTTAAATAAAATTATTTTTTTAAGAAAACTACATATTTAAATTTTGGAAATTTTTCTACCTACATTTTTAGGCATATTTCGGGTACATTAAAATATTTTAGATTTTATTGTTAGATCCTCTGGCTGTGCTCTATTATTATATATCACAAAAATTTTAAATTTTTATCGGAGTTCGTTACTTGTTTTCTTTCAATCTACTTGACCGCCGGTGATAATTCTCATTAGGTGATTGTGACGACTGAGGAAATATTCTTGCAATTTCTGGCGTATTAATAAAGCCATATATTATTAAATATGCTTAGGTCGATGTGATACTTATTTTATTGGCCTCTTTGTGTCTGAAATATTTATCTGGATTTAAATAATATATAAGATTTTTACTGCGATTTTTCATAAATTAAAATTATCTTCATCGTAACTCATCAAATCAAAGAAGCTTAAAGGCAAACGTTATTTATAAATTAATGATTAAGAGTACTAACTTGAAATATTTACCTTTTAAAATACGTTTAAAAATATCTTGATCGTATTAAAACAACCATCACAGTAAATGAATTTATACCTTCTGATATTTTGATAATCGGGTTTTCTCTTTCTTGGCACGTTCCCTCGCTCTTGTTTTTCCGAGCGCGTCGCCTCGCTGCCACAAGAAGTTGAGGGACGTGCGCGGAATGGTCTAAGCCCTCGGAATCCGCAGCATTCGATCTCGGTTCGCAAAAAGAGAAAAGTACGAGATCGAGTCCCAACTAGGAGATCCCGCTGATGGATTTACGGGGGACGGTTTTATTGGCTTGCTAACTTCGACGAAATATTGCAGCCACCAATTGAAAAATTAATTACACAAGGGAATTGCCATTATGTGGATAATTGTAAATTTCCCGAAGGATGGCAGCTAACGAAGACATGTACGCACTTTCTTAATAAATAAATGGATTTGTTATCGAATTATAATGTAAATTGATTATATAAATATATTCTAAATTTTAAAATTAGCATGCAGAATATATTTGTTAATAAGTAACTTTAACAGCATCTAAAAACGTGATACATTGATAATATTGTTCTTAGTGGTTTTATATCAGATCATTATTTACCGCTGAAAGCATTATTACATCGGCGCTTTACAACTTTACAACGCGTGTGCTTACCAGAGGCGTATCGTGCGTTTGGATTCATGCCGATAAAAACATAAATTAACAACTTAACAACTTGCAGTCTCAAATGATCCTTAAATCCAAAGTTTACCTCCACTGATTTGTATCCGTTGTTTTTGGTCTGTTTAAACAGCCTTTAGGCAATGGTTATAAAGATAATAAATAAACATGTTGAAAATTAGTTTATTTATGTATGGATCATATATTATGAACGAGAGCAATAACAAACACTCCTTTTTGTAAAATGCGAGCAGTAAATTTATAGGAAGGTATTCCACATATGCTCCTGAACAAACATCTATCGTATCTAAAAGGAATCCAAAGAAATCAAATTCTTAAGTTCCAATCCATGAGACGGCCAAAGAAACTGCACTAGACGACGAAAATTGGCGTATTTTTTACCACCTAAATAATTGTGTATAGGGTACTATTAAAAATGATATTAATAAGTTTTTAAATAACAATATTGGTTCATCAAACAGCATCTGTTGGCTCCTACCTAGTTTAAATTTTAAAAATCGAATAGTGGTATAAAAACGTTGAAAGTATTCATATATTCAAGTATAATTTAAAAGTTGCAATTTTTCAATTAGAATATTGATTATTGATTTGTAGTTTATTATTTATTCCTATTTTTACTTAATTTGGCTTCGTTAACTGTAATTCCAAATATTACTCTTTTAATGATAATTGATAATTTAAAAGTTGCAATTTTTCAATTAGAATATTGATTATTGATTTGTAGTTTATTATTTATTCCTATTTTTACTTAATTTGGCTTCGTTAACTGTAATTCCAAATATGGCAGAGCCTAACATGAACAAAAAATTCTCACTACATTACCTCAATTCTGAGCCCTTTTGCGTAAAACCTCATAATTTTCGAGGATCATGAAGTACGACAAAAAACATTAGAAGAATCTTCTGAAATTCTTCAGGGCTTTGCGGATTTATTCAGCAGTATTTTTAGTGTAATTTTCGAGGATCATGAAGTACGACAAAAAACATTAGAAGAATCTTCTGAAATTCTTCAGGGCTTTGCGGATTTATTCAGCAGTATTTTTAGTGTAAGTGTTGGTGATAATATTAGTTGTAGTAGAAGAAGTGATAGTAAAGTTGTAGATAATTTTAATATTGACGGTATTTGCCTATTTAAATAGTACTAAAGCAAAGTCCAGCATGGGACCAGATCAAATTTCTGGTTTTTTATTTGCTTGTTTATATTTTAAAATTAATATTAACTGATGGTATTTTTCCTGACCATTGGAAAACCGCACGTATCTGTCTCATTTTTAAATCTGGAGAAGAATCAGATGTACGTATAGGCTTCTGGCAATAATTTCAAATTTTTCAGTGTTTGTGAGTGTACCTATTTGTGATTATATTCGTAAACAATGTGAACAATGCATATCATTAAATTAACTAAGCTTTATTCGAACAGAAAAACGCAAACTAGACATTGTTTTACTTAATTTATTTCCATAGAGCTTGATCGTGAACGCCAAGTCGATGGAATTTACACCAATATATCAAGGCATTCGATTGCATGCCCCATGACAAACTATTATTTTATTTGTGGAAATATAACTTAGCACCTAACATAGTATCAATAATAACTCCTTCAAAAATTGTACTGATGAGAAATCACTGCTGGTTGCTCTAGTTTGCGAACTACGTAAGAATAACAACATAAGATATACTAGAATCTAAACATACAGATACTTAATGGGAACAAATAACGAACGAAATAAGTAGGGCAATTTTAACAGGATTGCCCTTAAAAAGAACCAAACAAAATTGTACAAGATCTCACCACCTTCAGTGGTATACTCAAACAAATGCATTAATGTTTGAAACTGATTCAAAGCGATTACAGTTTACATCTCACACACAAAACAAAGGAACTAAGGGGCAGTTACAGACAGTTCTAAAAACAATGCTAACAAAATGTACAAACAAACTGCTGCTGAACATTTTATAAAACAAAATAGTGAGTCAAAAGTCAAAATCTATGTGGTCGCACATATATTTAACATCAATTAGCTAATTACTTTGAATTACACAATTTAATCTTTTCTGGTTAATTTGAATTTCGTTAAAAACACTCGAGTATAGACGTCCTACTTCAGAAGAGCGATACAGTATTAAAATGATTGAGAATAAAACATCCTGCATAGGCTCATTTGTTGATCCCACCAAGGTGTTTGATTGGGTTTTGTAGCATAAACTTTGTTAAGTCGTGCCTAGAAAATAGAACACAAGTAGTTGGTTTAGATAATTATTTATCCGATCCACTACCAATGTCCCACAAAGGTCTATTCTATGTCCCATCGTCTTTTTTATTTATATAAATGACTTACCACAACATCTACATAATGCCCATACCATCTTATTTGCAGATGATACTTATGTTTTAAATGTGGAACACAGCACTAAGCTCCTTACAGTCAAATCAACAATCTTCAAATGATATCACATCTTGATGTAACAGTAACAAATTGCATTTGAACGAATCTAAAGCGAAGTTTTAAAATAAATTCGCGATATAAAGATTCCGTTAAATTTCTTGGAGTACACCTAACTGCCAATCTAAGCTGGAATAAATATGGTAACGAAGTCGCGAAAAGAGTCTTCAAAAACGTGTTTTGCATTCGAAATCTTTCACGACGGGTTTCAATCCACGTATTAAAAACCGCGTATTTTTCATTTGTTCCTATTTTAGATCCCATTTTAGGTATGGTATTCTGATATGGAGCCATTCCGCAATCAGTCATCGTATTTTTGCTAACCCAAATTTGTACGGATAAACATTCAAATTTTACCATGTATCTAACAGGATTCCAACAATTATTGTAGTCCCGGGTGGCCATGAAAACGTCGTTTCTTACTTCATAAAAATTAACCTATTATTTCAAATTTGACAGAAATTGACTTTAGCAAAGAATAACACAAATATAATATAATAATATAATAACATTAATAACAAAAATATAATATATTTAATATAATTAAGTTCAATTTATTTGGCACATCTAAGAATCGACCTACGTTTTTGATTCCAACGCCACCCGGGACTATAATAATATAATAATTGTTGGACTCCCGTTATATTCTTGAGTGTATTTTACTTTAGAAAAAAAATTCCAAATGCAAGAGGCACAGCCATCACAATTACTCCACAAGATGCAAGAGTAATATGTATCCCTCCCAGACGATATTTAAAAAGTCTAATACCGTACAACCTACTTTGGTAAAGTATGTTTCAATAAATTGCCTCAAAACATCAGAACTCTTCCATTTAATAAATTCAAAACATAAATTAACAAATTTCTCCTTTCAATGACGTTCTAATTTTTGTAAGCGTGCCTAATTTTTGTAAGCGTGCGAAGGGCTGATCGTTCCGATACCTGAATACTTTTAAGAGCGGAAGGATGGGGTTTATAGAAAAGGATAGCGGCGTAGTCAAGAAGAGGTCGGCAGATCATTTTATAAATATGTACTGCTGTTTTCGTTGATATGCCTTGGTTCTTATATGTGAGGCTTCTGAAGTGCCAAGCTCTCTTCTTGACACTCACTTTAAGGTTTTGGGCGTGTGTTTTAAAGGTTAATTTGGGGTCAAATGTTATACCAAGGTATTTGCATGAAGGAGATGGTAAAATAGGATGATTATTAATGGTTATATGGAACGGAGAATTCTGTGGTCGATGAAAAGGGATTAGGAGCTGGGATTTATTAGGATTAATGGTTACTCTTCATTTTGCAAACCATAGCTGTATGGTATCGATCAGCCCTTGCAGTGTGGTAAGTGCTTTTTGTAGGGTGGGGGCGTGTGCTACTAGGGTAGTATCGTCTGCGTATAGGAGCGGGTAGGATGAAGGATTTATGTAGTGTGGGTTAGGGTTATAAATGTCATAAACATAAATGTTGTAAAGGAGCGGTGATAGGGGAGATCCTTGGGGAACACCTTGTTGAGGGACAAAGGCGCGTGATAGGGTATTTCGGATTTTAACTCTTAGGATTCGATTGGATAGGAAGCTGTCAATTAGGTTAAGGAGATGGTGTGGGATATTAATGGAGTTACATTTAAACAGCAAACCTCGATGCCAAACTGAATCAAACGCTTTTCGAATGTCTAGTAGGGCAATTGCGGATTTTTGGCGTTCGGGGTGTGCTGTTTGGCAGTTAGAGGTGAGGATAGAAAGTGGTAAGGAAGTAGAACGATGTTCAAGGAAGCCAAATTGGTAAGGAGGGATATGATGTGAAATATGGGACATTAGTTTATTCTTAACTATATTTTCAAACATTTTACCCAAGACTGGAAGCAGGGTGATTGGGCGATAACTTGACACGTCTAACATGTCTTGGCATAATATTTAGCACTGTTTTTATACATTGACTGTATGTGATACATAACGTACCATCTGTCCTTAATTTAAGATTGCCCTTAATTATGTATTGTCCGCTAATAATGTTTTAAATATAATTTTAATATATCTTTTACTTATTTATTATTAAACCTGACTTGATTTTACTTTATTACTCTTTAAATAACTAGATTTATAAAATTATTTTAACTATTCTAATAAAATTAAACTAGAGGACATGTTTTTAATTCTTATACCTTGTATTTGATTCTCATTTTTCACTTGGTGAAACATTATGTTAATAATAGGTTTTTGAAAACATTCAGTTGGTTTGTTTCACTAAATTAATTTAGTGAAACAAACCAAGTGAATGAGTGAACCTATTATTTTTAATTCTTATTTTAATATTGTATGAAGTTATTGTGTTGTATTTTATCTGTATTTGTGTCACCCAAAATACCCTCATGTAGTTGGGTACTTGATTTTAGACAACGTTAATTATAGATTTGTTTGGTAATTACTGCTGCATTTAATTATTAATTAGGTTAAGTTTATTTAGCGTACTTGGTTATCTAAAATGGGTAAAATGTAGTATTACTAACACGAATAAATCAAATCAAATAAAATCAAAACAAATCAAATCAGTAATAAATTCTTACCTAAGTAAAAGACAACTTTTTGTTAGTGGTGGGGCCCCAGGGGTCCAATTTGGTCCCACTTTTATGTTTGTTATTCATTAACGAGTTAACAACTGTTATAGATTTTTAATTTTTGTTATATGCTGACGATGTTTAATAATAGAGTGCTATTAATAATATTTTTGGCTGTGCTTTATTTCAAAATTATTTAGCCAATATGTCCACTTAGTGTACCGAGAATGGTCTTATATTAAATGCCTCGAAATGGCGGGTTTTATCTTACACCAGATCACTTAATAAAAACTCTGCAATTACAGACTCAAGGATACTATTGTTGAAAGTGAAACTCAATTAAAAGACCTAGCTGTACTCTTTGATCATAAATTAACTGTTATCCTACATATTAAAAAAAACACTAAACGATTCATTTTAGGAATTGGGTTTTATAACACGTAACTTCCGTGATTTTAGATACATTGAGGCATTTATTATAAGCAAAATTAACTATTGCGCATGTGTCTGTTACATTTTATTTAAATATGCTCGATAAAAATACAAAAACGTTTTCTAAGATATTTATCTGTAAATAAAAAGTACCATATGACTCGCTTCTTTTTGAATTTGATATGCTCAACATCTTTAATAGATATAGATGTAGGCAAATATCGGAATTGTATAAAATAATTCACTATCATATAAACAATAGTGAACCTTATAAATATTGCAGTTCCTCACTGTGAGCAAAAGATACACGACCACATGTGCGTTAGTTTTGAGGCTATATATTCGAAAATAAAAGTGTTATTTATTTATAATAATTTTCAATTGTAAGTAATTTACGAATAATTAACAAATTTTCGGTTTAACTTTAAATTAATACAATTTTATTTTCAGAACTCGTGCTCTATGTTCATTCAAATTATTTTTACCTATGTTTACATGTATTTACCTATCCGTAGTGTATTATCCTTGTCTGTCATTTTATTAATCACAACGCAAGACCGAGTTGGTGTAAAGCGTGTATTCCTGTATTTATTCCCGTATATTATTCTCAATTGTTGTATTTTCTTCGGACATTGCATATTAAATATGGTTAATCTTTGTGGAATATGTGATCATAATTGTTTAATACATATACATAATAAACATAGTAACTTGAGTGACAGTGAAATTAGGAGGAAGCTAACTTACACATTATGTATTGCGTTGGGATACTTTACTTATCTAACAGTAAAAATATACGAAATAATAATCTGGCTCTAAAAACTGATCGTATATTTTCAAAACTGTGGTGCCCTTAGATAAGATCTAATAATCAACATGGATTTATACCAAGTCGATCCACTGTATTAAATTTGCTGGAATACAAGCAGTTTTTATCAAATGCCTTGGAAAATAACTGACTTATGTGTACTTCATAGGATAATCAATGGAACATTGGATTCTTCCAATCTATTGGGTCAAATTATATTCCATGTCCCACATAGGGTGACGCGCTGAAATATAATATTTTATGCGGACACTTACATAACGAAGTCTAGTCATCACAATTCACTCGCCCGCCGATGGAATGTCAAACCATGGATTAAATAAAAATCCATGGTTTGACATTTTTAACGGATCAAATTAAATATACATAGTTAATTTAATTGATACGAAAATTAAAAATTAGTTAAAACTTTGCATGAATTAATTTTTATTTTACAATTGTATTTTATTTATCTCTATTCTCATTTTTTTGGAAAAGTGGTTACCGTAAATACCGTAAATAAATTTAGTAAATATATAATTATATGTATAATTATTATTATTTAAAAAAATCTTATGGCAACAAATTAACTTACTGGTATGCCACACCATGTAGAATGCATTAATACTTCTCACCTCTAATTTCGATGTTTAAAAAAATATCATGAATTACAGTATGTTCTGGACATTTTCTGTTCTAATAAGAATGAATTCCTTAGAACATTATAATCATGTTTAGTATAAGTCTATTAAATTAGTTTTAGTTTTTTTTAGTTTAAAAGTAACTCTAATATTGTTTTGTTTCTATATAGGTAGTATTATCCTTACTTTATTCATATTGTAATATTAATATGTAATTACGTTAAATTGTTTGTGATTTTTTTTTAAATTCCTCAATATTTGAATCTTTTGAATATAATAAAGAAATAATAAATAATATTTTATAGCCATATTAACTTCAACAGTGCTTCTTATATTTCCATTACAGATGTTCTTAAAGCCACCATACGTACAGGTCCTCAAGGATTACCATCAGTGCTATTAAAACATTGTTTATTTCCTTTTGCTATGTAATATGGCTACGTTTTAATCAATCTGTCTGGAATATTTCCTTCGTTTGAATTACTTCGAGTAATATACTATCTTACAGCTAATTCTTTATTATTTATTATCTTTGCTTCTCCTGTTTACAAAACTACAAAAAATATTATATGATATACATACATTTTATAAAAAATAAACCAATAATTTAGGACACAGGACAATGTTCTTCCACTGAAACCCGTGTTCTTTATTAGGCAAGTGATACACATTCGCCATTTTCGGATTATGGATTACTTGAGAAAAGGGCATAATGTTAGTAGTATATATGGACTTTTCTAATAACATTCTTTTCCAAAATCCACACTATTTGTAATTGGTAGGGTAATATTTGACTAGCTTAATTGGTTAAACTCACTCTATTCGAAAGAGTGGATTTATGTCGTTAAAATTTAAAGATATTTCAGGGGTTCCACAAGGATCCTTGTCATTTACTCCTTTTACTAACAATGTGATTAATTGCTTTTATCATTCAAAATGTTTACCTTTAGCTGATGACATGAAGATATTTAAAACTATTAGATGCATCGAATGTTTTTCTTGTTTAAAGTTCTGTTTCTAACAAATCGAGTTTCCCTGACCAAATAATAAATATTACATCAAAAGCTCAGCTAGTATTTTAAAAATATAATAGTAGGAAGTTGTAGTTATTTTTTATTTATGCTTGATTCGTTCTCATCTAGAATATTGTTATGTCATTTTGATTCCCTTTTTTCTATTATATGGATAAAATTTTAAAATTCAATTCGAGGTATTCAGAAAGCTTTGCAATTAATTTAATTCAAAGTTTAATTAACAAAAAAACGTTCTAAATCTTATAAACTAGAAGATTTATTTATTCCAATATTTTTAACTTATTTATATTTTAAACCAATTATATCAAACATTTTCCAAAAACAAAATCATCAGATTACTTATAATGTTAATATTAGTAATAATAATAATAATAATTTTATTTACGACCACTGGTACATACGTCAACAAAAAACCAGAAACAATTAATTAAAGTAATGCAAATATTCATATATGGAATAAAATACTTGGGATATCAACATGTATTTAATATTTAATTTAAAATTTGTAATAGAGTGATTTTTATAGCTTACTGATGGAGCATTATACAATTTAATGGCGTGAAAACGAGTACTATTTTGAGTGGATATATTTATATCATATATAATATAAAGGCCGGATTTTATTGGCATTATAAGTAA
Source organism: Ontholestes murinus (assembly GCA_963969525.1). NCBI lineage: Eukaryota > Metazoa > Arthropoda > Insecta > Coleoptera > Staphylinidae > Ontholestes > Ontholestes murinus. Next base: position 56,812,708 of record OZ018391.1, read on the forward strand.
ATTTATTTACATCAAAATTGTTTCATATAAACAGCGATTTTCAGTATGTAGATTAGGGATTCCAATATACATGGTAGCCTCAAAACAATCATTTTAATAAAATATGGTCTACAATCATCGGTATAATACAGATTATAAATAATTCTAATAGCCTTTCTCTGTGCAGCGAACACTTGTATTGCTCCAGAAGAATGACCCCATAAAATAATTCCATAACGAATATGAGATTCTATAAGTGAAAAGTATGCAGCTTTTAAAGCATCTAATAAGACCACTTTTGATAGTTGTCTGAGTAAAAAGTTATATTTATTAATTTTTTTCACAGTTCATGTGTGTGTTTTTCCACGTTAATTTATTATCACAAGTAATACCATAAGTGATGGCAATTTACTCGAATAAATTTTGTTTTTGCATGAAAGTTTGTTGCTTAGCGATTTTAATGAGAGCAACTGTCACGAAAAAATCACGAGCCGTCAGGCGAGTGATTTTTTCTATCAGTTGCTCGAATAAAAATCGCGATGAAGCAACAAACTTGAATGCGCTAAAAACAAAATTTATTCCGATTTAATTGTCATCACGAATGGTATTTGGAAAGACTATTCCACGACTTGAAACGAATATCGGTGAATGGTTCAATGTTTATATTAAAATTTTTATGATATATCTCCTGCAGTATTTTGGTAGAAAAATTCGATATTCATTAAATAACACCTCCCTTATAATCATTTGCATTTACCTTCTTTACTTACTTACTTGCAACTGACATACGTAGAAACAACGTTTTTCGCTTTTTTATCAAGGCTAATTCAATTCATTTGTCGGGAAATAGCTAACTTCAGGTTATTCAGGTGAATAAACAGCAACTTGGTGTTTATTCACTTAAAAATTGACGTGATTGGCTAAAAAATATCACGTGCCTCATTTTCATTGGCTACAAACAATAGGAGTGGAATAGTCGAGATAAAATCCTCAAAATTTGACTTCATAAGAGATATCTTCATTTATATTTTTTAAATTAAATAGCATATTAACCGTTTTATTATTATCTAGTAATAGTTCATTAGTTGTAAACCAACATTTTGCCTGTGTGTTAATATTAAAGTTGGTATTTTTTTACATAAAAAAACAACTTTCCTCGATTTAACAGAGTGGTATCGTCTGCAAATAGTAAGATGTCTTCTCCTAAGAAATGACAGATATCATTTATATAAAGTAAAAATATTGTCGCTCCTAAAATATATTCATCTGATAATTTTTTACTTAATTTCATTACTAGTGATCTGTTTGAAAATTCGTAATGATTAATTTGCAACTCGTGTGATGGAAATTATGTATGTACAGTTTTTGAAGTAAAATCTCATGACTCATGCTGTCAAAAGCTTTTTGTAAGTCGAGGAAAGAATTTTCATTAAAATTCTGTGCTAAAGACAAAAATTATGATTTTAAAAATCAGGAGTATACCAAATTTTATGTTTTAAATGTAATAGTAAATATGTAGGACTGACAAGTTTTGAGAAGATATTAGGGGAACAAGATAGAGCGTAGCACCTCAAATGGACAAGTTTATTTGCAGATCACATACTAAAATATAATCATTAATTTCCACCTTTCAGTAAATTAAAACTCACCATTAATTAAGCATCTATAATTACAATAATCTATTTTCGGTGAAAACACAAACATGAATTGCCTTCGCGCCTAAATGCAAATATAATTGAAAACTATTTTCAGCATAATCATAACCTTTACATTCATCTATAAATAGTTAAAATTATATATTTTATTTTAGACAACACTTGATAGTAACCTACAGATGATGAAACTAGTCCTGTAATTATTATTTCAAAACTCTTGCGGTATGAAATACTGAAAAGTGCTTTATGTTCTTGTTATAAATTGTATATTTAACCGTTTTCAATATGTGACGTGTTGTCAATAAAACATAATATAAACTATGAATTTGTAAGATTAGTAGAATTATGAATATTACAAAATGTGTCTTCTGTATATTATAATATTTTAAGTTACTATATATTAAATAGCGATCGATTATTTAATCTGTAATTACAGACAGTAAGTGTCCGTATTTAAGTTGTGAATGAATTTCATAAGACGAAATTCATTGACCAGCTTAAAGAAATGACGCAAGGAGCGCGTTCTTTCAAGTCATAAATATTTGATAAATGGCTAACTGTATAGGCAATTTGGTCTAATCTAAAAATTTATACCCAGTAGATAAAAGCGGGATGTCCACGCAATTTTCCTAGGGCCAATAATCATTATGTTGTCCCTAGGCCGCGTAGCCGTTTAATTATATCAGACGAAATCGTGGGCGGCTGTAATCTGCCCCCTTTTCTCCTTCGCGTAGTCTTTCAATGACCGCGCGGTCATTAAATGTCTGTTAGTAAGACCGCACGGGCAACAGAACAGCCACCGCGCGGTCATTATTAATCACGCCATTTAATTGACTCGTTAGGAGGTTAATTAATATAATTGCTTTACAACTCGCTTTAATTATTGCACGACTGCATGTTTATAATAATAAATAAAGGAATGTCGGTTGCGATCAATTTAACAACATTTTGCAGAGCGCTATCGGCCGTTCTTATATGCTTTTGTTAATTTTAATTACCACCATATGGAAAATTCTGCTTTTTATTATATTACTTTTAGATATGCTCATCAATAAAATATTTATTATACGTCGAACTAGAACAGTGGAATGGTCGTTATTTTAATATGTCTGATTTTATGGCTGATTCGGAATTTTAATCTTTATAAAAAACAAAAGGGAAAGTCTTAATAAAATTATAATTTATAAAACGTAAATTAATTTTATTGTGTAATCAACTATTGCAAATTTTGATAAATATCAAAATGTCTTTATGATTGCCAATTTCTCCTTTCAAATTAATTCCTGATTTATATTCCGTAGAATATTTTATGTACGAGCGATAATAGAAAAGCATAGTGCGGAGCGCTGGTGAATAGAGTAATAGCCGAATAAATGCTAACATGTTCAGTTATATTTCAGCTGTCTTTGTACAAAGTTACGTCTCGTTGGTATTGACTGTGCTGTTTATGTGAGTTATTATAATGTTCCAGAAAATAAAGAACGCCGCCAGTTGTTATGTTAGGGGCTGTGATTAGATTTGTTAGATTTCTTAGCGTAAAAAAAATGTGCGACCTTGCGATATTCGTTGTTAATTGAAGATTTATATGGAGAAAATGTTATAGATGAATCGTCGGTTCAGCGCCTGGTGTCGTAATTTCAACTAAGTAAAAGCGAACACTCATGATGACGGTATATATAAGAGGAATTCACATATTATTAAAGCTTTAGCAATTATGTTGTGATAAATATTTGGGACATAAATGTAATAAAAATAATTCTATGTAATTTTATTCATGACTTTTAAATAGAATGTGTGTATGTTTCCTGGGGGGATATTAGTTGTGATAATTTTTGTTTCTAGATCCGAATAATTTGGTTTACTCTACTCCTTCGTGATCGGCTAATATATCGAATTCTATTTCACGTGATTAATTACTAAGTTGGTATGCAATTTTTTTTTAACTAATTATATAACTTATTTGATAATAGACGTTTTTTTTTGCTATAACTTTAATTTAATTTAGTTATTTTTTACAGGGTAATAATGAAGGTTCTATGTATTCATTCTAGAATGAAATGAAGGTAACTTGTTAGGCAGAAGATGATTTGAATTTTAGGGAATTTTGGAATTGACATTGGCAGGCTTCGTTAATATTTCGAATTTATTTTTTTGTTTTGATGAATTAATGAATTTAACATTGTTGTAAAACTCTAAAGTAAAACTCCGTTTACCTGTCTCCAACTGATGAGATCCAATCCATCAAGTAAGGTTTTTTGCCATCCATCTCTTTTATGTCTTGATGGAATCTGTCACCCCGTTCTTCATTAAGTGCTCCTAAATTATCTGCGTAATGTTTAAGATGAGAGTGGAGGAAGTGTAACTTCAAGCTCATATTACGTCCCAGTCCCCTGAACTTTTTAAGCATAGTTTTTTTTTCTTATCTTTCGCTAATTTTGGCATCCAGACTTCAAGTAAAAATTTATTGGCAGAAGACGTTAAAATCTCGTATTTTAGGAAACGCAAATCTGAGTATTCAGACTATTTTGAATAAAGTGGCTGTCTAGTTTATTGCACCGATATTTCCAGTCTAATAAGCAAACTTGGGTACATATACAATTCCGATGATTGGAGGCTTTTTATTGATTCTTCCAAAAGAAGCCTTAAAGTTGTTATCTTGCTTAATGGTAATGTTTTTTAACGGAACCGGTTGCCCATTCTGTGCAAATGACAGAAAGCTACAAAAATCTTCAAGTACTGCCAGAAATATTCAAAACAATATCATAGTTGGAAAATTTGTGGTGATTTACAATTTTTGGGACTTCTACTAGGATAGTAGTTAGGGTATAGAAAGTACCCATGTTTTTTGTGTGAGTGGAATAGTCGAAGTAACAATCAACACTGGGAAAAGGATTCGATAAGAAGATACAATTTAACTCCCGAATCAAAAAATGTTCTGCACGAAAGTCTTATTGATCCACAAAAATTCTTGTTACCTCCACTGCTTATTAAACAAGGATTAATGAAGCAATACGTTAAAGGTTTGAATAATGATGGAAACTATTCCAAAAACATACGTGGTAAATTTCCCGCTATCTCAGATGCAAAATTAAAGGAAGAAATTTTTGTCGGTCCTCAAATAAGGAGATTAACGAAAGATCAAGAATTTGTTAATACCAACTGAGAAAGTTTCATTCATTTGTTAATGTTATTGAAGGTTATTGAACAAGGATCCTCACAACAAGGAAATTGTGAAAAACATGCTACAGAAATTTATGGATTTAAGATGTAATATAAGCATAAAAGTAAACTGTTTGCACTTGCATCTTGATTACTGAAAATATTGGCGATGTGAGTGAGGAGCAAGGTAAGAGTAGTTGAATCTCATGAAAGAAATGGAACGTAGGTATCAAAATCGGTGGAATGATTCCTTGATGGCTGATTACTGCTGGTTAAGAGAGAATCCGGCCTTAAAATTCAGAAGAAAATCCACTAAACGTAGTTTTCATCCAAGAGGAAAAGCTCTTCTTGAAAGAAAAGAAATTAACTGTTTAAGAATTTTTTGAATTTAGTTTAATATTTGTAATTTGTATCAATAAAATAGGCGTTTATTTTGAAATAACTTTTTATTAATTTTATTTCAACATTGATAAAAAATCTTACGTGATAGGGCAAAATGGCACTCGAATTTGAATTCAGATCAAAATTATACAAAATCAGATGTCAGATTGAAATCAGCTTTCAATTTGTAAAAAAAAATTCTAGTAAGGTTCATCGAAATTTCATGTCTCACCTATAAATTGTGAATACTTTGTATTTCTTCTTTATTAAACACATTATCTGCATAATATATTGTCACGTAGTTTGCATAAGATATAAAAGTAATATAATAGTATAGTGGTATAATGGTATAAAATCGTCTAAAGTAATTGAATTACTCTCAAAAATGAACTACCATACAGTAACGATCTTCACCATCATTTTAAGTGTTTCCTTATTGTTTATTTCTGTATAGATGTGTTTCTAGCTGTGCAAATTACTTTTAATTTAATAATAATCAAATCTTAATTGAAACACTACAGTTGCTACACAATTATTCGTTTTGATTTTAAGTAAGAAAAGTATTTGGTTTATAATTTTTAAAATGTGACATAGCATAAAAACCTCCTATGTCAACCAATTAAGAAGATGTAAGTATGTATAAACATGGACGTCTTCATTTATTGAAATGTTCGTACGTTATGTGTTACCTTTGTATTATCTACTGATACATTACTATTTTTATCTACGATCGTACAGAAAGTAGACGCTTTTTGCATCATTTTTCATTGTAAAAGTGGCTTTTTTACGTTTTTATTGCACGGTAATGTCAAACTGTTTTTATTGCACAGAATTGTCAAATTTGACAGATGAATATATTTCGACGAAAAACTTAATGTTTTATTAATATTGATACAAATAACTAATAAACGATAAATAAAATATATAATACAAACCAAATGGCAGATTTAAGAACTCTGAAGATTTCATTTAATGCAAGTCGAAGCGATTACAATAAAGCGAACATTTTTTCCATAAATAATAATGGCGGCCGACATTTGTGCAGCTTGTTTACTGGTTGCTAAGTAACGCTTTCATTAGTGCACTGCGGGTAAAATATGTTTTCATTAATTGAATTATTGAAATAACATTAAAATATTACTCATAAGAATATATTCTTTGAAATCCTTTACGATCGAAGATAAAATTTTGTAAGGCACACGTGTAAAAAGTTTCTTTATTGCACTCCTGGCTTTAAAAAATCTCGCTCGTTCCTCGCTCGTGTTTTTAAACGCCAGTTCGTGCAATAAAGCATCACTTTTTACACTTGTACCTTAAATAACTATTTTTTAATCCAGCTAAATTCGAAATTTCTCCCTGAATCAAATTTCGTTTTAAAGTAAACACACTCGATGTAAACTTTCCTCCCAAAGATCTTCCTTGTCTCTTCGTCTTTGGAACTGTATCCTACATTGCAGGGTTTCGTAAATTGTAACAAATATAATGCTTCAAACATTGATAATGATATATTTGGTAAATAAATGATATTAATATTAGAAAGATATTTGATACTTAGTTTAATGGATTATATGCACCAATAGTTTTGTTTGTTTGTGAATTGTCAGAAATCAGATTTTGCTAATTCAATTCTAATAGTGAATAGAATTATGCCTCAAATATTTAATTATGATAATAGAATGGATGAAAAACGAAAAGAGGATAGAGAGAAGAGGTTACGTGAAGAATTAGAGAAATATCGACAGAAGATGCCAAAAATTAAGCTATAGTTTTCGGATCTTAGACGTGATCCTCAGAAGATGAATGGAAAGTGGGGGATGCTAGAAATCGCAAGCAAAGAAACCCGAGGGCTGATAAGTTTGTACCACTTCCAGACAGTATTTTATCTAGAAATTTGGGTGGAGAATCATCTTTGACAATTGATCCAAGTTCTGGTTTAGCCAGTATGGTACCCGGTGTTGGTACTCCAGGCATGTTAACACCAATCGGAAAAGCCATGTCTTTGAGAAAATTGGACAAGCTAGTAATATATTGATGAATCTGAAGTTATCACAGGTTTCAGTTTCAGTAACTGTACAAACAGTTGTTTACCCAAAATAATTAATTATTTAACTGATTTACAATATATGATTCCAACATATTTATAACATTAAAAAAGCCAGATTTTTATTAAAATCAGTTCGAGAGACCAATTTCAATCATCACCCAGCGTGGATAGCTAGTGCAAAATTGGAAGAAGTTATAGGCAAAGTTCAAGCAGCAAGGTATCTCATAATGAAAGGTTGTGAGGATAATCCACAGAGTTAAGATCTTTGGCTAGAAGCAGCCAGATTGCAACTACCGGAAACAGAGAAAGCAGTCAGCTTAGGCTGCCAGACACAAACCTACCTCTGTTCGGATTTGGACCACTGATTTAGAAATTGAAACAAAGGCCGAACGGTGGGTATGCACATCCCGCATTCCTTAAGAATGTGGTAAGCTGCTGTCGAACTGGAGAATCCAGAGGATGTTAGGATTTTGTTTTTAAGAGCTGATCAGTGGTGTTCCACATCAGTTGAACTTTGGTTAGCTTTGGCTCGACTAGAGACTTATGAGAATGCAAGGAAAGTAATAAGTAAAGCCCGTGAAAATATTCCTACTGATAAACAGATTTTGACAACAGCTGCTAAATTCACCACTACCTGATCGTCATATCGTTGAAATTGTGAAAAGGTCAATAACATCATTAAGTGCTAATGGTGTGAAAACAAATAGGGAGTAGTGTTTTAAAGAGGCGATTGAGAAAGGGGGAGAAAGGGGGTTTTGTTCACTGCTTTAATGCAATTATTAAATCTATTATTAGCCATGGAGTTGAATCTAAGGATCAGAAACATACTTGGATGGAAGATGCTGAAAATTGTGTCAATCAAGGAGCATTTGAATGTGCTAGAGCTATTTATAATGGTTGAGACTTGTGCAGTAATCCGGTTCGAAGAACCAAAAAATGTTGAGACTTGTGCGGTAATTAAATTCGAAGAACCAATTATATCTGAATAAGATATAATAAAATAATAAATTGAGTTTGACTCGTATATTGAACACTAATTACAAAATTTACAATTAAAGGTAAAAATAAAATTGTCGCGACCGCTCTGACTGAATGTTCGTTCTCGTCTCTTCTTCCTTTTTTCTTCGGGGTTGAGGGTGGCGAAATTATCACCCCCCGCGCACCGCATTAAATTCCACGAACTTCTTCAGCTAACCAGGACCACATGCCTGGCAGCCAGATGTCGAAAACACATATTTTCACTCACGCACTTGACCGTGGAGAAAATATAAAAAAGGACCATTAGGGTTGGGTTGCGATAGTTATAAAATCGCAACAATAATGATGCCTTAAGCACATTCCCAGCCAAGAAATCTATTTGGTTGAGAGCAGCATATTTAGAGAAAAATCATGGAACTAGAGAAAATTATTTGGAGTCTTTGTTGCAAAGGGCTGTTGCTCATTGTCAAAAAAGTGAAGTGTTGTGGTTGGTGGTTGAAAAAATAAGTGTTTAGTTGGTGATATCCTAGTAGATAGAGGTATTTTATCACTTGCTTTTCAAGCTAATCCAAATCGTAAAGAGATTTGGCTCGCTGCTATAAAATTAAAGTCAGAAAATCATGAATGCTAGAAAATTATTAGCTAAAAATAGAGGTTTTGTACCAACACCAAGGGTGACAACCTCCCTCCTATATAATGGATGGTAGAATGAGTCGTATAACTCCACCCTTTAATCGATCTCTTGCCCCGAGTGACTACCGTTAATTCATTCTTAAGGAAGCACAAGCAGGCAGTAGCACGAATAGTTGTGCTGCCCATCAAGTCAGCAAGTTGACTGCAGTTCTTCAGTGGGCGGTGGCATGTTCGGTTTAGGCAATACTGCCTGTAAGCCGAATGGAATTTTTGTTACCCAACATCGCAGTACCGCAATAAATTGGACGAATACTTGCCACCCTCGTTCACTACAGGGGTCCATCTGGATGCCCGAACCAGCTGGTCAGTAGACCTTTGTCCGAAAACAATGAACAAGAATGGGCCAATCTCACACGATCTAGCGCCGTCCTGTTGTAACCGCATGTCGTTGATATCATCCAATTCAGGCCAAAAGAAATTGGTAATGAAATTGAAGGTGATGGACAGACCAACTCCTTCTCGTAGAAATATCGACCGATGACGCTTCCATCTTAAAATACCAACCAAAAGGTGACTTTTTCGGAATACATTTGACGTTCTTGGATCTCATGTTGATTCATATCGTCCCAAATTAGACAATTTTGTTTGTTGACATACTCATTCATCATGAAATAGGCCCAATTTTTGATAAAAATTAAGGTCAGTTTAAAAATTCTCCACGGCCCATTTAGCAAACGCACGTCGTGTCAATTGTCGTTTACCCTAAGCTCCTAAGTTAGTTGAATTTTGTACGGATGCAAATAAATATATCTAAATTACACGCCGGTAGTGGCACATCGGTTACGGCCCCGAACTGACGTGCAGCAACGTTGATTCGGGTCAGTAGTCGGATGGGTGACCGGTACCATTCACCATTGGGATACAATTAATGGTGCTTTAGAGTGACGGGGGCGATCCTTTAAAGTAACAAGCTCATTTACACACACACAAATACACAAATGACACATGGCGGAAGGACCACGTGGTCGATAGCCTAACACTACTACTACTACTACTATATCTAAATTCGAAATTTACCGAAAACCCATATATTTCCACACACTAATACCAGCAAAATCCTGACACCCTCTATACCAGAGATGCACAGACTTATTAAGACTAGGGGCCACTCGGGCAAATCATGAACTGATGGCGGGCCGCCAGAAGTGTAGGTAATTAAAGACAATAAATAATTGATAATAATGTATTAAAATTAAAAAGGAATTTATTAATTTGAAGCGTGGCACTGCATAGTGCTTACAATCTTTTTTATATTTGGCTCAAATTTACTTGTAGCAACACGTAAAACTGCTTCCAAACTTTCATTTGCAAGGCGGTTTCTATTTTTGGTTTTATTATTATTAAGTATTGAAAAAGTTTGTTCACATATATAGGTAGAACCAAATAAGCTGGCACATTTCAGAGCGTTTATGCGCAACTCTTTGTACATATTTTTATCAATGCAGCGGTAAAAGTTCAGCAAGTCTCCTTCGTTGAATTTGTTGCGTAAATCTTCGTCGTTTTGAATGTCGATAATTTCTAACTGCATTGACTCTGGCGCATTTTCAACTGAAATCGTGAAAGGATTGCTGAATATGTCCAACAGAGGTTTCACTTTTTTAAACTCCGAAAATCTGTCTTGAAAAGATTGAATCAAAATATCTAGCTTTTCTACATAACTGAAATTAATCGCAGTTTTGTTGAATTTTTCAGCCATTTTCTTATAATTCGGAAAATGATTGTAATTTCCAGAATTCAATTGCGATCTGAAAAGTGTCAGCTTGCATTGAAAGGATGATACATGAGCGTAGAGCTGGGATATCAGTTGATTTTTGCCTTGAAGCCGTGTGTTCAAGACATTCAAATGATTTGTAATGTCAACTAAAAAAGCCAAATCACACAACCAATCAGGATTTTTAAGTTCCGGGACATCCCTTTGCTTTTCCGCCAGAAATATTCCAATTTCTTCTATTAAATTTAGAAATCGTTCCAGTGTCAATCCACGACTTAGCCACCTTACTTCTGTATAATACAGTAAATCTCCATATTCGCTTTCGATGTCATCAAGGAATTGTTTGAATTGCCTGTGATTGAGTCCTCGTGATTTTATGAAATTTACAGTCGAAACTACCACTTTCATGACATTTTGAAATTCAATTTGTTTAGCACAGAGGGCTTCTTGGTGTATAATGCAGTGAAACTGCATGAGATCTTCAGCCTTTATGTTTTTTTCTTGCAGATGCTTTTTCAGCAAAGTAACTAGCCCGGAATTGACACCAATCATCGAAGGAGCACCGTCAGTCGCAACTCCCAATAATTTTGATAAGTCCAAATCAGTTTTTGAACGCTCATCCAAAAGTACATTGAGTATATCAACTCCTTTGGTTTGACCTTTCAATGAACACATTCCTAATAACTCTTCTACGACTTCAAAATCTTGAGTAACACCTCGTATGAATATTAGAAGTTGAGCTGTGGAACTAATATCAGTGGATTCGTCGAGTGCTAATGAAAAAAATTCAATGATCTTAGTTTTTTCAGTTAATTGTTCCGCAATATTACCTGACAAAGACATAATTCGTCTTTGGATGGTCATACGATTCAGTTGAATTTTCTCAAACTTTTTTGCTGCTTCTGGACACATTTTCTTAGCGGCAATTTCTATGCATTCTTTTACAAAATCCCCATCATTGAAGGGGCGACTTCGCTTTGCTATCATTCGAGAAATTTCATAACTAACTTCTGTAGCTGTTTCTGAATCTTCAATGGGTTTTCTAAACATAGCTTGCTGACCCGTAAGCTCCCGTTTTAAAGACAACATTTTTTGCTTTCTTAATTCGCCTGTAAACTTGGTAAAAGAAGAATGCTGCGTTTCATAGTGCCTTTTTACATTATATTCCTTTGCAATTGCAACAGAATTCTTGCAAATTAAACAAACGACTTTGTTATGCGACCATACAAAAAAGTATTTCTCAGTCCAAATTTCTTGAAATTGCCGATTTTCATCTTTAACCTTACGTTTTTTACTAGGTCCTGGCTTGTCCATGTTGCGTTCTAATCCTGGCTAGGATTAACACAGCACCTAAAAACAATTACAGTACCTACTTAAATTACCCATCCTTTTTAAATTATCAAAAATAATTGATTAAATAGGTAGGGAAACACTTATTAATAATAGAGTTTTACTTACGATTTCACAACACAATTATACACGGCACTTGACGGTTAACACTGCAACAGGAAATCTACGTTGAATGTGGATCAAAATATATGACACCGGCTAGTGGAGTACAACTATTGCCTTCCAAAACCTCTATTAAACTCACAGAACACTAATACACCTAGCGGCGATTAAACGTGGCTTTTATACCGCGCGTATAGAGTCGAAAACTGTCTGGAGAAATCTCGAAACCGACTCTGGAAGCTTCGAGTCGTGTACTATCTACGCGAGCGATCGTCATCGCGCCGCCGGCCGCCGCGCTTCTTCAAGCAAACGAATTTAACCGAGATCAGCACGAACATTACCGACCGCTGTTACCGACGACGCACGTACGGCGCACCGTAATAGCGCGCGCGCGAGGTTCAAATTACTTTTCGAACATATTTTTTTTGGTTTTATTCTGGAATAGAATTCAATATTTTTAGAATGTACGAGAGTATTATTTTTGCTGTCGGCGGGCCACCGGTATTCGACCGGCGGGCCGCATGCGGCCCGCGGGCCGCGGTCTGTGCATCCATGCTCTATACAATAAGAAGGTTTCATTGAATGCCATGATGTTCCGAGTATTCTGCTGACAAAAACTACAAAAAGATTTTGACATGATAAAAATACTAGTAGTCAAAAATCAGAAGAGTCTACTAGATCGTTTAACTAATAAACAACAACTATGTTAAACGCAATTGTAATGTTTAAACTACTGTCTTTCTTTTGAAAATACAGAAATAAAATTTAAAAAATTGGCGCAGGGTTAAAAACATTAGAAAATTGTAAAATATATGTATAAGCTCTTGTATAAAGGCAAATGAAAAATCACTAATTGCTAGCCACTTACGTGAAAATAACTTATGATAATGATGTAATTGAGGTTATTTTGCCGAAAAGGGATTAAAGATGGATTTACTCGAGGCCCACGAAATTCTCAAAGCAAATTGTATTTAAAAGTAATTCGTATTTTCTGCGAAAATTTATTGATGGTACCGCTACAAATGCTTAAAATTCTTCCTTCAGCATTAATACACTTGCGGAAACGTATTTGCTATGCCTGGAAGGCACCTTGAAACTCCTCGACGGGAATATCTCTTAGGAACGTTGTAATTAGCGTTCCTTTCAGTTGTCTCTTTACTTGGGGAAACAAAAAAAGTTGGGATTGTAAGAGGGCTGGGGGAACACTGAGATATTGCTCCAGGCCAAGAAATTGGTAACATCATGGAGAAGCCTAAGCGTGTCTTTGATGTCAGCTACAGATAACTTGCTGAGGCGATAGTTTTTCCTTCCGGCACAAAGTCAAAATGGACGATTCTTCGGTTGTCAATAATGGTAATGGGCTTCGTTTGGATACGAAACTTGCTCACTCGCACTCTTTTGAGACTAGCTGCTCTGCTTTTTGAATCTCAAACATCCAGGATGCGTCCCCTTGAAGCATCTGGAATGTTTTGGTTGCATTCTTTCCAAGCAGAACATAAAACTTAATTGCATAACTGTACAAGCGAACTCTGCATCACGCCATCGGGCAAGTCGAAAAACAAACAAGGCACGTCTTTACACTTAGATTTCTGGGAAAAAACTGGCGACAGGCTGCATGGGAAGGGTAAACCCTTCATTTCCAGACAAGTTTTATCTCGCTGCGATGGATAGTCGCGTCGCAATTAAATCACACGAATGACTTTCATAATAGACCCTGTATACATCCAAATACGGAGAAAAATGTGTAAATTTTGCGTTAATGCAATTTAGGTACTAGTTTGATAATGTTTAGCTCAATTGTCTGAGACCTATAGGCACAAAGAAAAAAAATAATATGTGATATAAATAGTTTGAGATTTTGAGTTACGTGAAAATAAACTTAATTTATTAATAAAACACTAAAAACTAAAAGGGAGTCCGAAGTGGATCAGGCAAAAACCCCTTCACTGAGATAGAGCCAATCCGTAGCCTCGAGCACGTTCGCGCATATACCGAGACGTCTGCAAATATAGATTTGTTCTCTACTACTTCCTTGTCTCTATGCATTGATTTTCAGATATAGTTGCACCAATTGGTTCAATTTACCAATATCAGTCATATCATTGTTTTGGTGCAATTTTATGCACCGACTTCGACTTTTCAGAGGCTCGTAAAATACTTGACAATGGCTTTCTTCTTTAAAATGTAACATTTAGATACCATTGTGACTAGAATAAAATGATTTAGATCGTATGTAAGCTGTTCGAATGGGTAGTTTTTTAGAGGGAATTCCCCAGAGACGCTATAATTACTTCATATACAGATAATTAATTTGAGTATTTAAAGCATTCACATGTACAACATCTTCTGCACTGCTTAACAACTAGACGGTTTTTAATTCTTGTTTAATGATGATAAAATATGGCTGAAAATTCACAAAAACGTTATGATAACATTATAGACTGTATAAAGTTCATTCGAGATTTTGCTGTAAAGGGTTTTTCTGATAATTATTATCCTATTTATTTTATTTTTGTAGTTTTTAATTTTTATATCTTACTAGATGAGTATGAGATGCATCTTCCTTATTTGAAATGTTTTGTAGTAACCTCAGCAACTTTTCGACAAAGGGCGGATTAGTTTCCTTCTTCCCCATATCAATCATCAAATTTATAACATGAAAAAAAAACATAATATATCATAATAGAAAAATAATCTGAAAATCAAAATAAGTGGTGCAAGAGAAAACTGCACAAGTATAGAACGTCTTTAGTAACAACCATCTGGTACCCATTTTTCTTGTTCGTGTTGTACTTCGAACCCAACTAACGCAGTTGCATCATGCCGCACTTTTATGTGTGTGTGTATTTTTTTTGTATAAATAGTGAAAATTTACGACGCAATCATTAGCTGGTGTAGCTGACGCTCGTGCACCATTCCAGTAAATCATCAATTAATCGACGGTTCATCGAGCGTGTGTTCCCGTTGGAAGGCAATTGAAAAAAATCATCGACAAGGCGAGAGGACGTGAAGAAGAAGTGTATTAACGCGACGTTACACTCGACTAATGAATTTATTAAACGAAAAACTGGTATCCACTTTAACTGCTCTCTTTAGTCAGGCGTATCTACCATGTGCTGTATGAAGGATGGCGCAGATTATAAACTGGAAACGTATTTTTTTCCTCTATTCCCTGCCTATCTGAGCGGAGCCGTTCGCGTTCAATAAAACATTAAAGTGCCACCGTATCACCAATCAATGTCTAATTGAAAATCCATACATTACGGCCGCAATGTCCGATAGAGAAAATCGCAAGTATAAGTGATTAGCCATCTTGATTAATTAGAACACGGGGATACGTTCACCTTAACTATATAAAATAAAGTTTTTTTTCACTTTTTCATTATTTATATTACCATTGCAAAAGAGAAATAAATTGGAAAATATGATAACATGACGTACTCTGTCACTACTAACAGCTCCTACGTACCATCTTAATACGGATGCGTGTCCGCTGTACCTTAAAAGGTCTTCCAGGTAAAAACAGGAGAGTATATATCAATGAAAGCAACTTGATCATTATTTACTTCCACGTTAATATAAATCTCGATTTGTGAAATCATTAAGCTACATGGTATTTCGAACCGGATTCAAATTACATAATAGTGGGCCTATTTAAAAAAAGTAACACTTAATTATTTACTTAGCATTATGCACCGGCATAAATTTTGTTGCGAAATAAACAAAGCTTGAAACAATTAATTATCTATATCTAATGGGTGTTAGAATGAGTAGGAGGTAAGAAATTTAAATTATGGAACACGTGAAACTAATAAAAAATTCGAAGATAAAATTTAAAAAAAATATCATAAATATGTATTTTATTCATGTTCTTTTGGCTCAATGTATATTTCCCAATTTTTGTTAAATGCATTTTTAAATTTAAGTACATCAATTGAATTAAGTGTGTCCCCATTTTCATCACAAGAAATGAACTATAATAAAGCTTTCTAGATTGAAGTAAGAATAAAGAAGGTAATTTATGAAAACTATTCCATTTAAATAAGATATATTTAGAGTGAAAGCGTTATTAAATAAAACATTTTTTGAATACGACAAACTCCAAATTCTTATTAGATTTTTTTTTAGATGTATGCAAATCTTATTCTTACTTATTTCTGTTTCAATATACTTACTGTTTTTTATGGAAATATTGTTATTATCAATAGTGTGATAAGAACGAGTAAAAAGTTTATTTGCATAAAAGTCACGGCGGAAGGACCACGTGGTCGATAGCCAAACATTTGTACTTTTTTTAAAATTAAATTTTAACAATAAAAGTAATTAATTCATTTTCGAATAACACATATCCCGCTACTCGTACGTTGTACCGTAATAAGAATTAATGCGTGTTAACATAAACTAAAAATATTAACATAATACAACACCATAAGACATGAGTAACGGTAGCCCGGTATACGGCCGGTACAAATAAATTGTGAGAGGTATTAACATTTGCATCCATAATGAAAAATCTATAAATTATTCAAATCGTTTTATTGGAATCGAATCCCGCTGATGGCTTCCGATACAATTTCACCCACTCGTCCCCATCAATAATGAATTTAGTATACCAGCGCTGGTAGATGGAATTATTCATCCCCTGAGCGATCGCATAATGGACGCCATAAATATGCGGTCGCCGTTCGCGAGACAAACCTCAAGAAAAACAAAAGCGGCCCATGACGTTAAATAATGTTATTGGACGCGGACGATATATCAAAGTGGAATAATTGATCCATAAATGATACCCGTGCGGCTATTCATTTATTTTTTCAAATATTAATTGCAAAAAATTAATATTTTTATTTATTATACCTAATGTACTATTGATATTTTTATATTTAAATTGTACTTTAGTCAATTATTATTTTATGCTAATATATTATTTATATTATATTCGAATCAGACAGGAATGGAATTATGTCCATTGGTATAAAAGATTAAAAATTGTTTATCATATGGAAAATAATCATATGAGAACATGAGTTGTCGGAAACGCTATACCTTCCTCATCTTTGACCAAACACATAAATTCCACAGGATAACACGACTTCCATTGCTTACCAAGAGAATTATCCGCAAGATCAAAAGAGAAAAACATATAGATAATCTCAATTAACGCGACGACGCCCATCGACTACCCCCCCACTTGGAAATTTATTTTATTCAACATATTTTATTGCCCGCATTATTCATTTCAATTCTCACAAGTAACAAAATCTCTGTTAATCCGTCCGGTCCAATCACAGGAAGCCACGCACGCGCCTACAAACGTCAACTACCATCACTACAAGTATAACTTTTTTTCTTCAATTTTCATTTTCCTAACTTGTGCTAACTATGCTCAATTTATTAGAACAATATTATCCAACGCATTCCAAAAATTCCTAAATATTAACAGACAATTATTAATTAAATACATTACAAAAAAATCTACCTATATGTAAAAATATTCTTAAAATCAGAAATTAAAACCAATTTATTCAGATTCAGATATAAGAGTCTGTATAGCTTATATATGTAAAATACTTCAATACATCAATGAAGTTATTTCAAGTTATATGTTAAATCCATTTGATTGTATATATTGTATATATAATATTCAGCCATAAAAAAAGAAATATGGTTTATGTTAAATTGTTAAAAATTTCACATCTATACTTCTTGAATCAGGAACACATCCGTGTGTAATATTAACAAAGTAAGTTTTATTTATCATTTGATACAGTTCCTGATTCAATATGTATCACAAAGTTATGGCTTCAAGCATCCAACATCTATACTTCTAATAAAGAGAATGGTTGCGACTGTTACTAAGTGGTAATCCATACTTACACTGAAATGAAAAATGCATTATGTTTTAACCACAAATAATTATTGTAAAAAATATTATATAACGGTTAGGTACAATTATATAATTTAAAAAAACACAGCAATTTATATAATTGTGAATCTATTAGATATAAATTAAAATTTAAATTTAAATTAATTAAAAATATTTAATTAATGGAGATTATTATTTATCAATTTTTACTCCCATTTTATAGTTGTACAAAAGTATATATTTCCTAGTCGTTATTTCACGTTCTTGTAATATCTTCTTAATAATAATAAGTTAATCATTATAAAAATATAGTGAAACATTTTATTTTCTACTCATATATCTATATTAAACTATAATTTTCTTCTTACCTCTTATATATAATACAGTAAATAAACAGTAAATATTATAATTTTGTATTTATATTTCATTATTAAGCTCATATCGACTATAACCAAAGTAACAAATATAAAATAAATTTATATCAATTTTTAGAATACAAATATGTCAATTTCATTAATAATAAAACAGAAGCTCTTATTTAATTTGCCATATAAGAAAAGATAGAAGTGATCTTATCGGGAAATTTAAAAAGAAAATCATAATTTAGAAAAAGTATTATTCGTATCGTTGAATTTAAATATTTAGCTAATTATATTTTAATAACATAATAACAATTTGATAAATTACTTTATGATATTCATTATTATCTTTATTTTATATCCATATTCAACAAAATATTCTAAAGTAGATCATTCTAAAAGCGATTTACAATAATTAAAATACTTCCCTATATTATGGTGCAGGTGCCGGGAACGCTTGTGAATGAAACCATCGAAACGATAAATATAGATAACATATTTAAAAGAAAATTAATGTGAAACTTAATAGTTTCAAAAAGAGTATTGTATTCCATTTAAAATTTTAACTTTGAAAATTATAAAAGCAGTCATTTTGAATTTATTCATGTTCTATAAATAATGTAATTTCGAATGCGATTTAAGTGAAATAGTGAATTAAATGTGTAAACATCGTGCTCCAGTTTTAGGTAATAATAATAATAATAATAATAATAATAATAATATTTATTATCCAACAGTTTCCATTAAACTAATTGCAGGATAATATTAAATAGAACTAAATATAATACATTCGTGCTATCTTAATAAATGAGAAAAACAAAGCAACAACATAAAACAAAAACAAACTGCTTTCAAATAAATTAATTTATATTACTAATTACTAATTATATTACGAATGCTAAACTTAAAGTAAAATTAACAGATAAAAGCAAATAATATATTCGTACAGACATTCAAATTATATGAAAACTAAAATTTAATATTAATACAATTTCAAGTACTTTACAAGACATGAGAGTTTTATATAAAAAATATCAATTTCACATTGACGAAATTGGGGAATGTTGATGATGTGTAGTGTTAGTTCGTGTAAGATTAAATGTTTGTTTGTACCTACTGGTCTCTCTAGGAACGGTAAAATTTAGTCGCGATAAAATACATGGGTCACGTATATTATTATGTATACGCTTATGGATAAATATAATTTTCGCTATCCTGCGCCTGTGAGCAAGGGAGGATATTTTAAATTCATTTTGTAATTCTACGGAAGAATAACCTTGAACTGTATAGTGCTTATGACGCTTGTAATAAAGCGCCTTTGAAAACTTTCTTTGTATGCCCTTAATTTGAGAAATATGTATTTAGTAATTGGGATCCCATACTAGCGAACAATATTCTAACCTACTGCGTATAAAAGCAAAATAGAAGTTTATTAGTGGCTGAATACTTTTGAAAGGTTTAGTGTTTCTCAAAAGAAAACCTAACATAGATAAACTAGATTTACATAAATAAGAAATATGATTGTTGAAACTAAGCTTATTATCAAAAACTATTCCCAAGTCCTTTATAGGATTAAGTTTACGATGAAATGACATTGATTTACATTTCATAATGTTTAAATCTAAGCCGTTATTAATACTCCACTGATTGAGTTTGAATAAATCTTGCTGAAGAAGTGAACAATCTTCAGTAGTTTCGATTTTCCTAAATAATTTTAAATCATCTGCATAGAGTAAACAGTTCGAATCAAACTGACTAACTACATCGTTGACAAATAGCAAAAACAACAACGGACCGAGATTGGATCCCTGGGGAACCCCGCTTGTACAAGTAAATTCACTGGACTTCATGGATTGATGGTCGATATAAGCTACTCTATTAGATAAGTAATTACTGATTAATTCAATTAAGTTATCATCTAAGCCAAATGTATGTAATTTGTGAATAAGAATATCGAAGGCTTTTGAAAAATCGGTAAAAATCACGTCTACTTGATACCGTTTGTCTAAGGCACATGATATAAAGTCTGTAAAATTACATAAATTTGTGGCTGTTGATTTATACTTAACGAATCCGTGTTGGTGTGGAGTTAAATAAAGGTAGCAGTGATTATGTATTTCCTCATATAACATTATTTCAAACACCTTTGCAAAATTAGAAATTATTGATATAGGTCGGTAATTCTCAACATTATCGATTTCCTTGCCTTTGTGAATGGGAATAATCTTTGAAATTTTCCAGACATCGGGAAAAATATTTGATTGTAAAATTAAATTATAAATATGTAACAAAGGCTCAGCTAAAGTTATACTACAGTCGCGTACAATCATCGCGGGAATTTTATCAGGTCTCATTGTTAAATTCGGTTTTAATTTTTTTTGTTGCCTATAGATAATCATCTAAGGTGAAAGATTTTACAGACGTAGAAGTATTATATTCAGTAGGTAAAGAGTGTGGATTTTTATCAGATGTGAACTGAGGACTGCAAACTGAAGAAAAAAAAGATCCAAATGCTTCAGTTATGTGCATGGGTTCATCAAAATATTTATCTTCATATTTCATTTTTCCAGGAATTCTGGTTGTTGATTTCCTATCACTAATAAATGACCAAAATTTTTTTGGGTCGCGCTTAATATCTAGTTCTGCATTATAAATAAATACATTAAAATGTTCATTTATATTCTTTTTAACCATGTTGCGATATTTTGATAACTGTGATTTATTCAAAGCCGTTTTATTTAATTTATACAGGCGATTCCAGTGTCGTTTTCGCCTAATAATATTAATAGTTAATTTCGAAAACCATTTGGGAAACTTACAATTATTATTATTAGTGAGAGGTACACTCATATGTAAATACTGATATAATATGTTATAAAATTCAAGGCACGCACTATTTACATCAGTTTGTGATATTACTGAACTCCAGTTAGTATTACAGACCAGTTGATACAATAGTTTGTAATTTGCTTTCTTAAAGTTATATTGCATAGTATTAAATAATACGTAAATACGCCGCTTAGATTGTTAATTTTTGCTATGCGAATATTATAGTGTGTTAACAGCTAAACCAAATTACTAACGCAACATCTAATATTTTCATTTATACCAATATCAAAGTGATTCGTGAATTTCTCTGTATTTTTTTGGTGGCCGACCGAGAGTTTTGTTTCTTGTCATCGATGCATTTTTTACCCCCACAGAGTTCATTGACTCTTATTAATTAGTTAATCACTACCACGTGCTTATAATAGCGGTAAATTAAATTAACATTATTTTGAATGAATATTTTTAATACTTAATCAACCAAAAATAAATACAATTAAATAGATTATTTCCTACAATCACACAATATTGATGCATTGTGCGTGTGTGAGCACTGGCCAAATGATCTAGAATGCAATAATTTAGTAATTAATAATGTGTCTACTGTATAATTTTTTCACCCATAACACTAAGCTCTGATCACAGTAGGATTTACTTCCAAGCCATGCTGAAATCAGGTAATATAAAACCAATATATAAAATATTAAGATCTATCACACATTTTAGTAAATTTAACATTTTTTAGCTATTAACTCATCAGAATTCGAGTTATTTTGATATTTACACAAATTACAATGATTTATTTAATATACTCAATGAAACTTTCCTACACGTTTAATAAAAATGATTCTATTTAAAGAGTATAAATATAAATAATAAACATATAAACCTTGTACATTGGTTTAATGATGAATGAATATAAACATAAAAAACTTGAGCACTATAAATTAATGTACTACTCTTGTAAAAAAGATTATAAGGTTATAGCTATTTGTCAAGCTTAAATACAAGAAAATGATCATTTTATTAACACATCTAGAAACTAGCAAAAGGGTAGATAGCAAATAATAAATCAAACTAGAACTAAAAATGTCATATATAGCCTGAAACTTTTAACATAAATTTCATAAATTTAGTAAACCATATAACTGCATCTATTCCATCTCATTGTTTAGATTCTAGTCACTACATCAACTGTGAAAGTAATTTTTGTTTTAGAGAAGTGTCATGCATTGAAGTTTGAGATGTAATTAATAGCATCAAAATAGGAAATTACAATGATATTTACAGAATTTCTATAAATATTGTCAAATGCAGTATGGAAGCTATTCTTCCTCAAATTACTGCAATAGTAAATTAATGTATTAGGATACTGTTCCAAATATAATGAAGAGAGCTGCTGTAACACATGTTTTCAAAAAAGGACAAATCAATAGCATATATTAGGCATTAGGTTGACGAATAAAGCAGTAATAAACCTATCTTTACAATTTTATTTGATTTACCAAATGTACATGTCGGACACATAGTGAATCAAATAAAGTTGTGAAGAAAGGTTTATTAGTGCTATATTCGTCAAATTAATTCAACTCAATCAACCAACTTAGGTATTAGGTATTATTTTTTTTTATCCAACATGTTAAAAATAATTCTGAAATTCTTACCTAATAATTTTCCACAAAAATTTTGATCGCATTTGTAAAGGCTTGAATTAAAAAAAAATATGTGTTCCATCCTTACCCTCCATTCTTCTAATGGCAGTTGCTCTGTGAATCTGTTGATGACGATTCGTCAAATATTTTGCAATTTGGCAATTATTATTTTTGATATTTTTATCTTAGAAAATATACTCTATAACCAAATTGTACAATAGATGGATCAAAATTCACTTCTTAACTGTAACCAATTATGATTTCGTGCTAGTGTTAGCACATCCAATGCCCTTCTATATCTCATTAACACCATCTTGGATTTATTTAAGTGCACTGGCTTTGTGATGGCTTCCTTCCTTAACTTTAGCAAGGCGATTTGTTGTGTGTTTCCCATGAAATTCTTTAAAAAAAATAAGCAACATAAATTCGATCCACAATGTTTTCATCTAATAAGGTCGTATCTTTCTGAAGGCATTCAAATTACAAGGGTGAATAGTAAAATTTCGACACCTATTCAGGTTAAAATGGTTTAATTATAGGCCCTTTACTATATCTTATTTACATAAATAAACTCTCATCATATCGTCCTGAATCCTGCGTTTATACAATATTAAGAAGATGCGACCTTGAAAAGTCTGAATACAGACCTTCAAGCGGTGTTAAGTGATAACGCTATTGCGCTGGCCCACCTTCATTTAAAACCAAGCAAAAGTGCAGATGTATTATTCAACTTGAAAGCTCTAAAGAATGTTGGTTCGTCACACGCCATTTTTTTGGGATTGTAAGTCAATAGTAAGTTAACTTGGAATTATAATACTGAACAGCTTGCGAAAAAATTGTGCTGCAGTATTTACTTGTTAAGAAATTTGTCATATTCGGTATCATTTTAAGTCTTAAACACGTCATACTTTGTCTCTGATGAGCTATTGCTTGATAGTGTGCGGTACTCGCCTGGACTGTAGCGTATTTCTAATTCTAAAAGGAAGGTAAATATGATTTAGTGAATGCTATTCATAATTATCCAACTAAACACAAAGAAGATATACATATAACTAAATCTCGAACTGGAGTTAGAATGTCTGTCTGTCAAATATTTATAAAGACTTTTCGATTCGAGAAATCCAATTTCAGATATGACGAACTTTTAAAAGATAAAAAGATAACGACATCTAATTCGTATTTAATAATGCAACCAGTACTTTTTTTAATTATGGTTTGCAATTGTCTCTATATCTGCGGCTACTATTTAGTTGTTTTATATTTATAAAAGTAAATATTGAGGTACAATTAATTGTCCTTTCCTCACTCGGTTTATTTGACACTTGTCACGTTTTATTTGTGATCTACTTTATCGGCTTATACAATTCGTTTATTGTATCAAGTTTCTATATTGGCGTTATTTTGTAGGATGCACTACTACTATGACCAGATTTAAATTTGCAGTCCATGGCTAACAGATAGTATTCGAAAATTAATAGACCTCCGTAATAATGCCCTCGATAGATTTAAAAGAACACAAGATCCAAAAAATTGGGAGTATTACAAATCTCTTCGTAATTTAACGACATCTAGTCTTAATAAAGAAAAGAAAGCATATTTTGAGCATAGCCTGAGAGCAAATAACTCTAAAGTGTTATGGAAAGAGTTAAAAAAAACTTAATATTGGTCGTGGGGAGTATTCTGATGTTGAAAACTCTACCGTGTTAGACATAAATATGATTAATAATTATTTTGTAAACTGCATTCCTACCACTTCTATAGATAGCTCTGAATTAAACCAATACTATAGCTCACATTTACTTAATCCCCACAAACCAAGGTTTTCATTTACTGTAGTAAGTGAATCTGAAATAAATACTATAATTAATAATTTATCAGAGGGTTCACCAGGCAGTGATGGCATCAGCGCTAAAATGCTCAAATTATGTTGTCCATTCATTACCCCTTACGTAAGACATATTATTAACAATTGTCTTTCACAGGGATATTTTCCATCCGCTTGGAAAAAATCCCACATAATCCCTATACCTAAAAAAGCTTTAGTTACCGATCCTAAAGACCTACGGCCAATTAGTTTATTATGTATTTTATCCAAAATTTTGGAAAAAGTGACTAAAACTCAAATTAATGATTACCTGTCCCGCAACTCCATACTACCTGCCACGCAGTCTAGTTTTCGTAAACATTATAGTTGCTCTACTGCTTTAACCGACATCGCAGACAGTATAATCATCTCCCAGGACCAAGGTCTCCTTACGTTACTTATACTATTCGATTTTTCCAAAGCTTTTGATACTTTAAATCATAACACACTGCTTGCAATTTTGTCTTATATTGGTTTTGATCAGTTATCCATTAGTTTCTTTAAACATTACCTAACCAATCGTTCGCAAACTGTAAGATTGAAAAATAATTTTTCGAACGAACTCATAACTACTAAAGGTGTACCACAAGGCTCAGTCTTGGGACCATTATTATTTTTAATATATACCTCACAAATATTTTCAAGTCTTAACTTAAATAATTACCACCTTTTTATAGACGATACCCAATTGTTATATACATTTGCTGAGAAGGATGCTACTACAGCGTGCACTAAAATTAACTCTGGTTTGAGTAAGATTATTAAAAAAGTAATCTTAATCAATAATGCAAAAACTGAAGCTACTTTATTTGGACCAAAAAAGGCTCGAGAGAGAGTAGTTCCTCTCCTTTCAATAACTTTGGACAACACCAATTTGATTGAAATAAAAAAAAATGTGTAAAAAGCCTAGGAGTTCATATTGATACGAATTTAAGATTTTATAAGCATATATCTTGTTGTATTAGTAAAGGTCTCAGAGGCTGAAAACTATACTATGTGAATCTTTGGTTTTGTTCCATTTTAACTATTGCGATGTAGTATACCACTTTTGTTTAGATTAAAAAAAACTATTGATAAAATTCAACATTTACAAAATTCCTGTTTAAGGCTAATCTTTGGTATTAGGAAATCCCAGCATATAAGTAATAAGTTACAAGAGATAGGTTGGCTCAAGATGAGTGATCGCCGTCTACTCCATTTTGCCACATTCTACCATAAAATAATCCATTTCAAAACTCCGCCTTATCTATACCAAAAAATTAAATTTCGCTCTGACGTTCATTCAGTTAATGTACGCTTTAGAGGTTTATTAACTACACCTCAACACAAATCAGCCTTTGCAGAAAGATCATTTTCAATTCAAATTTCTAAAGTGTACAATCTTGTGCCTTATCTTTTCGAAAACAGTATGCCAAACACCTTAAAAGCATTTGAATTTGTATCGGCCTGTTATAAGTGTGTATAAGTTACTCCTACTTCTGAACTCATTATTTACGGACTAACATTAATCATTATTATAAAATTATATAAATACGCAACGTCTTCTATACTCGTCAAATTTATTTTTATCTAAACCTCTACAATGGTTAAGTTGAAAAACAGTCCCGGCTTACTAGCCAAAGACTGAACTGCGCCATTAGATTTCAAATAGCTAATTACGTTTTTATTATTTTTGTTAAACTGTACTGCATTTGTATTTGAAATAAAGTTCATTATTATTATTATTATTCCAAATTCAACTTTTTAAATCTTTTTAAATAGCAGATCGGCAGCTAAATGACCACACGGAAATCAATATGCATGTAATATTTGTGAAAATCAATGAGCTCAAAATCACCTGCACTCGAATATCAATATTGCAATGAGTTTTATCACAAGTAATACCATAAGTGATGGCAATTTACTCGAATAAATTTTGATTTTGCATGAAAGTTTGTTGTTTAGCGATTTTAATGAGAGCAACTGTCACGAAAAAATCACGAGCCGCCAGGCGGGTGATTTTTTCTATCAGTTGCTCGAATAAAAATCGCGAATAAGCAACAAACTTGAATGCGCTAAAAATAAAATTTATTCCGACTCAATTGTCATCACGAATGGTATTTGGAAAGACTATTGCACGACTTGAAACGAATATCGGTGAATGGTTCAATATTTATATTAAAATTTTTATGATATATCTCCTGCAGTATTTTGGACGAAAAATTCGACATTGATTAAATAACACCTCCCTTATAATCATTTGCATTTACCTCCTTCATATTATACACCCAGTCATCATAATCGCGGCAAGAGTTTCCATTGAAGTTTTGCTAACAACTGGTAGTTTTTATCGGGGCAGAATTCTTCAAATCGTTTCCAAACACACGATCTCGTTTTAGTTTAATTTTTTGGTACAGAACTTGCCACCGTCGCATTCATTAAGGATGATGAAGTGTTACCAAACCTTTTGATTTTATAACCTACTTGCAACTGACATACGTAGAAACTACGATTTTCGCTTTTTTATCAAGGCTAATTGAATTTATTTGTCGGGAAATAGCTAACTTCGGGTTATTCAGGTGAATAAACAGCAACTTGCTGTTTATTCACTTATAAATTGACGTGATTGGCTAAAAAATATCACATGCCTCATTTTCATTGGCTACATGCAATAGGAGTGGAATAGTCACAAGTAAAATAACAAGAACTCCCGTGCATGCCATTTTCCGATTAAAAACGAGAGGTCGAGTTATTTTTGGTAAGACAAATTCCAGAATAAACGGTTGTTATATGAGATATATTTAATGTTACTAGAAAAATACAAGTGAATATTGAAATGTTAATGTTACTAATACAAAAATATAATAACATACCTAATTATTCCGAGTATTAGTTGGTATATGGTTTTGAATAATTGCATCAATTTCGTTTAATTTAAAACAGCCGGAACGATTCATTATTCGAAAGAAATGAATGCACGTCCGAGATTCGATTGTACTGTCACTTTTGACAAATGCGAACCAACGACACCTACAATTACCCTACTGGGATTTTATCACCCTACAGGGATTTTATCACTTTTTTTATCACTTCTTCGTTTTTGTTTTATCGAGATAAACACAGCTGCTGTAATTTCAAGTGCCACCATATTGCTTCTAACCTTGAATTTGTCAATATAAAAAACATCTAGTTTTCCTACAACAATGTTTCTTAAAGATAAAAACAGCTCAATATTTGGACGTTTATTGGCATTCCACCAGATAGACAGTTTTTGCACATTTGTATGGAAGGGCAGTATCGTCGCTGTATTGTGTGATTACTAGAGCCAAATTCGGTATCTCCTACGTAGATATACAAGTCAAGGCAAGCGTTCTTCTAGTATCTTTCGTTCACTAGAGAACGTGTAAGTATCTTAAGTATAGAATTTCCTGTTATGAATAAATGTCTAAAAAATTAGTAATGCATTAAGTCCAGCATGAATACCAATAACTGTTATCGAAATGATGTATCATTAATGTCGAATACCGATAAGCGCTAGAGTAATGTACAAGTTGAATGCATTATCGTTGTTAACAGCTCAATCGTCTTTGATGTTTGGACGGACAAGATAGACTCGATCCTTCAAATGGCGGAGTACTCCAACGTAAAACTGTGACATTCTCTTTCAATAAGTCCTTTAGCATGAAAAAAAAACAATAAGCATGCTTTTTTACGCGAAACTTGCTTTTGCTAGCTTTGTGCTTTATGATCCCACTACATACTTTAACGTTTCGTTTCAGGATCGTTATTCTTGTATACTTATGTTACATCACTAATAACCACTTGTTGGAAAATGTTTGGACTCCAACGTTTCGGAGGCAACTGACATCATCCATGCTCCGTTAGCTGACAGGTAGTTGAACAGGTATATGCGTGCGTTCCTACTCAAAAAACAATCAGTCTTGAAACTTTGTGAAAAAAACCTGAATTCTCATGTAGCTTTCTAGTACGCTAAGCAAATTAATTAGGTAGTAGTCTTAAAGACAAATTAGAGATTTTTTGACCTTAACGATAACTAAACTGAAATGCCATAAGGACGACTGCAACCATTTCTGTTTGGAAATTCATGATATAAACACTTAACTAAAACGCCTTTTGTGTTTTAACTACTAAAAACTTGTTTTAGTTTGATGTTTATATTGATGAAGAATCTTTTTCACCTATTATAAATAATCATGATTTTTTTTTTCTTTTTTCTCAATCAAACGACGATAGCCGCCCCACCATCTACCTATTTAATAATATATCCTGTACTGCTAAATAAACAAAGCAAGGAAAATTCCAACCACAAGAAGTCAAACGATCAGAGGAAGCCGAAGAACTACAGTAAATTGTCAACGCCATCAAACCACCTCACAAGTATTTTACGCATTCAAATGATCGAGAAGTCCCGTAATAATTTGTATACACTTAGTAAAACCTACAAACTCGTAATAGATTGAGATAACTGGCAACTTTCGTACTTGAGATTTAAACAAATAATTTAAATTTTTTATAGAGTTTTGTCAGAACTTAGCTCAAGAAAAAGTAACTGGTAAGTATGATCATGACGCGTCGTGATCATGAAATCATTATTTGTATAATTCGAACACTTGTGAGAAGAAACTTAATTTGACATGATCACTAAATCATGGATATAATCCAGCGAAGGGGCATCAATAATCCAACGCTCTTGAACCAAATGGCAAATGGCTAATGACTCGATAAATGTGCGCTTTCAGTAAGAATTTTGATAAATATTGGATACTATAAGGCAATTTCCCAAAGGGCTCGATTCCAACAATCATAACCAGTTACCGCCAATAGAATTTTGGGCAGATGTTGTGGACCTCCAAGCTATTATTTGCCTTTAATTGATGAGTAATATATTGATTAAGAAGCATTAAACATAAATATTATATTAAAATTTTCGCTAAATTGATTTGGATTTAAAATTTAGAGAGTTGTATCTAACATATACATTTTTAAATAATAATGTAAATATGATTATAAAAATCTTCTAGCAATACCTTGTTAATAAAATAAGTGAATTTCAATTAAAAAATATATATATTAACATAATTTTTCACTATGTGATTAATAAAATACAAGTATATGAAAGTGTTTATAAGAAATCCAAAATAATAAACCCTTATAAACTGGAAATAACGGTTCTGGTTCAAGCGAAGAACAATAACTCAAAGTTGATGGTTCCATATCCAAAGTGCATATCGAAATTATTTACTCACGCTTCTGCGCTCGTCTTTGTCCGATAAATGATTTAGTCCGAAATCGGACGGGCCGCATTATCATCTCATGTATATTTAATGAGCGCCCGGTACATACCTTCTCTTCTCTCTTCTCTCTTCCTTTCGGTTTATTATCGGCCCAAATCAAGGGGGAATAAATTATATATTAGAAAGTGTTTTTATTCCTTTTTGCCGTGGGACGGACACCCACGCTGGCCCCTTGTTTCCAAACGGGATGATAATTAGTTTATTCGGCGCGTTAATTGCCGAAATGGGAGGAAGTCCTGTCCGATGGACGCCCACCGAGAATGCTCACTAGCCTCTCGGGAATCGGGATTTAATTGATTTTCGAATAATGAATATTTAATGTAGGCTTTCAAAGAGTTCAGTGATTGCTTCCTGATTTAGTCTTATTGTCGGCGGATGCGAGGATGTTAGTTTGGATAGATGGATGCAGAGTATTCCAGCGGAGGTTCAGAGATTCATCACGTCGTCTCTTTTATTGCTGTTGCGCTAGTTCGTCGTCTTTGCCTTTGGCGGGTGTCCTCCGCCATAAGAACTGGCCGTAAATACTCTTAATTCCTTCCACGTACTCCTCTCGGGTCACTGACAGATTGTGCGAGCTCCGATGGTATGTGGTAGCAATACTTT
This sequence comes from Ontholestes murinus, assembly GCA_963969525.1. NCBI lineage: Eukaryota > Metazoa > Arthropoda > Insecta > Coleoptera > Staphylinidae > Ontholestes > Ontholestes murinus. The sequence goes on from OZ018391.1 coordinate 56,843,224, forward strand.
TACTGTTTTTCCAAATACGACAGCCAATGGTGCGTACCTTCAGGCACACTTGCTCCTTTTTTGTATAGCTACGAAATGAATACTACCGCAAACACGTTTTAATTACTAATTACAAGAAATGATAATAAACTAAATAATCATCCACGACATTACAATTGATAGATTAGAGATTTTATTTATAAAAATATAAATTTAACCCGAGTTCATATACAAATTATCAACTCAAAATGACATTATATATGAAATAAACATAACTTTTATATAGGAGGAACAGTATTTTAGATAAATTATATATATTTATTATTAAAATAAGAGAATAAGTATAATGCACAAATAATGATCATGTGATTGATAAATAATAACAATAATAATAAAGAATCTTATTTTTCTTATACACAGAATACATCAACACACAAATTAAATTGTGAAATACAAGTAGATACACATAATATTCTATAAAGAAAAACAAGATGTAATTCAGTTGTGTGCCTGCATAATACAATGCATTAATATTCTATATTTCATCAATAATTTGTTATAATATTTTAACTAAAATGAGTAATTTTTATTTGGTAATTTCTTTTCGTATATTAAAAGTACAATAGTATTGCAATAGGCTACTATTTTGATTAAGGGCAATTTCTGTTTTAAGAAATAGGTAATTCACTAAATAAAACGACAAAATAACTAGAATTAAATGAATGACCAAAATGTAATAATAATTAATACTAGACATTTACATTTTACAGATACTACGAAAAACTGGTTCATTATTAAACAATTTAAAATAACAGTTAAAATGCTTTCAAATGGAGTTAATCAGTAAGAAATGTCATAACAATTATGACGAATTGTGTTAGCACATAAACTATCGGCCACCACAACAATTAAAACATCTTGAATGGTAGAATATTTGGAATTATATTATTCTAAAACATATTTAAAATTAAAGTTATCCAAAATTATATTAGCTCTAACGTTGTTCACCACAACAATTATTTGTTCAATTAATGTCAGGCAAAATGTAATTTTTTTCTATGCTTGTGTTAAGAGGAATATAAACCCCACAAATAATTATCTTATTCGCATCTGTTTTTGTAATAATTTTTCAAGGCATTTTCAACTAGAACTCTATATTTTATTGTCGAATTAATCAAAGAGTTTTACATAACACAGCGAATCAAAATTTGTGATAATCGCCGTAAACGTAATGAAACCAATCCGTTTGTGAGAAGAATCACTGGTGATGAAAAATAGGCAACATTATTAGAAAATAATCATGGTATAAGAAAAATGAACCGGCATCGATAATGAAAGCTGGATTGCAAAGGTATTTTATATGTTGAGCTATTTCCAAGGAATCAAACGATGAATTTAAATATGTACTACCGACAACTTACAAAATTAGATGAAGCACTTAAAGAAAAACGACAAAAGAGTAGTAGGGGACCTCACACACTAATAATAATAATAATAATAATAATAATAATATTTATTAGTGCTTATCACATTTGTGATACACAGGTCAATGGGTATACATATAATAATGAGATAGTTAATTACGTAGAAACATAAATTATTTAAATTGTTATTTAAATTGTTTAGCAGGCAGATTTGTGGCTTAATAGAATAAAATAGCAAATGACATTTGGAGTATAAATAAAAACATATGTTGAACAGAAACAAGCAATTTAAAATAAATAAACAAATAAGTAGAAACTATAATTGTTGTATAAATAAAAACATATGATAGACGAAACCAAAACTAATTAAAAATAGATAAATATATCAATAAGTAAAAACGTTAATTGTTTTATAAATAAAAACATATGTTGGACGGCAACAAAACAAAATAAAGTGAGTAAATAAAATAAGTAAAAGCGATAATTATTGTATGAATAAAAAACATAAAAATTATTATAATAAAATAAAACCATATGATGGACGGAAACAAAATGAATTAAACATATATCAATAGATAAATATTTAAGTAAATAAAGACGATTAGTTGTTGTATAAATTAAAACATATTTTGGACAAAACAAACAAACAAATTAAAATAAATAGATTTAAAAATAAAATAAAACATATGTAAAAGCAACAATCAACGCTTTACAATTTAAAAAGCATATATAAAAGAATTATAAACTATTATAAATTAAATTAGATTTCTCAGTCAAGATAATATCAAATAATATGTAAAATAAAAATAGACATAAGATAAAATAAGAAGCAACTAATTATTGCATTTCTTTTCAAAATTTCCTGCAAGAAAGTCATCAAAAGAATAAAAAGCATTACTTATCAAGAATTTCTTCATAAAACTTTTAAATAATTTTGCAGATAAATTTTGAACATGGGTTGGTAAGCCATTAAAGAATTTTATGCAATAGTACCTTGTACCAGTAAAAGATTTCGCGAGTGCGCAGTGCATCCATACGCAACTCATCCCTCCTACGAGTATTATATTCGTGAAATTGATTATTTTGATTAAATTTGCCAATATTGTTCCTCATGTATATCAAGCATTCCAAAATATAAATACATGGAAGAGTTAGGATGTTCAAATTACGAAAAGCTTGTTTACAGTCGTCTCGATATTTAAGACCTGAAATAATCCTTAGAGCTCTACGTTGGCATTTAAATATTTTATTCATAGCTGAAGAATGGCCCCAAATAAGAATACCATACGAGATGTGAGTATGGATAAAAGAAAAATATTCAGATAGCATAACGACTGTCACTGATTGTACCAGATTTCTAAGGAGATATATATTTTTGTTTAATTTCGCTTGAAGGGCCAAACTGTGACATACCCACGTTAATCTGGTATCGATAGTGAGTCCTAGAAGATTGGCAAAGTTTGTAGCACTTACTCGCTTTAATGATAAAATTAATTCAGTGGTCTTGGTGTCGTTGAGCTTCAGTTTATTGCTATTAAACCAATTTAGTGCATGGTTTCGATCTCTTTCCACTAAATTTCGTGCCTCGTGTTCCAGTGCATGTTTAGCAGCTAAAGTAGTATCATCATCATCATAAAACCACTGAAGTGCAGTTCAAATATGCTAGAAGATCATTTATATAAATTAGGAACAATAATGGTCCTAATATTGATCCTTGAGGAACACCATGCCGAATATCACAAAACTGAAAAGTTCCATCGGTAATCACCACCTTTGACTTAGGTAAGACATTAACAACCTACAGCTTTTAGTATTAAAATTATAAAAATAGAGCTTTCGGTGCAATATTGAATGAGTCACGCAATCAAAAGCGTTACTCAGGTCTGACAGATTACTTACTACTACTTCTCCATGTTCGAATGCATCTAGTGTAAAATTAATAAATTCGTTTATAGCCAATGTTGTTGTTTTTCCCTTTCTGAAACCAAATTGAGACTTGTTTAAAATCTCATTTGATTCCAAATAGAGACTCATTTGTTCTAAAATAATTAATTCTAGTATTTTTGACAGTACCGGTAAGATGGAAATAGGTCTGTAGTTATTTTTGTCATCTGGATCTCCCTTTTTTAGTATCGGGACACATTTGGCAAATTTAAGTGCATTCGGGAAGGTGCTCGTAGAGATGCATTTGTTAATTAATTATGTTAATGGACCAACAATGAGGTCAGCCACTGATCTCACGATCTCAATGTTTAGCCCATAAACATCCTTTGATCCCCTTGATTTTAATTTAAATATGGTATCCCTTACTGTAATACAAGAAACTTCAAAAAACTTAAAATAACCTGCATTATTATTATATAGCATTAGGTCAATTGGACTAATATTGCTATCTGGGATGGACTCAACAATGGTCTCCGCAATAGAAGTAAAAAATGAGTTGAATTCATCTGGGCTAATACTATTTGTGTTAAGCTCCGATTTATTCGGCCGTTTGGAGTTGATAACTTCCCACATGGCTTTCATGGGATTTGAGGATGATGCAATAAACCGGTCATGTGCTAATTTTTGCTCATGTTGTATTTGTTGGCGATATTGCTGCCAATAATTATTATACATATTTTTTAAATTAACACAGTTATTTCTTTGCAACATTTCTCTTAATAGATCAAAATGAGTTCTCATTGCCGCTAACTTAGCTGAAAACCATTGAATCTGTGATTTGCTATTTCGAAAGTGTTTTTCCAAAAATGAATGATTCAAGCAATATACTAAGGTGTCAATGAACAAATTCCATGACTGATGTACGTCGTCCATGTCTGCCAATGTTATGAGATTATACTTACTTAACATATTATAGAATATAATTTTCCCCGATTTAGATACTGCGAATTCTTTTATGTGTATGTTCTATTCATATGTAGGGTTAAACTCTAGTACTTAACCCAGATAGTGCTACCGTCCTTTTAAAAGGAGTTGTAAAAATCGATTCCTTTAACTAATTTAACATTAAATAAATAGTTGTTGCTTGTTATATATGACAATGTATTGTTCCTGCCATCAAATGGACACATCTGGTTGCACGTGAACTAACGCGAGATTAGTGAAAAAAATTGTTCTTTACAAACTGTTATTTGTACTGCTTGCTATGGATTATTGGAGGTATGTATATAAATTTATTTTTTCTTTGAAACAACCCCACTTAGGCATTTGTGTTGTTAAAACCTTCTATGGTAACCTTGTTGTATAAGAATTCAGACAGAAATCTTTAGTTTTTTTTTCACAAAAAAATACTAATGATAGTTTTATTACTAAAGAAGATCTTTGACACTTCATGAGCTACTAGAAGAGGCCGAAAATGTAGAATACATTACAGAACCTCCTGATGGAATATATATTTTTCCCCCTGAAAACTGTAACGATCCCGTAACAGATGAGGATTCCGGAGACGAAGATGTCGTTACAATAAATAATCTCCCAGGAAGACAATTACAAGGTAAAGCTGAAGTTTTTCTGAACAGAAACATCGATAGCGACTCTGATGATGATTTGCCTCTTGCCAGAGTATCTAAGAACGCGCAAAATGTCAATTTGGAAAATAAAAATAAAAATAATAAATCCTACTTATCCAGTTGTAGGATTTTATTAAGCTGAAATCACTCCAACTTTTTTGACATTTTTGACGTGATAGTTCGATTTAGTAATAAAAAAGAATGATATAACATCAAATGAAATGTAAGCTTTTATTGGAATATTGGGGTACGTTCATGTACCAAGGAGAGAGATGTACTGGGAGAATTTGGAAGATGTTCATAATAATATAGTTTGTAATGCCATGTCTCGGGATAGATTCCGATTTATAATGAAACATCTCCATTGTTGTGACAATAATCATTTAGATGAGAGTGATAAGTATGCCAAAATTAGAGTTCTTTTTGATATGCTCAATTAAAGGTTTTCGTAATTTGCTCCCATGGAGGAAAATCACAGCATTGATGAAACTATGGTTCCCTATTATGGAAGACATTGCTGCAAACAATTTATTCGGGGCAAACCCAAACCCCAAAGAACTGGATATAGTATATGGTTTGAACCATATCAAGTGGCTTCTGTTGCGCCCACTCAATACAAAGATATGGGTTTGAGATCAAGCATTATTCTCAAGTAATCAGATTATCTTAGATCACGCTGGCCTGGGACATCATTTCATCTATTTTTCGACAACTTTTTCACGTCTTTGTTGCTTCTGACAGAATTGAGTGAAAGAGGATTACGAAGAACAGGCACCGTTAGAGAGAATCGTATGAAGAAATGTCCGTTATCCTCGACAACTGTTCTAAAGAAATAAAACCCGAGGTACTTTTTATCCGCCGACGGCAAAATTCTTTTGTCCAAGTGGAATGACAACAATGTCGTCACGGTTGCTACAAATAATTTGTCTGTGAATCCTATGATACAAATCAAAAGGTATTCTCGGAAGGCAAAAAAACAAATTTATATTGCCCAGCCGACGTTGATTGGTATGTGGGGGGAGTAGACAGGTGCGACCAGAACATAAGCTTATACCGCATATCAATTAGAGGGAAAAATGGTATTTTACCCATTTCACACACTGCGTGGCCCTTCAAAATTCCTGGCAGATCCATAAGAAACAGGCAGGCATTTTGAAGGCAAAAAATACACGAAGAGGTGTATCCAAACTACCTCGGTGGGCTGGATAGTTTTCAAGATTTGATGGAAGAGATCACATAATATATCAAGAAAACAAAACCAAATGTTTTCACTTAATTAAAACACAGCGATATTAACCTTCACGTACTCAAGTAACTACATTAAATGTTTTCAATAAAAAAGTGAACTTTAGGTGTGAAAAGTGCAATATTAGTTTACATCCTAAAGCTTGCTTCAAAGTGTTTCACAAAAAATGTTGATTATGTTTGTACGTATTGTTTTTTTTTTCATTTTTGTCAAATAAAATATATTTTAAATTTTAAAACACGCCTACATACTACCACTAAAAAATGTTTAAAAAATAAAATTATTGAATCTATATCTAAATATATTCATTATGTCAGAAATCATAATAATTTCATCAATATTTCAAGTTCAGTACTATCTGGGTTAATACGCTTTTTAGAAATTTGGTTCAATTGCAATATCAAAAAGAAAACGTTGGAGCTGACCACTTTTTGTTGTCAAAAGTAATAATAAACATAAACTAATCATCTATACAGCTCACTTCTTCTGACTTAGTTGGTTTCCTCTACTTCACAATTCAGCCGGTCATAGAACCACACACAGTCAAAAGGCACATATTTTATTGTAAGCTCCTAAGCGGTAACTGTCCATAGAAGAGAATTAATATAGAAGGAAAGTCAACGTAACGCAGTGTTTATGAAGAGTATACAAGTCGTTAAGGAATATAATGTTTTATTTGTTCAGACACGCACTTTTTAAAAGCCCCGCTAAAATGACCATTGAAGTTAAAACTCAGATTTTGAAAAACTGGAACCACTATAAATTTTTGGCATGTCTTTTTCACCAGCGCAACCCATTCTTTTGGCAACACGATTCTTTCCCGTTTCGTTTTCTCCTTTTCGATCAATCCAAAACTGCGGTCACAAAGAAGGAATATGTGTCCTGGTTCTGGATATCTGTGCATAATTTTAGCAAATCCATTAGTATAGCAAGTGTGTAAAGATAGTGATACATGGTTTGGTTTTTATTTTATAAGCTGCAGTTATCAAAATATAGGTATAATTTTGACACTGTTGATGATACAAACTGGCTGCAAAAAATCAAAAAATGTATTCGCACAGGTGCCGTTTAAAAAAACATCTCCACTAGGTACATGAGGAAGAGGCATAATCTGTTGATAAACTCCGAAATTTCTGCAATATCTTCTTTCATTTTTGTGTAAAAACAATTTGCTTTCTTCTCATGCACCGCTTTTTCAATTATAATCAATATGTCTACCGCAACAGCAAGTACTGTTATTTTAAAAAGCACTGAAGCTAATATATATAGCGAAAATAAGAAAAAAACATGTGTTTGTGGATTTGTTTCTAAATCCGGCGATTCGTGTATAGTTTGTAATACTAGATATCATAATAAGTGTATAAAGAAGGTGAATGGAACCTGCTGTGGACGAGTGATCTTATCGGAATCCCAGGCCGACATGCCCACAGAAGCCTAAGAGGACCTAGACTTTAAAATGGAAGCGTACTTACTGCTAAAACAGTTATTATCCACATTGTCACAATTTAAATATCTTCTTAACGAACAAGTAAAAACATTAAAGGCTGAATTACTTTGCTCGAAGGTTAGGAAGCTGAAATCATATCACCAACCAACGTAGGCAACCCAACCAACGAGAAATCATACGATAAACGAACGTCCGAGGCGGCAAGTAAATCAATAAAACCACCAACAATTAACATTGTATAATTGATACTTGCTTTGCTACACTCTTGATGAAACATATAACTCACTGGGTAGGAATTAGGAATAATACACTTGTTTTGTTTCATATATTTACTTTCAGTTTCCTGACACATGTTTCGGCGATTGCTCGTCATTCTCAAAGGAGTATAAAAATTAATCTAAAGATTGAGAATGACGAGCAATCGCCGAAACACGTGTCAGGAAACTGAAAGTAAATATATGAAACAAAACAAGTGTATTATTCCTAATTCCTACCCAATTAACATTGTACCTGTTCTAGAATATGATACACCTAAATCAACCACACCGTACTCCAGTCCGTAGATAACAGTTGAAAAGAAGAAACCACGAAAAATTAATGAAGAATCTAATAACCCAAGTTCAGCCATAAAAGGAGTAAAGAAGAGAGCCCATTTACACATCTACTGACTACACCCAACTACTACCGAGGACGCAATAATTTCACATCTGAAATCGAATAATATCCATGTTATACAGTGCGAAAAATTAGCATCCAGGCGCCCAGAAGAATGTTCTTCATTTAAGGTGTACTAATTCCAACAAAGCCAACCAAAAGAGACACAACTGCTACCGAACACGATTTTAACAACCTTTTCTCATCCGTAGCAAAAACAATATTAAACACGTTGCCCAAAGATAACAATGATTCTATATTATCAATGGTTAATGCACAAAATATCAGAAATAACACACAATATTTTAAATTTGCAGAAGTATCTTGTGCCAAGGTTAGAGATGCCATTATGAAACTAAAACCAAAAGTGATGAATATGGTTTAAATTTATATGCAGTAAAATTAGTTATAGATATTCTTATTAGTTCAATTACAATTTTGATAAATAGGTGCTTTCGAGAAAGTATTTTTCCTGATGCCCTAAAAATCGCCAAATGTTTACCAATACTTAAGATGGGAGACGCAAATAATTTAAATAAATTTAGGCCAATATGCATCTTGCCTGTTTTATCTAAAATTATTGAGGCTATTATGACAGAACAATTATTTGAATATCTTGAATTTAACAAAATGCTATGTGTTTCGCAGTTCGGGTTTAGACAAGGTATGTCAACAATAACGGCAGTGATTAATTTCACCCTAGATGCCTTTGATAATATTGATAGTGTATTATGTAACCTATTAGATCTAAGTTAAGCACTTGATTGCGTTTCCCATCAAATCCTTCTTAGACTGCTTTATTTCTACAACATTTCATCCGAAGCAATTCGATTGCTTGTATCCTATTTAACAAATAGAAAGCATATTGGGTAAATAGTAACTCTGGTTTTGTTCCATATTGTTTTTATTTTCATTTACCTGACACGTGTTTCGGTCTTCGCAGACCATTATCAAAGTTAAACTAATTTGTAATGAGGTCATGTACAAATATATATACGAAGGCAGATAATTTACTGGGAGGGTAGTCCCGCAATTAAAATCTGGTCGGCCTGGATTAGCTCCTGCTGGTTGTTCAAAATGGTAATCCCCTTGTCGATGGCTTTCTTAATCTCCAACCCTTCCAGGAGGTTAAGCTTCTTTCCTTTTCGGCAAATTTTAATCGCGGACATCTCCCCTATGTGGTGGCCGGTGTTGATACAATGTTCTGCTAATCCAGTATTTGTTTGTCCATCTCTAATTGCCTTTTGGTGTTCTTTAACGATGAACTAATAATATAACGATGGCCGCCGACAGTAATCCGACGGATAAATCTACATGTGTATTGTGCACCAAGAAAGTGAAAAAGTTCGTGAGTTGTGTTAAGTGCTCTGCTGACTATCACCCCAAATGTTTGTTAGAAAAAAACAATGTTCTAGTAGACGATTCTGGCCACATTATATGTTGCACGGATATAACCCTAAAATGTACTTGCATACACGGAATCGCACATCCAATGAGTCGCCGTGGCCACAAAACATCATGCACCAGTGACTCGGAGGATGATGAGGAAGAACCACAGGCTGAACATACTACATCACTGGAATTCCTTAATAATACAATTAGGGGCCATGGGATGAGTGAGAGCCAGCCCAAAGAAGAAACCGCCTCTACAAATGCAGATAAGTTGATGTATGAAATGGAAATCAAATATCTAACACAGTGCACTGAACATAAGGATGAAATTATTCACCATCTAAAGGAAAAAATAACTCTATTAAAGGACAAAATAAGTTATTTAACAAGCCATACTCCTAGTTTTACTGTGATAACTAATACACCAGCTAAAAACACAACTTCTCAGCAGATCTCTATCCTTAATAAAAATAATGAAAACAACAATCATACACCAGTCTCGGCTTCCAGTCATCAGGGGCCGCTCAATTTTAATTTTAATTCAAATTCTAATTCTACATATCATAGATCAATCAATAAAGATGAACAAGTCTCAAATAAACTATGCAGTTCTTCTCCTCCTCCAATCGAAATCGCCCCCCTTCCAATACGCGAGGCTCATTCAACAATTTCGCATCAACAGAATAACACACTGCACGGACCCGCAACCACTCCGGCACCCAACTCAATCATCATCCATCCGCCGGTATTAGACGAGCATCGGCTTAGTTGCCTCACGAAAACTGATGTTGTCTACAAGAAGCGCCCACCATCAACTGTTACAATTTATGCTGGGAAATTCCGCAATGAATTCAAACAACCCGACATGGAAGCATATATAAAAAATACTTTCGGCACTCAGAACATATCAGTAACAGAGCGCAACCACAAAGACAACCACAACCAAGATAGCTACAATACGTTTAAAATTATCGCACCAACCAATATGAAGGATGCCCTCCTGAATAAAACTAATTGGCCCGAGGGGATCCATACATCATTTTTTCGAGCCGCTCGTACCCACACGCGAAAGCCCGGCTACAAAAAGATCTATTCGAAGCGTAATTAATATTTTGCACTTAAATGCCCAGAGTGCGCGCAATAAAATTGATCTAATTTGTATATTTCTAAAATCTACTGATTGCGATATTTTCTGTGTGGTCGAACACTGGTTCACTATAGACGAAATCAATTTCTTTGCTATTAATGGTTATACTCTTGCTTCCTACTCTTGCAGAAAGGATTCACGTGGCGGCGGGACTGCGATTTTTATTAAAAATGACAATGATATCCTCGCAGAAAACGTCGCGTGTGACGTTCAAATAATTGAAAAAATATTTGAATATAGTGCTGTATCTATCAGGGTAGGTAATTATAAATGGCTCATTATATCAATCTATCGGTCACCGTCATCTCTCTATTCACATTATAGTGCATTTATACACAATCTAAGTAAATTGCTTGAAAATATGAGCACAAAATATAAAAATATTATTATCTGTTCTGATTTTAATGTGAACTTATACACGAATAATAGAGAATCAACTATGCTAATAGACACATTAATGTCATATAATCTGACTGTAACAAATAACACGCCCACGCGCATCACTGACACAACTGCAACCCTTATTGACAATATATTTACCAATATCGAAGCACATTCCAATACTATTGAATGCGGTTTCTCCGATCACTGTGCCCTATTGATGTCAATAAATAAAGATTCCATTAACGGAGATAATAGTGTCAAATATATTCTAAAACGCACATTTACACCCGCCTCTAGACTTAAATTCTGTGAAAAAATATCCGCCATAAACTTTATGCCCATATATGAGTCCAGTTACGCTAATGCTGATGAAAAGTTCACTCGATTTATAAATATTATCTTATCTGAATTTAATATCGCTTTTCCACTCCGCAAAACAAAAATTAAGAATACTAATAAAACATGGGTGAATCGGGAAATTATCTCCAGTGCAAAAAAATTAAAAGAACTTCATTGGGCTAATAAATTATTAAATACCAACAAATCGAACGAAAATTACAAATTGGCGAAAAAAACTCACCAGAAACTAATAGAGCAAACCAAGAAAGATTATTTTACATCACTAATAATCAATTCTCCCAATACGAATAAGACAATGTGGAATATCATAAACACCCATTCAAATAATAAGAGACCTTCAAAACCGATTACTTTAAATCATAACAATGAAGCTGTAAACGATCCCCAAATGTTATGTAATCTCTTTAGTGAGTATTTTAAGGGATCAGAAACAATACATTCAGCTACGCCTGGAATGCCAGTTGCAAATAGATACACTCATGCTTCATTCTTTCTCCATCCAGTTAATGAGCTTGAAATATTGAATATTATTAACGATCTACCTCCAAATAAATCTCCCGGTCAAGATCAAATTCCAGGTTTTATTATCAAAGATATCGCTACTGTAATAACTAAACCAATTACCTATTTAATTAATGAATCATTTGCACAAGGTATTTTCCCGAGCTGGCTTAAATTCGCGCATATATGCCCTGTCTACAAAAAGAAAGATAACTGCAACATAAAGAATTATAGGCCTATTTCACTACTTTCTTACTTTGCTAAAATATATGAAAAAGCCATTCTTACACGATTGGTATCATATTTTAACAAATATAACCTTATTCTTAACACTCAATCGGGTTTCCTCAAAAATAGGTCAACTGTCGACTCACTTTTCGATTCCTTAACGGCTGTATATAGTGCTCTGGACAAAGGTATGGTACCGATTGGTATCTACTTTGACCTCTCCAGAGCCTTTGATCTAATCGACCATGACCTATTATTGAGGAAATTAAATGCTTACGGTATTTCAGGTAACGCATATAATCTAATAAAATCGTTTCTACAACAACGATCACAAAGTGTTATAATTCGATCTAATTTAGACAATATTGTTAATTACCAGTATTCTTCAAAAAAAGAGATGACAAAACAAGGCACACCGCAAGGCTCGATCTTGGCTCCATTTTTATTTTTATTCATAATATTTATGAATGACCTAGACACATCTTTCTCGCATATTCCAAATACTAATGTGTGTAAATATGCAGATGACACATCATTACTGGTCACTGAGGCTACAGTTAATAATACATATAAAAATGCCTGCCAAGCGGTAAATACTTTCTATACCTGGTGCTCAAAAAATAATTTAATATTAAATTCGGATAAGTCGGGTTTCATGCAATTTAGGCATACACGAAATCGTATGCAAGATAACGCACCCAACCTAATCTCCAATGATATTGAAATTAAGCAAATAAAACATGAAAATTTTCTGGGAGTTATTATAACTCCAACACTAAGCTGGAATGAACATATTGATAAAGTTAGTGGCAAACTTCGGTCAGCAAGTTTCGCGGTACTGTCAATGAGGGCTGCAGTCAGTCAGCAGGCGCTTCTTAAATTCTACCATGCCCACGTGTGCAGCCACTTACAGTATGGTATCATAATATGGGGTGCATCTAGCGACGCATTACGCCTGTTTAGGTTACAAAAACAAATAATTAGGAGAATAACTTTTTCAAGTTATACTCAAAGCTGTCAAAGTCTCTTTGTCAAACTACGAGTACTAACATTTTACTCTTTATATATATATATAACTGTTGTTTATATGTACATCAACATAAAAATAAGTTTGTAACCAATAGAGCTTATAACAGTTGCTCTATTACCCGAAAACTAGATAATATATCGGTGCCACTGCATCGCACATCTTTATATAAGAGCAGCCCCTACTATAAGTGTCTCACACTTTATAATAACCTACCCGATAGCATTAAAACAATTACGAAACATAGACAATTTAAAAAGGCACTCAAAGAGCTAATGCTAAAAAAAGCATACTATACTATTAACGATTTTCTCCAAGATCCACTCAACGGGCCACAATCGTGATTTGATAATTGTATGATCTTTTATATATATATTTTTTTTTTGTTTGTTTCCTTTTAGTTCGTAATAATATGTAGTTTGTATTTATTGACAATTGTAATACATTGAATTATGTCTTTTTACAAATAAAGTTATATCATATCTTATTTGAAAATGTCTTCCTGTTTGGCCGATATAAATTCCGCTACAATTTTGACAGTGAATCTTATATACCCCTGAACGTTTTTCCTTATCCCTTTTATCAATCTTGTTATTGACTATTTTTCTTCCTAAATTAGACCTGTTAATTGTAATTGTTTGAATGTTATGAGATTTTAAATTACGACCAGATTTTAATTGCGGGACTACCCTCCCAGTAAATTATCTGCCTTCGTATATATATTTGTACATCACCTCTTTATAAATTAGTTTAACTTTGATAATGGTCTGCGAAAACCGAAACACGTGTCAGGTAAATGAAAATAAAAACAATATAGAACAAAACAAGAGTTACTCTTTATCCAATTTTAATATATGTTTCCATCAAGAGTGCAGCGCATCAAGTATTAACTTTAAATAGAAAGCAACTTGTAGAAGTCAATAATTGTAGATCAGAGTATATCAGTATTGTATGCTTATGTACCAACTCTAAGCAGCTAGTGGTAAAACACTCCAGAATGCATTTACAAAATTACATACTGATAGACAAACTGCTAGAAATTGGTATAATGAAAATAGACCCTAATTAAATAGCGAAAAAAACTGTAGAAATAGTCTTATCTTTAAAGGGCAATCAACTTGCAGAAGGTAATTCGGCAAAATTTCTCGGAATTTACCTTAATAGCCGACTAACATGGGATCAACACGACAAAGCGCTTACATCGAAGATTGCAAAAAATATTTATGTTCTAAGAAACGTGGCCAGAACAGGGCCAAAAGATGTAGTTGTAAAAACATACTTTTCTTTCTGTTACACACATCTAATATACGGTATCATTTTATGGGGGGCGATCATGCATGACGCATTCAGAATGCAAAGAAATGCCCTATTTAATAATATCAGATCTATTCATATCGTGAAGATAAAAGGAGGTTTTTTTAGAGTGAATAAGTCGTCAAAATAACTATCGGCACAGTAACATAAAACTCTGACTGGTGAACGCTGTAGGACATTGGTGCGCGTGGTTTGCAGACTGAAGGTTAAGGTGAATTTAGTTTATTGAATTGGGACATTGAATGGTACATGCTAAGATTTGATGGCAGTCTATTAATCATTGCAGAAGCTTCTTGATATTGCGCAGTGGCGATTCCTTCTAGTGTTGTTGTGTCTATCGAGAAGTTCATCTTGGAAAACTCCAGTAGGTGGATAAACACTATCAAGTTTGAATGATAAGGATTTTAAAAACGACGATGTAGATGATCCAATAATAGAGACTGGCTTGCTTAAATAGGATACCAGATCACATTATTCTATTTTACTTATTACGAAGGCATAGTGTAATAATTTGATAGCTTTAATATTATGAAATCCCTATGACATTCTGAAAGAAAAACCTAAAGACTCCAACCGCACCAACACAATCCAAATAAGCCGCGAATGGGAGTTTTTTTTTGTACGATGAATTAAATTCTCACTTAAGCCGTGGGAGTTTTTTTGTCGAACATAATACCTAGGTTTTTGAAAGTTTCAGCACTAGATAATTGAGTGTGAACTAAGAAGTAAACGCCGCCACATTAGAATAAAGTGTGCTGGAAAAAAAGTAGGTAAATGTTCATATAAAATGTACCTTTACCTTTATTCTGAAATGGTTAAAGTAGAGTGCAGCTTTTTAAGGAATTAAAATGATTAAATTATTATTCAGAATGCAGCAAATCCCAAATTCTCTGTCAGTCTATGCAAAATCATCTTGAGGAATATTGCGCAGTGGCCTTTTAGTGGTCAGCGACGTCATGTTGTGTCTATTGAGAAGTTCAACATGGGAAGTTCCAGTAGGTGGATAAATACGATTAATAATAATAATAATAATAACAATCGACCATATAATCGGCGGCTGCATACACCTAGCAAACAGCGCATACCTGTGCAGACATAACCAAGTCTGTAAAATTATACACCTACAGTTGGCACAAAAGTTCGAATTAATCAAGAACCCACCACCTCATTATAAATATGAACCAGAGACAGTTCTTGAATCTACTGAAGTTGTCTTATACTGGGAAAGGCCAATAATAACTGATAGGACTGTCGACTACAACCGCCCAGATATCGTATTAATTAATAAAGAAAAAAAGTCATGCTTGATTATTGATGTTGCAATACCTCTGACGCACAATATCGGCAAAACAGAGGCTGAAAAAATAACCAAGTATGAAAATCTGGCGATAGAAATAAAGAACATCTGGCAACTAAACACAGTAGTAACTATCCCAATTGTAATATCCTCTAACGGTGTAGTCTCACAGAAATTACAACAAAATTTGGAGCGCTGTAAATCTTCTGACCCCCATCCAAAAAGCAGTAATCCTACAAACATGCCATATAGTGCAGAAATTCTTAAATAATAGCTCAAGCTGAACTGACTTGCTATTATTTAGATAAAACTAGCTATAAGCTAAGATAAACAAACAAAAATAATAATAATAATGATTTATTTCTCAACAGATACAATATCAATTAACAGAGAAATATAAACAAAACTTAAACATAACATAGTACACATTATATAAAAAACAAACATTATTAATTTAGTAATAGAAAACTATGAATAAAAAGGCAAATACAAGTAACTTAGTATATGGGCAACAATATAGAAAACATTTTAATTACAGTTTAGTGTACGTATCTTAATCTCTTAAAAAGAGGTATTAAATATGTCTAAATCCGAAAAACAGTTGCAGTTCCTTACCATAATGAAAAGAGGCGAATATTATAAAACATTGGTTCTTGCAGTAGGAAGCGTAATAGAATTAGGACACCTGGCATTTAACCTCGGAACCTGGAAGATTAGTTGCGCGAGTAAGTGAGTGTCATTAACTAGATTATGAATCAAGTTGTAGAGGAATATGAGATATCCCAATTTTCTACACATTTCTAGTGAGGACATATTGAATTCCAAAAGCAACCGATTATAATCATAATTTTGGACCGGATACTCTTTGTAATTTTTTAAATAAAGAATAATTTTCGCTGAATAGATTCAATTTTTTGAATGTAGCAAGAATGGAAAGGCGACCATACAATAGAATAATATTCTAATTTAGATCTAATGAAAGAGTAAAATATTTTAACTAGAGTTTCACTGTTTTTGAAATCTTTGAAATTTCTTATGATAAACCCCAAAATTTTATAGCTATTACTGCAAATTTCATTAATATGAGCTTCGAAAGTTAATTTATTATCTAGCAAGATACCCATTCCTTGACTATATTACAGTGAGAGAGCAGATGGCCGCCAATGGAGTAGCTATATAATAAGGAATTCTCCTTTCGGTTAAACGTAATATGTGTTCATTTGCTAAGATCAGTTGCAGTTCATTAGCAACGCACCAGGCATCAATTGTCTGCAAGTGTCTCATTAACATTAGGCAATCATCCTCCGATTTAATCTCAGAGTATACTTTTATGTCGTCAGCATATAATAGTATTTTAGAATTAATATTCGAAACAATATCATTGATGAAGCATATGAAAATTAAAGGCCCCAGGTTAGACCCCTGAGGCACACCGCTAGAAGCAACAAATTTAGGGGACATAAAACCATTATGTTTTCGTATTGAGTGCGATTAGTTAAGCATGACTCAATAAGGGACCATAATATAGGAGAAAACCCAAGGTCAGATATTTTAATATTACAAGACTGTGGCTAAAGCTATCGAATGCTTTTTTTAAATCTAAGTATATTGCATCTACTTGTCCACGCCGATCAAGAACATGTGATATGAATTGTATGAAATTTAAAGGGTTGGTACTCGTTGGTCGGTTTTCAACGAAGCCGTGTTGGTGCGGTGCAATATAATTATAGATATGCTGATAGATTTTCTTTGAGATAATGCCTTCAAATAGTTTAGCAAAGATATTTATCAAGGCGATAGGCCTATAATTGGTCACCTCGTTTTTATCTCCAGATTTAAAAACTGGACATATGCGATCTATTTTCCAAATGTCGGGAAATGATTCAGTTGATAGAATTGAATTGAAAATGTGTTTTAATGAAGTAACAAGACACGGTATACAATATTTTACAATGAAAGAGGGTATTCCATCAAGGCCGCACGTAAAACAAGGTTTTAACTTCTTAACAGCTTCAATGATCTCCTTTTCAGATAAATTTTTAATTAGTAAGTTAGAATTACTACACAAATCCTAGTATTAGTTCTTGAGACAGAAACAGGCCTGAAGACGCTCTTGAAAAAGTCAGCAAAACTATTCACAATATCCTGTTCGATCTCCAAATTATAGTTACAATAACACATATTTCCAGGAATTCGAGACGATGCCTTTTTGTAACGTATAAAAGACCAGAACTTCGCCGGATCACTTTTTATAGACAATTCCTGCTTTTCAATATATGTTTGGTAATCATCAGAAATATTTATTTTTATTCTGCGGCGCAAATCTCTAATCTTAATAGTGTAGATATTACTCAAGCGTATATTTAGAAGTTTTAGGTAACTAGTTTTAGTACGAATCAGTGTTTTAGTTACATTTGTAAACCATATAGGGAATTTCCTTTTTAAATTACTCTTTTTTGTGGGGACACAAGTTTTGAAAATATTATTTAACTTCAAATAAAATTGAGAGCAGGCAGTATTTGGATCCATGCTATCAACAACACAATCCCAGTTACACTCTTGAATCTTGTGATATAAAAGGGGAACGTTAGCTTTTTCAAAGTTCCGTTGCTTCTTAGACGAGTTTATGTTAAACGTTGTCGTTAAATGATTTTTCAATGAAACATCAAGTGTAATTGGAGGATGATGCTTATCAATATTTACTAATGGATCAGCCGACTCTAACACATTGCAGCTCAAGTTACTGGTATGAAAAATCAGATCGAGGACTCTATTATTAGAGTTTAGTATATTATTTACCTGAAATAATTTATTATATTTAGTAAAATTAATTAATGCCAGAGTTTGAGCAGATTTCGCACAACCAGTGGACGTGATGTTAATAAAATGTGGTAAGTTAAAATAATATATTCATCAAGTAATTACAGTAAGACATTATAAGATGGCAAAGAAGAGTTGGGGGAATGTATATACAAATGATGTTGATAGGCAATTTGACTGCAACAATGTCGAAGTCTTTTATAACTGCAGTAATATTAACACGTCGAGGTAAGTACTTTAAGTCGGCAGCAATTAAAAAACCACCCCCTTTTTTTCCAACCCTATCTGCCCGAAAAACAGCAAAATTGGATGGAAACATTTCAGCATCAAATATCGTGTAGCCAAGTTTCAGTGAACGCCATGATACCGTAATCTGCTGATAATATATTTTTATACAAAGTATGTATTTTAGTTGCTAATCCGCGAAAGTTCTGATAATAAACTTGCAGGCAGTCAGGTATAATGGTAGTATTTATGAGTTTTTTGGAGCAGAGCGTTGTCTGACGGTAACTATTACGGGATTGTCATTTACAAATTTAATTTTCAAATTAGATTTTCAAACGATCGTTTAATTCCGCATATAATAATTTTAGATGATTCCGTTGCATCAGAGTTAGATCTCTTTTCAATTTAAAATTATTAGTAGTAACCGCAAGTGAGGCTTTTACTATGCTGTCGGCGATGACCACAACATTAAAAATTAATTTTAATGGACGTATATTTGATTCATTTCTTTTTCCCAATCGGAACACTGATTGAGGTGCTGAGAAGTTTCCAAGTTGCTGAAGGATGGTCGAAACTTTGACGAGGTCCTCTTCTGTTCTATTAGTTGCATTAGTATCATTGGCTTCAGGAAGATTAAATATAGTTATATTATGCTTCCTACTAATTCGTTCCGTTATTTCAGAAACCGCTTCGCTTACAGCCACGTCGGAGATTGAAGAAATCGTTTGATCAATACCTCTATGATTAGGAGCAGACGATAATTGTGTTTCTAAAGTATCAAAGTCATCATACAATTCGTTCATTTTCTCCTGAATGGACGATATTTTGACTTCAAACGTGCTAATTATACTTTGAATTTCGGCTTTGAAAGGTTCCAGATGCTTTAGGAGTAGTTTATCGAAAACAGTTTCCATCTGGGAAAGCTGCCTATTGTTAAATAGATCTGCATTCGATGAGCTGCTGAGTGATAATCTTGACGTGGATGGTTGATTGCATTTTACACACGTGAAACTATTATTCCGCGCTTTCTTCAATTGATTTATTTATTGATTAAGTTTGAATGATAGGAATTTAAAAAATTGACGACGTAGATGATCCAATAATAGGGACTGGCTTGCTTAAATAGGATACCATATCACCAAATCACTGTATAGTATTCCATTTTACTCATTACAAAGGCATATTATAATGATTTGATGACTTCAATATTATGAAATCCCCGTGATCTTTTGAGTTATTTTGGTTTAATTTTTAATTATATAATAATAATATAACATAACAACTAGATCTTTAAAAGTATCAGCACTAGATAATTGATTGTTGGCTAAATTGTATTTGGGATATCATAGTTATCGATACAACATTTCGCCATATTAATTTGTTTGTTGATACTATGCATCAGTTGACGATGATATCTAAATTACATTGATGACAACATAATTTTGAGATTTAATTTTCAATTTTGAGATCATCTGTATATGCCAATACTGATCAAGATACCATTCCAAGTCTTTATTATGGCCACAAAAGAAAATAAATTACTTTTACCATTAGCACTCATTATTTTTAGGATAGTGCATTACCTTCTTTGCCTATCTTTTGTCTGCGGGTGTTTGATATATATATAGTTATAAAGAAAGAGAATTTTAATAATTGTTGCCACAATCATAAAAAATGCACTGAAGTGAATTATCACAATACGGTTTTATGATAAAATATCAAATTTAAAATCGAAATCATGTATAGTATATATAATTATTTAGTAAATATAAATACGGCTAAGACACAAAATTATTATTTTATTTATTTTCATATGTGTTATTTGTACATATTGCTGGAAACAAAAAATAATGATACTTCTAATATAAATTTAAATATGGGACATGCAAATTTATTTCATGGTTTGGCTATAAATTGCAATCCCTAGTATAAATTGTAAAAACACGACTTATCGGTCAATCTGGAATTTTTATTTCGTATAAACAATTCTCACTCAATTCTAACGCCGCGTATGCTAATTTAGTATTTCGAGCAATAGATTTCCAGTATCTACAAACCTAATCGCCATAAATAAAATTAACTTAATTAAATTACAAAATAGGTTCTTCCTCCAAATAAATCAATACCGAAAAAAAGTCAATCGGTGTGAGAAACGGTCCGTTCCACACCTACTCACGCCCCCGGACATCAGAAATAATAAAGCAATCAAACAAAACGTTCATTTGAATAATCCCACCATTCCAACCTGATATATATTTGTGTGTCGCTTCCGGTACAGAAGTTTAAACCAGGTTTTGCTTAAGTGAACCATTTTTATTATCGGCCGGCGTAAAATATGGTTCCATATGTTATCGGAACGCCAGAAGAAATTAAGATCTTTCACGGTTTGTTAACAAATGTCCACTTGCCCACGCTCCGGTTTTGTTCTGTTGTTGTTTTTTTATTATTATTATTATTTTCTAAATCTAATCGTGTAGCTTTATTTATGTGACGTTTGGAATTATCCTTTTGTGGATATATGGATTGAATTTGTAAATTGGTTTGCCAGGAACTGTTGCGGGAATCCTTTTTAAGAATTTTGATACCTATTCCGTTTGTAAATGAGGTAGTAAATATTTTCTTCATAGGTACTTAGTTGTCACTGCCGTTTCGCATTTTAAATGTTACACGCACTTTTTATCTGCTGTTACATTCGAGTTGGAAGCTATTGGATTTTTCTCCACGTATGCGCGTTTACATTTTATATACATAAACAATATGTCAAAACAACTATTCGATGTTGTGTCATGAAGAAAACCATTAGTACTTATTTACATATTGTATGTTATTTATAAATTTTTAGTTGAATCAAATAAATTATATGAAATATTGTTATTTTAATTAATTCATTAATTATAAGTATTGTTATTTTGGGCAATTTAAATCTGTAATTAATTCTTGATCGAATATTTGATAGTAGAGGGGTTTACTTCGTGGTACATCTTGAATAAGTTGTAATTAAGACCACTATATTTAAAAACAAATTATCTTTGGCTTTTCTGCTACACCACTTCTAATTGATAATGACTAACACTACACTACATGATTTAAATAGCTTCTTTGGATATAAAATAAATACACGTTAGAAATTAATAGCTAAACATTAAAATTACGAAATTAATATTCTAAAATATTTCACTAAGAGTCCAGTGAGAAAGAAATTTAGGAAAAATATTTAAAACAAAAATAAATAGAATTCTTGCAATTTTCTTAACGCTAGGTTTAGTTTAAATTTCATTGCTCAGAGATAAAAAAGTCAAATTATGCAAAATAAAACTTTATCATATAGTTCTTTTTGTAGAAACAATCTACAAAAGTGAAGAATGATTTTACTATCAATTCAAGATTTTATACGTGTAGTTTTTTTAAAGAAATTTCTATTTTTTATATATATTTTTGATTTTGTCATACTGTATAATATATGATAAAGCAATAGATATTAGCCTAGAAGTCAGCGGTGTTTATTTTAATTTGTTTTTTTGATATATGGATGTGCCCAAGAACTTAAAAGAATAATAATAAAAGATAACTTAGAAAATAAGTCATCATCTGAAAAATTATTAATGGAATGATAAGGCAACAGGTGCTGTTATTTGTTGAGATTTTTTTAATGCGCCATTTCGCAAGTCAACCTTGAAGGAAGTAAATAAGCTCTTACGGGAATTTTAGGATTCTTTAAAAGATATATAGATGGATTATGAAGTAGATAAAATAGGGTTATAGCTATCATTTATATGCTATATAATATAGGTCAAATAGAAGAGGAGTTTTTTGAAATTAACTTTTATTTTATCAAGTGTATAATTGAAACGTTGCCCCGAATAGAGGTCTAAGTGCCAATTTTTTTTTAATTGGAAGATTATGGTGGAAAAGGGATCTATATATTATTCCCTTTCGTGTGCTGACATATAGTGTCATATATTACAAATAGTTTGTATAGAGCGCTCTGTTGAAGTTATCGGTGCGTGGAATACAGGTCTATATCGAACCCAAGATGGCAGCCTACAGCAACATCGTGTTGACAGAAGCAGATTTAAATCGCGATAATAAGTGTATCTCGAAAGGAAGTTAATGTTTCAGCAAAAGAATCTCCAAAAGAGGTAAGTTGTGTTACGTGGAATAAGGGTCTATATCCCGTCTGTTAAGATAAGCTACTTAATGATTGACTGTTTAAAAAGCGAAGTAATATTTACAATATGGGGTTCGATATAGTGAATCTTTATATAATAAAAACGTATATAAATTACCATATCCGAGTTTTACACTATACTGAAAGTGAACAATATATTACATGCTTTCAGGATCTACTTTGTAAATGCAAATCATATGATGGATGTTTGAAACTGACCAAGGATCAGAAGGACACGTTATTTGGGGATTTCTATCAACATAATTATAATCAACAGTCGGCCATCGCTAACTTTGCTATTTCATGTAGAAGACACGGGTCACCAGCCGAACAATCAAGACGCCAGGCAAGCTTCTCGTATTCAGTTCTAGTGAAGGGTAAAATAATGCAAGTGTGTCAAAAACTTTTATGCAACATATTTGCCGTTAGTCATAAAATTATACAAAACTTGCAGACCAAGATGAAAATTAGCATTACGACACCCATTGAAGCAAGGGGAAAGCACAAGAGCAGACCACATGCAGTCCCTGATGAAACACGCAAACAAATTTAAAGAGCATATTGCGTCGTTCCCAACCCATGAAAATCATTACTCTCACAAACATGTGAATGAAGAACGTTGATAACTGAGTCCCTCTCTCAACCTCACAGAGATGTATCGTCTGTTCAAAAATAAATTTCCAAACGTCGCAGCAAAGGTATTGCTGCATCGAGAAGTTTTTAAAAAACACTTCAACCTCAAGTTCGGTCAGCTCCGCTTGGATACTTGCAAAGTATGTAATCGATTGTACATACAGCTTGTTGCAGCTGACACACCCGAGAAGCAAGCGGCTCTTAAGGCACAAACATACCTACATCACCGAAAAGCTAAGAAAGTATACAATACTCTTGGGAGTGACACAGAAAGTGCTAAACTAGTAGTCTCAGAATACTGTATTTTTATGTATGGACTTGCAGCAAGTCTTCACGCCAACCCTGACTCAAGCACAATATTTTACTAAAGGCAGCTGGCTTGTTACAACTTTGTAGTCCACAACCCAGCAACAAAGCAAGCCACCATGTTTGTGTGGGATGAATCTGTATCAAAGCGTGGTTCTACAGACATCGCATCTTGTCTACTTGCCTATGTTGAAGAACATTTTGATGTAATTCTCCTGATTGGTGAACGGAAACTCATCTTGTGGTCAGACAGGTGCGTAGGGCAAAATAATAATTGGAAGATAATCTCAACCCACTTATATTTCATCCGCTAACGCTACTTCTCTAGCCCAGATCAAAAATTCCTAGTCAGTGGGCATACATTTCTTCCATGTGGCAGAGATTTTGCATTGATTGAAAGGCGTGTGAAATCAAGTGGAATACTAGACGTTCCAGACAAACTGGAGGAAGTTATCAAGGCTGCGAGACAGTCCAATCCATTTGAAGTCCGCATATAGATGCAAGTTGACTTCAAATAGTTTGATGCAGTTGAGTTAAAGTTAAAGAAGGACCCTAAGCTGAAGATCACAAGTGCTTCGTGGCTGCTATTGAGAGCTGATGACCCAAGCAGTATCCACATGCGCCAAACACACAACATACTAGAGGCGTGGAGCTCATTTCGTATTGTACCGGTTAAGAAAAAGACACAACGGCCAACCCGTGCGCTCCACATCCCAGCCGAACAGCCCCCAGCGTATGAAGCACTCCTGTCTTTGAAGCCGGAGAAGAAGAAAGACATAGAAGACATGTTACCATACATAGCAGACATGTACTATGCTTTATATGCCTCACTTTTGGTTCAATATGGGTTCAGAAAAACATCTATAGCACTACATATTATTCTTCATTGACATATATTGTAAATAAATAAATAGTCAATAAAAAATGGCATTAAATACATGATTTATTTTATCTTATGGTTACTGTTGAAAATGGGGAAAAATGCTTATAGATCCCTATTCCACTACAAAACTACATATTTGTGCATATCATTCTTATTTTTTTGCCTTAAAGTAGCAGTAAATACAATAAAAAATTTTAAATATTTACATAAAGTTTGCTTCATTATTGTTAAGAAAACAACGTTTTTGCATTTTATACGATAATATGATATGGGCACTTCAATTAATGATCCTTGATGCCAGACAGGATCAAAAGCTTTATGGCCAATTAGAAATAAAGCTCGAAAGCTTTACATTTAAGGTGAATAGTTTCTGTATTTGAGGTTAGTATGGTAGTAGAGAGGTTGATCTTTAGAGAAAAAAACCAATTTGAAATTTGTTTAGAGGATGGATTTTGAAAGCATTGTTTTTTGAAAAAAAAATTAATAGTTATTCTTTATTATTATCTTTGCTTCTCCTGCTTACAAAAAAATATATAATGTACATTCATTCAATAGAAAATAAACAAATAATTTAGAACACAGGAGTCACGGGCGGAGTTCACTGTTTACCAATGTTCTTCCACTCAAACCCATATTCTTAAGTATAGTTAAGTATGCTGTAATGTATGTGGAATGAAAATCATTCTAGGGTGTATTTGACTATATGGTTATGTTCAGTCGCTGAATATTTTTCTCTTTAATACATTAAAGAATTCGTCGTGTGTAAAAATATCCGTCGATTTTGAATATTTGTTTCTAAAGATTCAAATACCCAGTCATTTACTATTTGAAAATCTGTCATATAAAAGTTTGGGTCTTGTGTTACAGATAAAATGCTGCAATTGGCGGACAATATTTGGGCGATTACGTCAGGGTCTGTGATGGTTTCGTTAGTTAACAGGTTTGTCTGTTTTCTGTATTTGCTAACTTTATTAATCTTCGATCAGATTTTTTTTCCTTTTAATTATTAATTTTACTGCATGTGTTTATCCAAAAGCCCGTCTTTGTTGAGGTTATTAAATTTTTGTTCAAGTTCAAGTATGTTTGGCAGTTTAATAGCTCTGTACAATTATTATTTAAATTTTAAAAATCTGAGATTGTACTTTGGCAGGGGATATTTATAAAATTATTTTGTTATTTGAGGTGTGTTCAGTATACTCGTAATATAAAAAGAGAAGCTTTCATTAATGGATCGTGGAATTGAGGTCAATGTTAGGATTTGCGGTGATATATTTTGAACATCGAATGAATTTAATCTGTATTGAATTTTATAATTGTAAATAAATTGGTGATTAGTGGAGGAGGATCTAGATCAGGCATGTGCAACGTACGGCCCGCGGGCCGGATCCGGCCCCTGACTTAATTTTATCCGGCCCCCAGCCCAATTTTCAAATCTCACTAAACCTGGCCCTTGAAAGTAAAAAATATATGTGTTCTTAATAATTTTTATATAATCTAAGGATTATAAAGTTTTATAAGTATCATAAAGTTTTGTGCTGTATTTAGTCAACTGCAATAAACAGGGAAACCCCTGTCTTATTTGCATTGTCTGTAAGTATGTTGATTAGTGAAGGAAGAATCAGCATAGCAAAAGCACGTGGTTATTTGTAGTGAGGCACAGCAGTTTCTAATTTCATACTTAATTTACAATTTAACATAATCTCTAAAATGGCATCAGAGAAGATAAGAAAATGTGTTTTTAAGATAAGTAAAATTATATTATATATTTAAGATAAGTATTATGCAAAAAAACAAGCCTGTTTGTTTAATTTGACTCGAAAGTATATCAGTAAAAGAATTTAATTTAAAACGCCACTTTACATCAAAAGATTCTAGTTATAGTAATCTCAATGGGCAACAAAGAAAAGGTAAAATAATAAATTTGAAAAAATGTTTATCTCTTTTCGACAAACCAAGTGATTTATGCAATAGTATTGTACAAGCAAGTTGTATAATTAGTGGCAAAATTGCAAAGCATTCTAAACCCTATTCTGAAGGTGATTTTGTTAAAGAGTGTCTTAGTGATGTTGTTAAAGAACTGTGTCCTGAAAAAAGCGACGATATACAAAAAATAAGTCTTTCTCGCTGGACTATAACCAGACGTATCGATGATATGGCCAACGATATCAAATCAAAGAGAGCAAATATACTACCGATAGCGCATAATTAGCTATTTTTATTCGCGTTGTTACTATGAAGGATACCACACGAGGAGAAAACATTTTCGAAGAAGTAAAAGCAGTTTTTGATCAATTTGAGCTTAAATTGAAGAATCTAAGTAGAATTTCTACAGATGGTGCACCTGCTATGGTTGGTTCTAATTTAGGAGTTGTCAATAGAATTAAATTGGAACTATGTAGTAGGAATATTGACACTAAAGATTTGAGTATGTTTCACTGCATTTAACCATCAACAAAATTTGTGTGTAAAATCAATCAAATTTACACATGTAATAAAAACAATAGTTTCTTGCATAAATTTAATTAAATCAAGAGCACTTCAATACCGTCAGTTCCGTTTGGGAGAACTGCAGTCTGAATTTGAAGATCTGACATCTGACAAAAATGTTAAAACGGTTTTATGATTTGAAAGATGAGGTATTTGTTATTATGGATATGAAAGAAAAACCTGTACAAGAGCTAGAGAACACAAATTGGGTCTGCGATCTTGCTTTTCTCGTTGATGTAACAAGTCATATGAATGAATTAAATACAAAGTTTCAAACCCAAGAACAACTTGTTCATGAATATGATCACGTCAAGTCATTCGAAAATAAATTAAGACTTTGGGAAAATCGTATCCGAACGGAGAATACCTACCATTTTTCCACTCTTGCAAATCATAAAGATCATGCTAACTTCAAAACGTTTGCAAGCTAGTTACAATTTTTAAGAGATGAGTTCATTACCAGATTTAAAGATTTTCGCTGCTAAGAAGCAATAGAAGAAATAGAAAAAGCTCAATTTTCATTGCAAATGGAACTCATTGAATTGCAAGAAAAACCCGATCTTAAGGCGATATTTAGAGACACGCCGTTAAAAATCAAAAAAATATTTACCAACCGATAAATTTCCAAATCTCGCATCTTTGGCTCAGAAAAAAAGTCATTATTTGGAAGTACACATGTGAGCAGCTATTTTCGAAAATTAAGTTTGTTAAATCAAAAACACGTACAAGACTAACAGACTCACATTTGGAGAACACTCTGCGTGTTGCGACATCCGCACTGTTGGTCGTGCGCGGCCATTACGTCCCTTAAAAAAGGTTATTAGAGCATAAAAAGTCAATGAATAATTGACGAAGTGAACATAAAGTGTTTTATGTTTGATAATGACTAGTTAGTCGAAACTATAGTCACGTATAATATAAAATAAAGTGGTAAAACAAAGTAATTGTGCCTTCATTATATTTAAGATGCACCGAAAAGTAAACGCGTCTACAATTGAACATTCAATAAATAATTGTATAAATAATAAACATTTCATAGATAAAAATAATTTTAAGATTTTATACGTACGTACCAAGAATCCCAAGATAAACATTCTCACCATTTAACTCCCCAGGAATGGTTAGGAAGAGCCTTGAAATATACAAGGCGCTAAATATTTAGATCCCTTATTTGCTGGTATATCATATTATCAGTCTCTTTTATAATATATTACACATAATTAATATGTTCAGCATATGTCAATTTTGCGTCGAACAGAATACCTTAATCTTTGATTTCAGTTAAATAAAAATAAATCGTTGTTATTAATGTAGGTTAAGTGGAAGTGCAGTAGTAGTTGGCTATCAACTACCTAAACTTCGCCTACCCTGTTATGTATTATTTTGTAACTGCATTTATTTTTGCTAATAAAAAATTTATTATTAGTATTATTAATTTTGTAACTTGATTTAATATCGAAGCGTTTGCGGAAAAAAATGATAAATTCACATGTTTCACGAGTAAAATAAATAACAAGAATTATTTTTGGTGAGACAAATTCCAGAATAAACAATTGTTATATAGAAAAATACAATTGAATATTGAATAGTTAATGTTACTAATACAAAAATATAACATAACGAATTATTCCGGTATAATGTTTTTAATAATTGCATCAATTTCCTTTGATTTTAAACTGCGGAAACGATTCATTATTCGAAAAAATGAATGCACGTCGGAGATTCGATTGTACTGTCACTTTTGACAAATACGGACCAACAACACCTACAATCACCCTACTGGGATTTTATCACTTTTTATCACTTCTTCCATTTTATTTTAACGAGATAAACAAAATTGCTGTTATTTGAAGTGCCACTATATTGCTTCTAACCTTAAATTTGACACATGAGGGAATTTTTCACAAGTAAAATAACAAAATGTGTTTCTTTTAAGCAAAATCCCTCATCCTGTTGACAATAAAAACCCTCGTGCTTCCCACTCGGGTTTTTAATATTGTCAACAGGATTCGGGATATTGCTAAGCAACACATTTTTCGTGCATATGATTTTCCGATTAAAAACGAGAGGTCGAGTTATTTTTGGTAAGACAAATTCCAGAGCTAGAGTTTAACACATGTGCTCCGTATTTAATCGGTGATTTTAGTGGATATTAGTGAACCAAAATTATTCAAATTTACCAACCGCCCTTTAGAAGGTGTAAGTGCTACTTGTTTCAAATCTCAACTTGATAGCGTAAATAGATTGTGAGTAATCAGTGTTTCATTGTTGTTAATTTTATACGATTCATGAACGTTGGCTGTTTTTTTTGTTACTTTTTTTTTCGCTTTATCGCCGGGAATTTCTGAATTAAATTCTTGATTTTACAATTCACGAGACGAGTTCAATGTACCCTAATCTCCTCATCGTGAAATTATTATAAGAGGCAGAAGTATAATATAATTTATGCATGTATTTTTACTAATATTAATATCATATTAATAACCTATTACCGTGGTCTTCCTTTGTCATGTCATTTAGTTAGTCACGACAAAAGACCGGGTCGTGTGAAAAGTAGTATCCCTATTTTTTTTTATGTACTAAACGTTTATTACTTTATATCAAACAATAACGATACTCAAATAATGCCCAGCAATCAAGACAGTTCAGGATTATGCTCAGGCCCATGCGGTAAGCCTGTTATGGGGGGAAATAAATGTAACAAATGCGGTAAAATATGTCATCCCGGCTGTTTACCACGGCATCAATGCGTATTAGCTGATTTAAATGTTAATACGTTATTAAAATCGATTAGTGAACTTCAAATTTCAGTAAATAATTTAACTGCAGAATGTGAACACTTAAGAAAAGAAAATGTCGATATAAGAACATTGATAAACGAAATGTTACTTTTAAGGAAAGACAATGACACACTAAGAACAATTAACTGTGACCTACTAAAGAAGATGGAAGTTTTGGAGTCCAAAGTAACCCAACTTGACTTTAACAACAGTGAATCTATTTTTGAAGAAATAACCGATAGACAAAACAGAGCTTGCTCGGTTATGATATTCAATGTTGAGGAATCACCTGAGGCCGATGCTGATGCAAACGCTGTGAATGGTATCATTAATAGCATATGTGACAACGCACAGGCTCCTATTAAAATATTACGGCTTGGCAAACCCATCAGCAATAAACCTAGACCGTTAAAAATTACATTTAAACATATCTCAGATGCCAAAGCTATACTCTACCGGTCTAAACATCTAAGAAATAATGCAACTTTTAAACACATCAGTATACGAAGTGACAAAACACCACGTCAAATGGATTATGAAAAACGTGTTCGGGAGGAACTGAAGAGGAGACGGGAAAATGGAGAGGAAAATCTCAGAATCAAATATATTAAAGATATTCCAAAAATCGTCTCGGAAAACTAATCACTTCCCAACAGATAGATTTGAATATTTATTATCAAAATGTGCGAGGTCTTTCAACTAAAACCAATACGCTATATAACAATGTATGTGCTAATAATTTTGATATATATTTTTTCACAGAAACGTGGCTGCATGATGGCATTTACAATAGTGAGATAATTCCCAATAACTATAATGTGTTTAGGTGCGATCGTAAAAATAAACGTGGAGGTGGAACCATGATTGCAGTGCAAAATCAAATAATCGCTGAATTAATTTATAACTCACCATATTTGGGTATTGATATTGTAATTATTAAGTTAATACTTAAATTTAAAGTCCTTTATTGTGTATGCATTTATATTCCACCATCACTAAATTCTCTTGATTATGAACAACTCTTTAATTTACTTGAAACAAAACTTGATTTTACTGCAAATATTTTAATATGTGGAGATTTCAATATTCCATTACTTCACTCTTATCAAACTATGAACAGAGGCCAGAATAACATAATATCTTTATTTTCAAACTTGACTGGATTTAACAACTTAATTCAACATAACAACGTTCTCAATATCAATAATCGAAAATTGGATTTAATTCTTGCATCTTCCGATATATCTTTAAAAATGCACGATATTCCGGAAATCTTGATTGAACCTGATCCACACCATCCTGTTTTAAACTTTTCTTTCAGTATTTTTACACCAACTATTCCAAGTTTTACCCCTAATAATATGGTTTCACAATTCAACTTTCGCAAAGCTGACCTAAGGATAGTATATTCAGAACTAGCACGTTGTAACTGGGATGATGTTTTGAACTACAATAATGTAAATGATGCTTGCAATGCTTTATATTCAACTATAAATGAAGTCTTGGAACGCTGTGTACCTAAACGTAAAGGATGTACTGAGAGCAAAAATAGTAAAAAAAAGTTCCCACCATGGTTCAGCAAAGAAACTATACACTTGTTACAATGTAAAAACCGTACTCGAAGGTTATATAAACAACACCGGTTTAATTACTTAAAAATGAAACTATCAAGGTTACGTGCTGATATAAAAATAAAAATAAAAAACGATCATGATAATTACATAAAACAAGCTGAAGCGAATATTATTCATAATCCTAAACAAATCTGGTCTTATATGAATTCGCGTAAAAATGAGTCCAGAATACCCCGCAAGTTAATTAACGGTAATCATGAATTGTCAGATCCTAACATTATAGTCGATGCATTTGCCACCTATTTTGAAGACGTATATAACAAAAACAGTATAACTAACGAGAACACTAATAACAAACAGCAAACAGGAACTATTATACATACTTTACACCCGTTATCTCACGACTGCATAAAATCTGCTGCTAGAAATATGCGCCCAAATAATACTGCTGGACCTGATGGCCTTCCAGCTTTTCTCGTAAAAGATTGTTTGGAAATATTTCTAGTTCCCATAGGATATATTTATAATTTAATTATTGAAACTGCAACTTTTCCAGAAATGTGGAAGATTGCTAAAGTTACTCCTGTACATAAAGGTGGTGATAAGTCTGATATAAAAAATTACCGACCAATTACAATTATTAATAATTTTTCAAAGATATTTGAGTCTTCTATCTTCACTCAATTATACAGCCAATTCTCTTGTCAGCTTTCACCACATCAACACGGTTTCGTTAAAAAAAGATCAATTGTCACTAATTTAATTAATTTTACTCAATTTATCTCCGAAAATCTTGATAATAATAAACAGGTAGACGTGATATACACCGATTTTAAAAAGGCATTTGATAGCATACACCATGATGTTATACTAAAAAAAATGCATGAAGCCGGATTTTCTGATAAAATCATACGACTGATTAGATCATATCTTTCAGGAAGGATTCAATTTGTCAATTATATGGGATTTCTTTCTCAAAATTACGTTGCGATGAGTGGGGTACCGCAGGGTTCAAATCTCGGTCCTCTTTTATTTATTATATTCCTTAATGATATTACAGATAATATATCATCGCATGTGTTACTCTACGCAGATGATTTGAAAATATTTAGGGTAATTGATTCGGATACGGATTGCCACTTACTTCAAAGGGAAGTAGATTTGATTCAGCAGTGGTGTGACATTAATTCACTTGAATTGAATCCTGATAAATGCAAAGCCATTACATTTACACGAAAACGACTACCAATTACATACAATTATGGGTTAAATAATATAAGTTTTGAAAGGTGCCAGTTGATAAGAGATTTAGGTGTATTCTTTGGCAGTAAATTAACGTTCAATTATCACATAGAGAAAGTATGTACTGATTCCTTAAAGATGTTAGGCTTTATTAATCGTACATGTAAGAACTTCACTAATATCAATGTCTTAAAAAAACTATACTATGCGTATATAAGATCCAAGTTGGAATTCGCGTCAATTGTATGGTCCCCATACCATATGCTATATATAAAACCCGTTGAGTCTGTCCAAAAGAAATTTCTAAAAATGCTATATTTTAAAACTTTTAATGTACACACTGAATACACAACATCGTATAATGAATTATTAAACACTTTTGATGTCAAGTCTTTACAAAGTCGTCGCAATATTGCAATGGTTATTTTCCTACGTCGCGCTATTCATAACGAAATGGACAACTCTATTTTCCTCTCCCAAATTAACTTAAATGTACCAAGAATATCATCGCGGCACGCTGCTTTATTCCGATACAACACAAGCAACACAGCATCTCATCATAATTCGCCAGTTAACACGATTCTTAGAACTTACAATCAGATACATTATGCGGTGGATATATTCGGTGACTCTTTTGGTGCATTTAAAACTAAAGTGCTAAATTTGTTATAATTTATTTTAGTTGATTTTATAATATGCATTTATTTTTTATATATCTTTACTCCGACTTCTTGTTTTGAATAATAAATCATTGTTTAGTTAAGTCCAATATATCTTTAAATAAAATAAAATAAACTTTGTTTATATCACACACTTTATTATTTCAGTGACTATAGTTTCGACACAATTCAGCTGGTCATTATCAAACTATAGTTTGATAATGATCAAACTATAGTTTGATAATGACCAGCTGAATTGTGTCGAAACTATAGTCACTGAAATAATAAAGTGTGTGATATAAACAAAGTTTATTTTATTTTATTTAAAGTTATAAAATATGTATCACAAAGTGAAAGCCTCTACAATCAAATATTTAAGTCCAATATATGTTATGTGAATTATTGAGATGTATTTTAGTATTTAGTATTATTTAGTATTATTTCGTATTATTTTTAAGCTTATGTATTTCAATTGTAATAATTTAGTATAATTTAGTATTTAGTTTAATTTAATGTCATTAGTATAACTTAATTTTTGTAATTTCCCTGTAAATGGATTTATTTCTGTTGGGATAAATAAATAAATAAATAAATAATAGATTGTTATATGAGATTTATTTAATGTTACTAAAAAAATACAATTGAATATTGAATCGTTAATGTTACTAATACAAAAAAATAACATACCGAATTATTCCGAGTATTAGTTGGTATATTGCTTTTAATAATTGCTTCAATTTCCTTTGATTTTAAACTGCCGAAACGTTTCATTATTCGAAAGAAATGAATGTACGTCCGAGATTCGATTGTACTGTCACTTTTGACAAATACGAATCAACAACAAATTACCCTACCGGGATTTTATCACCTTACTGGGATTTTATCGATTTTTTTTATCACTTCTTCCTTTTTGTTTTATCGAGATAAACAAAGCTGCTGTAATTTGAAGTGCCACCATATTGCTTCTAACCTTGAATTTGACACATGAGGGAATTTGTCGATAATAAAATATGATTGATTTTGACAACACCAATCGTAAACAGAATTAACCGAACCATTTAATCTCACCTTCCTCAATTTAAACAATAGAAATGTATGATTAACTTTATCCAATGCTGTAGAAAAATCGGTGGAAATCGCATCCACTGCACTTGTATTCTCCTAGCTGTCAAAAATAAACGAACGAAGTGATTTATCATTTACGTCCAGAATTGTAATCCACCTTGTGAATTAACTACTTATTTCCACTGGCTGAAACGATTTTCACTTATATACCGACATATTCTATACAAGTGTCCAACTGGTTCAAGAGTTGCACAAGCTGATGGTTGAGTTGACAGGAACTGAAATGCCTAGTCGAAAGAATAGTTCAACTAAAAAAAATACTCCGAAGTTGAAAACTCACCAAGTCAAAGCATATACAATTCAAAACCTAACTGATTTTGCATGAAAGGACAAGAGAATTGTTTCCATAATACGGATGTGGAAACTGAAGACAGATATAAAGCTGGTGAATCACAAGCATTAGGAAAATTATCAAAACCGGTAGCAATCTTTGGCTGTACTGCTAAAATCCTTTTTAAAGAAATACCTTCAAGTAGTGGAAAAAACTTTTTTTAGTTATTAAAAATTAGCGTTATGAAAAATTTCATAATTAAGAACCAACACTTTGACCACATGTTATAGCTAAATTGGAAGGTTATTCGCAGGACTGTGCAATCCGCAGCAATAGAAAAATTCTAGGATGTATGGTTTTGCCTAACATGTTCCAGGAAACCTGGTCTTCATCCAGGAGTATGCTTAAAAAATACCACACAGAAAAAAATATAAATGAAAGAGATATATGTTTGAGAGATTTCGACGCTGTTTAGAGGCAAAAGCCGTTTTATAAATTGCATGTTTATTATTATTATCAAAGAAATATTTTTAATAAATTGTATTTTATTTCAAGAAATTCGTGTTAACAATGATAAAGTTATGATTTTTTGTAAAATTATTGTTTTTACCTAAATATAATTATTACTGCACTAAAATGCATAAGGGTTAAAAACTAATTAATTTCACGTAGTTAATCTGCCACTCCTAAAACCTTGTTATTAATTATTTAAAATATTTTTATATAAGTAATTGTGGAGGCTTTCGTGATACATTTTGATAATTCAAAGTAAATAAACAATTAACTGTGTTGGTAGCACGTTTTATAAATGATAATTGTTTATTTATTTTGTAAAATATTCTTGCTTATCTAATTTAACTGAAAGGTTACAATTTCGTCAAATAGTTAAGGTATGGCCGACTAAATGTATTCTTTTTCATTAGAAATACTATAAATTTGCGAGATTGTGAAAACTGCATCGGCTAATTTAAAGATTATCTTCAGGTGAAGATATAGTATTCAATAAGTGATCAAAATTATTATTATACAATCCTTGTCTATATTATCAACGATATCACAATGAAACGAAATGTATTAATAGAGCAATTTGGTGGAAAAAAAAACTACTCATATTAAAAATTCAGCATTTAATAAAAAATGAACAAATAATTTCAATATAAATATTGTCAAATATGAATTATACTACTCCCTTCACCTCAGAATTCTGAATATTGCTATCTAGCCATGTTTTAATTATAATAACTAAATCAAACGTGAATCAATTAACATTTTGAATTAATTAATCTGATTTTATGTGTATTACGCCTGTATTCTGAAAGAATATATATTTAGATTTTTTTATGATTAGACTTCGACGAATTTGAATATGTAGGCTTCGGATGTACGGGACTATATTCGATGACTAAATCTTTCTTTTCCATTTTTATTCTTACTAAAAATTTCTGCTTGCAAGCATTAAAATCCACTTTCTGAATTATAGTTCAATTAAAACCAAATTTAATTGCATTATCTTCTAAATGTTCATTGCGTTATCTATTAAGTGTTTCGTTGTAACGGCTTTTATGCATTTAATTATAATTAATTTTAAGCCAATTTTTACTTCATTCTTTATCGTAACTGTTTTTAATTAAGATTTTTTAGCTGTGTTTCATTTGATTTCATAATTATAATTCGTGTTAATATCTTAGAATTTTATGGAATGGTGAAAATTTGTGATGCGTTGTGTTTGGAATATCAAAGAAAAACGTTTGGTTGATTCGACTGTTAAACCTAGAAATTATGAAGTTTTATTAGAAGTTATCAGTTATTCTGTGTATGTGTTTATATAAGTCACAAACTACCACAAATCTGTCCCTATCAAATATTGATTGCATATTGAATTCCAAAAGAAGTTCACTCGTTCTTATATCATATCCTGGACAACAATTATACTTACAATAGAACAAATATGAAACGATTATGTTATATCTTGTGAATATTTAGCGATTGATGAAGCTATGATAAAATTTAAAGGACGAAGCAGCTTCAAACAATATCTCCCTAAAAAACCTATCAAAGGAGGATATAAAGTGTGGATGTTGGCGGATAAAACTGGGTACTGTTACAAATTTGATATATATACAGGCAAAACTGACTATAAAATAACGAAAAATCTTGGACAAAAGGTGGTAAATTCTCTCACTTGTGATCTCAGTGGAAAAGAGCACAAACTGTTTTTTGACAGTTATTTTACTAGCGCTAATTTAATACAAAATTTAAAGGAACGGCAAATAAATGCTTATGGAGTTGTTAACAAACCAAGAAAACTTTTACCATCCTTTGCATCTACTAAAGGCAAAAAACGGGGGGAATTCATATCACTCACTAGCAGTACAGGAGTAAATGCTACAAAATGGATTGACAATAGAGAAGTGTATATTTTATAAAACTAACACGACTCTAATCAGATGTCATCAGTCCAGAGAAAGGACAAAAGTGGCAAAAAAAATTCTATAAATTGCCCTAAAATAATCACCGATTATAATGCGAACATGAATGCTGTAGATAAATTTGGACAATTAATGAGTAATTACAATATTGATAGACGTAGTAAGAAATGGTGGCACCGTATATTGTTTTATTTTCTGGACGCTGCAATTATCAATTAATATATCCAAGCCATTGGGACAAACTATTGATTTAAAAAATTTAAGGGGCAATGTGCGGAAGGGTTTTTTGCCCAAACTTTAATACAAAAAAACACACCACAAATGTCAGCACTTACATTGCAAATTAGAAATTCTAAACCTATGTTTTCCTCAGAATTACAAAAAAGGACGCAAAACACCTTCCAGAGCAGTCTACAAGAAGACGATGCCCACAGTACAAAAAAGAAAGAAGTTCGTAAATCATGGTCTTGTACTGTATGCTACAGTGCCACTGTGCCTTGGTAAAAATATGTGTTTTAATAAATTTCATTTATTTAATTAGTTGCATGGTGGGATCTTCATGTCCCACCATGTTGGTAGGTCTTCCTTGTGATAGTTTAGTTTTCACCATTTTTTGTATTAAAACATAAGATTTAATTAAAATAAACTTATTTTGCCTCATTTGCATAAAAAGGTTTTGTGTGTAAATACATATTTTTAAATTATCGAAAGCATGTGGTTCAAAGGGTTAAACAACCTAAAATAGATTTTATCATTTATTAGTTTATTCAACAGAAATAATTTCATTCAAATTAGTGTTGCTTTGATAGTTATTCTTAACACGCAAATTAATTTTGTTTTATTCAATGTCTGTCGAGGTATTAGCCAGAGAAGTAATTGTTTCAAATTAATTTGTTTTGTAGTCTTAGAAAGACTCACTGTTGTAGATTCACAAAATGTTTTCGTATTTTTAAATTTATATATACCTAGATCTTTAATCGTATTTGCGCTCTTTAAAGGAGTATCCTAAAGCATATAGTTACACTGTGAGGGTTGAAATAGGTGATGATACGATACAAAAAAGCATTTAGAAGTATTAATCTTTAATTTGTTAGTGGAGCCCCAATAAAATATACGTTCTAAATAACTTTGTAAAGCGACATAGTCACTAGCTGTGGTTATTTCACAATACAGTTTGATATCATCTGCATACAAAAGATAATTACTGTTAAATTCTCTACAGATGTCATTTGTCTTATAACGAACATATAAGTTAGAGCGGAAACCATAATAGTATACAAACTGACGTCAAGCTGATGGCATTTATGAGAGTTCCATTAATATTATATATGGATAAAGTTTGTAGCAGCTTATTAAAAACCTTCCTTATGTCAGCGTAGATAACATCAACTTGCTTACATTGGTCCAATTTTTCTGAAATATATTGTGTAAAATTTAACAAATTTGAAACAATTGATCGCTTCTTGATAAACCCATGTTGTTTCGGCCTAAGGAAAGGAGATAGATTCATATTGCTATGGTAAGTTCAAATCTTCGCGGTTTATTGCAGGTATGTTAGAGTTGTTCAGAGTATTTTGTTTCCTTCAGGTAGTTCATGTTTGCGAACATTTTAAATTTGATACATACATATTTTTTACAACAATTCAATTGCACTAGAACAGGACTATGCACTTAATAGAAAATAAGTAGATAACCTTAAAAATATATTTAATACTTGTAATTTATAAAGCAGTCATCTATCAATTATATGAAGTTTTGTGTTTCTTTGTTTATGTATATATACCATAATAACCATACTTTAATAATATTGTGACGCACTTTCTATCTTATTGAACTTTATTATAATTTAAGAGAGAAATAAAGACTATTACTATCAAATTTTGATTTGTTATTTTAATTAAAAAGCCAGGTTAAGTATAAAATTAGTCAGTGAATGAAGAAAACTCCATTAAAAATATGGTAAGTATGATGTAAATAAAGAAAATTTTAACAACAATGTATGTAATTATTTAATAATAAATGTATTTAAACACACTATAGAATTTTTAGTGTTTGCCAATAAAACTTTCTCGCGGTGTAACCACCGTAAAACGGCGTGTTCTATTGGGCATTACCGTCCGGTACTATCGTTTCATTTAACGGCAAAAGGCCTTACCATATGTCGGAAGGTAATCTCTGCTGTCTTCGGGTTATAGCTTCGTTTGTGTGGTCTCCGAGGATTGATAATTGCAATTCCCGAGACGTACACTCTCGACATATCGCACACCTATGGGAATTTGTGTCAATTGATACCGAGCATGTTAAATAAATTTGATCGCTATCAACAAATTGGTACGTGCCGATAAAAATTGCTGCATTAAATCTTCCAAGAATAGAGTTGAATGCGAGCGCCGGTGGAATTTATAAAGTCTAGAGTCGAGACAGATCAATTTTATATAGTTTTGTGGTCTCGTGATGACGAGATAATACTAAAATATGTAGGTCAGTATAAATATCAATACTGTTACTTATTTTATTTATATTAAGTTTATAAATACGTGCAAGACTATGGCGATGCCGTTTAAAGTAAGACCTACTATCTGAGCCTTACACCTTAACTGGTGCATCTATCTTTTCGAATATATGGATTGTTAAACTTGGTAGTAAATTACGTCTCCCTATCTTGAATTATGCTGCGCTGATGAGATACATAATAGGTAATAATAATAATACAATTATTCTTTTCAAATGTGGAGACATTCGTTATTTAATTATGTTGTATTGATTAAATTAAAAATTATTTAAAAAAACGCTGGTTAATGGATATGCCAACTAAGCACTGCATTTACGCTAGTAGATTATTATTTTGACTTTATTAAAATTTCTAATTGCTACTTGTAAATCTAAATAATTTTAGAGATGCATTGATTTGAGAAACTATATGGATGTCAGGATTTAAACTGACTATATATAAACTACTCTCTGAAACAAACTTTATTAAACAATCAACAAATTCATTTTATTTCTGTTTGTATTTTCGAGTTATGTGAAGAATATTTTGAGTTAGATATCCCTTTCTTTACTAAAGAAATCGATATCTAACATAAAATAAAGTCATTTCAGGTTTGTAGTATAGTTCGGGAAAATATAATTGATACTTAAGCTACCCTCTTGATGGAACCAGATATGTAAATTTGGTGAAGAAAACTTGCTATCTTCCATTACATTAATTTTATCTACAATCGCCTGGCACGTGTTTCCATCATTACTGATCATTTTCCATTTACGATGTTTTGTTTGTACTTTGTTCAAGTGTATTTCTTCACCAAGTTCAGAAAAATTCTAATTACGACTGTTTTGTGTTGGTTACCTTCATTAAAACTATATGCGATTGTAACACAATCATTTTAATTGTTTATTAAGTTGTTATTTTTATAACAATTGACAGTAAACCTAAAATAAGTATAAATATCAAAAAAGCAGTGAAAATGCCATAATTAAAATAAAAAGATTGCAAAAGCAAATACATTTGTTTAATTTTAAAATACACGTCTATAATTCCTCGAAAAATCTGCATATTTTCCAAACTACCTAAGGCTTGTTTGCGATAAAACGCTTCCAATTTGACACTAATTATATATGTTTTGGCAGCTCGAATTAATATGTTAATGAAAAATGAATTAAATTTTTGGGCGGCGTATATAATGTTTTCTTTCATATGCACTTTTTGCTTTAGTTTTTTTGCAAAATTACATATTAAAATTTAATTGCCAGTGTCCACAAAGCGCACATCCAACAGCACACCTTCATGAATATTCAATTAGGACGATTTTATCATCGTCGGCGTGAAATTTCAGCCTGCCAGGAAATCGCACGCCGCCCAAAATGTCCACAAAAAGCTGTTGTAAAAAAAAGGAAGAAGGCCGCCTTTAATCGGGTCAATGTCGTCTTGCATAAATACATAATTCAGACTAATGATTATTAATCATTCGAGTCCTAGTCCGCAATAATTTAATTAATATTTAGCGTCTTGATTAATGGGATGCGGCCGTAAATTGGAAATTAGATTTGGACACGAAACTTGGATACGATAAACTAAT
Source organism: Ontholestes murinus (assembly GCA_963969525.1). Taxonomy (NCBI): domain Eukaryota; kingdom Metazoa; phylum Arthropoda; class Insecta; order Coleoptera; family Staphylinidae; genus Ontholestes; species Ontholestes murinus. The sequence goes on from OZ018391.1 coordinate 56,884,817, forward strand.
TATTCTTAACTACTTATAACGTGATTGATATTCCAGTCGATACCGGGTTCTGTTTTACTTTTATGGCTATATAATAACCGGTAATTAATTAGAAATCATCGATTTTACTCTACTATTTTTAACTGTAATTATTTAACAATTATATATTAAGGAACTTTAGAAGACACATTCTTGATATCACACACATGAAATATTTTGTGACTATAATTTCAAGTATTATCAAACATATAGGGTATTACAAATAAACATGTGTAGTATTTATATTATATGAGGAATTATACATAAAACAATAATGAGACTTACATAACTGCTTTGCTATAGTCGAAAAGTAAAACTCGTTTCTTTATTTTCAGATAACTGACACGTGTTTCTGTCCTTACGATCATTATCAAAGTTAAAACTTTGATAATGACCAAAACACGTGTCAGTTATCTGAAAATAAAGAAATAGAGCATAACAAGAGTTTCAGAAGGGAGAAGTCCCAATTTAACTGCTTTGGAAATAGGCGAGCATATTAAATCAGTTCAGTCATTGATCAGGTAATTTTGGGCATTACGTTTATATTTACGATTTTTTTAGGATTCAAGTAGGTCAAGTTTAGGGCATTCATGACATTTCAAAGAGATTAATATCTGAAATATGTTTATTTTTAATTAAATAGTTTGCAAAAGTGAAGTTTGTTCGATTACTACAATAAGACCCCATATGTTTTTTTAGAAGAATTTCTATATGTCTAAGTGACCGATTCCTTACAAGAACCAAATTCAAACTATTAAATGAAAAGTTTTTAGTTAGTTTTAAAGGCAAAGCTAATTCCAAGCGTTTCTAAAAACTCTTTTAATTTTATAACAGATAATTTTATGGAACAGATAATATTTGATAATGAACCTAAAGTTGTCTAAACTAAAAAGTGTTATACAAGTTTTCGTTTTATTTTGAATTATCAAAATGTATTATGAATTAAAATCCTCCACAATTACTTAATAAATTCGATGTATATATAGCTCAGAACTAGCGCTTTGCTACTGGTAATAAACTAAACTAAACTAAGCTGCCTAAGTTTTTGATAGCTTCAGCAACCTCTTACATTATGCATTATGAATATTTACGAGTTCCAAGTAAAACGTGTATTATTTCTTTTCTGCCATTTTTGAGCGGTTTAACGAAAAAACCACTCACACCATAGTCTCTTGAATTACTAAAACAAAACCACGTTGAGAGTGATAGCCACAGTAATCTGGGACTGGAAAGGCATATTGCTTGTAGAGTCTTTAGGAGAAACAATAAATACTAATCAGTATTTGTGGTTAAAACAAAGTGAATGTTTCAATTTGGTACTAGTATAGATTACTATGTACTAATGGTCGAAACCATTCTCTTCATTCAGTATTCCGAAGCACTGAAGAAACAAATTGCAATAGAGAATTGTTGATTAGAAAAAGATTAAATAGAAATATCTTGTATACCCGATCTGTCACCTTACATTACTTAAAATATAAGATTTATACGCGGACAAAATGGGACAAACATTTTATAATGTCAAAGACATAATCAATGGTTGACTAAATGTAATTTTGATCGAATTCTATCACGAGAGTATGATACAAATTTATGACTCGTTTTAAAGTGACCTCGAGCATTAAAGATTGTGTCCAAGAAAGCGTAAGAATGTTGATTTTGTAGATCAGAAGTTTGAGAAAACGGTTGTTAATCAGTAGTACTTATGCTACGAGGAATCTCCAGGCGACCGCCGGAACAGACAGTTAGGAGTTGTTAGTTGAAAAGGTTTAAGTTCCAAGTCATGGAACTAACGGCAATATCATCACGAAACATTTAAATAATTGATGATGCAAATCTTACCTTTCTCACGCCCACACCAGCGAAATTAACAATAACCCCAATATTTGACTCCGAGACACATAAGGTTAATATCATTTCCTCGCCTTTTCGAACAAGCATCGTTTTCCAATGAAAGTATTTGTCAATCACATTTTCAGTTTTTCCTCGCAAATGATGGATGTTTCTGGTATTCAGGACACAACCGATAATACACGCAGGATGGCAAAGCTACTTTTATTCAAAAGTATGTGTCACCTACTAAAATTTCCGGCAAAAATGCATGCAGCAGAGGCTACCAAAATGAAGAGAAGCGTTACTAGTGTTGCCTTTTACAACGCAAATTCGCACAACCCCAAATCAGATATATTAACAACGTTTAGAATAATTAATGATATAATTTCAATAAAATTATAACTGTATCACACAAAAATATTTATTCTAGTGACTGCAGTTTCGACAAAATATTCAAATCCAAATTAGAAATAGATGTGACTTGTACAAAACATTTTGTATCACCAGAAGAGGAGAAGATTGGAAAGAATATAAAAATGCACGTAATAGAGTAGTAGATGCAATACGAAATGAAAAGACAAAATATTTTGAGAAATATGTAGACTCCAATAAAAAAGATGCAAAGACGATGTGGAAAACACTTAAGGCTGTTATATCAAGTGAGAAAGGGAATAGTTATAATGACATAGAATATAATGGAGTAACATATACGGATAAATGTATAATATGTGATAAATTCAATGAGTATTTTATCAATAGTATAATAGATACAATTAGTTCAAAAAAATAGCAATAAACTTCAACCTGTGATAATAAATAACTACATGACCGATTTTAAAACTATCAGTGAGAGTGAACTTGAAAAAGTAATATTAAATTTACCAAATAAATCAAGCCCTGACAACATAACTTCAGAAATGATTAAAATTAGCTTACCACATTCAATCCCGTACCTTATTAATATAATTAATGTCTCATTAGAAACAGGAATAGTGCCAAAAAAACTTAAGTGTAATACAATAGTACCCATTAAAAAGGTTCCAACTAGCAATAAAGCTAAGGACTACAGACCAATAATACAGTGCCAACAATTACAAAAATACTAGAAAGGGTAGTATATGAACAGCTAATACATCACATTGTGCAGGAAAATATAATTACAGAGTATCAATCAGGTTTCAGGCAGGGATATAACTGTGAAAGTGCATTACAATATCTGGTTAGTCAGTGGAAAGAACATCTAGTATTGTATTTCTTGATTTCAAAAGGGCATTTGAAACAGTGAACAGAGACATCTTAATAGCAAAATTGAGGATATATGGTTTAACGGCAACAGTAATAAATTGGTTTTGTAGTTACTTAACAGAAAGAGTACAAAATGTAAACATTGAAGACAGTATGTCCAATACTTTACCAATTGATACTGGAATTCCACAAGGGAGTATTTTGGGACCTCTGCTTTTTGTATTGTACGTGAATGATATCGGTAAATGTCTAAACATTGCAAATATCACCTGTTTGCGGACGATACGATTATATACATGACATCGAATAATATACAGGAAAACACTAATGCAATTAATTCAGACCTTAACAATATAAAAAACTGGTTAGAAGGTAATACACTAAAAATAAATACAAATAAAACGAAGGCTATATTAATTACTAATAAGAAAATATCTAATATAAAAGATTTTGCCATTAAATTCAATAGTACAACAATAGATTATATAAATTCTATAAAATACTTGAGAGTAATTGTAGATAATAACATTTTCGGAACATATAGATTACACATGCAAAAAAATTGCAAAAAAATTAGGCGTATTAAAACGATGCAGTTATTATACATCGCAGCATACAAAGCAAACAATATATAACACCATAATATTACCACATTTCCATTTCTCGGGAACAATTCTATACTTAGCAAACAACAGTAATTTAAAAAGATTACAAGTTTTGCAGAACTCAGGGATGCGGACAATATTAAAATGTGATAAATACACAAGCATTAATTATATGATTGGAAGGTTAAATTGGTTGAATGTTGAGCAATTAATTAAATTTAAAGCACTTGTATTTATACACAAAATTTGTAAAGGTCTGATGCCTTCATACTATCAAAATTGCATTACTTATAATACAGATATACATTCGCACAATACACGAAGTAGAGGAAACATATATCTCGGGCACAAAAATACAAAACATGGACAAAATACATTATTCTACAGGGCAGCTATAGAATATAATAAACTTCCTAAACATATTAAAGATCAAGAAAATATAAAAAAAATTCAAACTTTTATTACGAGAGTACATAATAAGCGTGTAGGAGTATGTAAGACTTGTCTTGTGATTATTTAGTTTTTTATTAAAGAGTGTACATATATTATATTTTATGTTATGTTGTGTTTTGTCATATATTTTTATATTTAAGATACTATATTTTTATTTTATTAGCATAAGTGTGGCATATTTTGTATTTTTTAAATTAAGTGATATATTATAAGTTAATAACATAAGACATTTCATATATATATATTTGTTATGAATTTTATAACTATATTTTATATAGCAACAGTGCTAAATAAAGTTTATTATTATTATTATTATAGTTCATCTCGTCATTGTTACACTATTAAGAATTAAAAGGGCCTCTGCAATGTATTTAATTAATGATATGAAAACCGAAATTGCAATTAACACAGAGGCCTATCAAAACATAATGTTACGAAAAATTAAACGAAGAAAAGCAAACAAACACTTATTACGAGCGACGGATAACAATATAACGCAAAAGAAGAAGTAGTAAACAAACAAAATGAATACATGGAACAATGAAATTGTTAAAGTGTCTTATTCTCTACAAGCGTAAGGCTTCGAGAACAAGGAACTTGAATAACAACATAATTGTATGGATTTTGCATTTTGACGAATAAAGCAATAATATATAGTCTAAAATTTTTGTTTTGATAATGGTCACTTTGTGTCCGAAATGTACATTTGCTACTTCAAATAAAATTGTTAAGAAGAAAGGTTAGTAATACTTTATTCATCAAATTAATTTGATCTTCACGTAACTCAATCAACCAATTTGAATTTACATTTATTTTACTTCCACTGTATTGTAAATAACATGTTTAAAATATTACAAATAAATGGATTATTATTGAAAAGAAAAAAATTAAACTGAGATACTGAAGAGCTTATGGAAATTGACTTCAATGACCATTCTAATAAAGAAAATGAAGCTACGTTCGGGGAATCGTGGAAGCAGGATTATCAGTTTTGTACAATCCCCAAAATTTAAAATGCAAAATTAAATGGTGCTCGGTTATCTGCGGGAGAGAGAAGGCACGCCTCCTTAAAAATGCCCAATGGTCAAAGTTTTCGATTTACCACTAATGAATTAAAAGGTCATGTTTATAATTTTAGTTTAGTATTAAGTTTATTTGTAATACGCTTCGGCCTATGAAAGGATGCTACAGGAATAGATCCAGTAGCTGCTGGAGGTACCTACAAATTGTTTGGGAAATGGGAGTTAAGTGTACGTTAATGGTGAATCACCGTATTACTTGATCCAACGACTCCACATTTTCGCTAGAGGTTAGGTAGGCGATACCAGTCTAAGGGTGATCCAAACGACGATCGCAAAAATACGATTTATGAAATGTTTCCGGAATCGACAAGAAAAATACGGTATTGATTTTTTAAATTTTTATTTCTCGATATAGTCTCTTCGAAGATCAATACACTTTTTCAAATGGTGCTTCAGTCTCCTCAACCCGTCTAAAAATTAGGATGTTTTGAGGTCTACAAAATAACCATCTGTAGCAGCGAAGCCCTCATTTGAGGGAAATCTTTTTCTTGGCAGCAATTTTTTTTAGGTTTGGGAAAAAGAAAATGTCCGTGGGGCTTGGTCCGGTGAATATAGAGGATGAGAGACTAATTCGTAGCGTAATTCATTCAATTTGGACACGACGATGCCGGATGAATGAACCCGTGCATTATCTTGGTGAAAAAGCCCTTTTTCCGCTGCAAACGAGGCCGTTTCTTCTTCAAAACTATTACTCGAATTGGGTCAATAAATCGTTGTAGTGTTGCTCAGTGATCGTTCTTCCTTTCTGCAGATAGTCGAGGAACTCCCAAAAAAATGGTTTTCGGCCGATGGAACGGTCTTTGCTTTCTTTGGAGCTGCTTAGGCCGGAAAAGTCCACTGCTTCGACTGTTCCTTGGTCTGCGGTATGTAGTGTTGGATCCAACTCTTATCTACGGTTACGAAACGTATGAAGAAATCCCTTGGATTGCGTTGAATCCAGGCCAGACCATCTTCCGAAAAGGTCATCCGATTTTGTTTTTGCTCCGGAGTGAGCAAACACGGTACCCATCGCGGCAAAAACATTTTCATTCCCAAAATTTCATGTAGGATATGGCCAACGCGTTCTTCTGAGATGACTTTTGTCTCTGCTATCTCTTTCGGCTTCAATCGACGATCGGCTAATATGACATCATGAATCTTTTCGACCATTTCATCATTGGGAGTGGTTATTGGGCGTCCACTGCGTGGTTCATCACTTGTGCTTGTGCGGCAATGTTTGAACTCGCTTACAAAGAAGCAGATGGTCTAAAATGATGGAGTAGATCCGCCATGAACCTCTAACACAATATTTTAAATTTCCGTGGCAATCCAGAAGTGTTATTCCATTTTATAAATTTTTGCGAAACCGCCTTACTTGCTGTACAAACACACTCTTAAACAACTATTTACAGTAGAGGTGTGAAATTTTGACAGCTGCTATAGAAATGGTTGCCCTTTGGAAACATTTCAGGTCACCCTCGTACTAACGCAATTAGATTTAGATGTAACTTATTAACTAATAACTATAATGAGGAAATTGACTGATGGAACTGTAGAAAACGTATTTAATAGAATCTAAATGAATGAAAGTAGAAGGTAAAAATAAGGTATAGTTATAATTGACAACATTGTTGAAAAGGGCAGAAAAGGGATAGGAGAAGAATGAGTGTGAATGTGGAGAAAAAGAAATGGATGAGATTCAGGAATAAAGGGAGGGAGGGGAAGGTGAAAGAATTGGAATGAAAGGGGGGGATTATTGAGAGGGTGAAAAGTTGTAAGTATTTAGGGTTTTGGTTTAAAGGGACGGGAGGATATGAGGAGCAGGTGAGATGGGTGCAGAGTAAGGCGAGGAAGGCTTGGGGGATGGCATGGGGGAAGTGGGGGAAGTGGATGAGGAATAATGTGAGGGTGGCGTGTAAGATATGGGATGCGTGTGTGAGATCGGTGCTGATGTATGGAGTGGAAGTATGGGGGACGAGAGGGTATGAATGTATAGAAAGGGAGCAGATGTGGTTCCTGAAGCACATGTTGGGGGTGGAAAGGTCCACGCCCAGTTACATAGTGCTTCAGGAGACGAATAGAGAGAGGTTAGAGTGCGAGGCAATGGTGAGAGTGGTGAGGTATGAGAGGAGTTTGTGGGAATTGGGGGAAGAGAGATTGGTGAAGGATATATGGTTGTCAAGCGTGGGTGGGGTTGATGGTAGATGGAGGGGTGAGAGGAGGAAAATGTATGAGAGGGTAGGTTTGTCAGAGGCGAAAGTAATGGAATGGCTAAGGAACGGGGTGAAGGTGGACGAGTGGGTGAGGGAGAAAGGGAAGGAGGTGGAAGGGCAAGAAAGGCAAGGGTGTATAGAGAGAAGCGAGTACAATGATATATATGGAAGGTGGCAGGTGTATGGAAGAGTACCGGAATATTTGATAGAGAGGGGATGGAGTAGAGAAGATAGGGTGATTGTGGCAAGGGCGAGGTGTGGATCGGAGGAGAGAGGAAGGAAGATATGGATGGGGGAAGAGTATGGAAGGGTTGTATTGTGTGAGCATGGGAAGGATACGTGGAGGCACTTGGCGGAGGAATGCGTGGGGGTGAAGGAAGAATGGATGGGGGCGAAAGGGAGTAGAAGGGTGATGGAGTGGATGAGAGAGGATGGGGCGGGGGTAAGGACTTTGGAAAAGTTGGGGAGGGAGAGAGAAAGGAGAAGAGAAGGTAGAAGGGGGGGCGGGGTAGGGTTACATGTGTAAATAGTGTGTAGGAAAGATATTTTATGTAATGGAGGATTATATGCCAATAAAGGTCTCTTTTTTTTATAATTGTCACCAAATAAAAATCGTACAATAATAATTGATGATTATACTTAGCTCTTAGCGTCCCTGCACTGCGCTCTCCGTGGTCCTTTTGAAATATTAGATTAGTAGAAGGCAAAGAGAGTTGTAATTATTTGGGTAGTTAACGGTAACGCACGTTAGGAGTGTTTAGTGAATTTTAAAGTATTAGTATATTTTATTTCGGTTTTGTTTCTAATGCAAAATAGAATCTGCCGATATGTATATTTGCAACCGTTACACTAACTACACTGGTCTGCCGAGACCAAGAACCTGGAGGATGGGAGAAGACTTCTGAAAGGAGCAAGTTGATGTATAGGTTCACAATACAATTAGCGCACCAAAACAACACCTAGGGAAGGAGTTCAGCTTATAATAATGGATGTAGCTGCTTCGATAGAATTTCGTCTAAATTGTTGAGATCAGGATTGTTTCTTATGGTACGGTCCCTACCATAAGAAACAATCGTGATCTCAACAATTTAGACGAAATTCTATCGAAGCAGCTCCACGTCCGTAATCTAAACAAGCGGACTAGATTGCCAAATCGTTGGGGGTCAGTACCATAAATGCTCCGCCCATAAGCAGTTCACGAGACGAACCTGCAAACGTCAAAGATGCATAACCAACTCAACGTGCTTCCTGTAGGAGGCCGATCGACACCCCAGATATAGTAACACATGTATGGACCCAACCAGTGTGCACTCTACAAACCCTACTATAGGTTTGGTTAGGATGAGATAGTTATGTTATCGTTGGCCACCGATTTACTAAAGGGGGGAGTATTGTCGCGAACCGATTAAATTTGACACAGGAAATATTAAGTCGGAAGGCAGTTCGTAATTGTCAGTTGTAAGGTGTAAGGTGTTAGAAGTACGAAGAAAAAGATGGTTGATCGGTGTTCTAACAGCTGGATGCAACTGTAATAAATACTTAAAGAAGGAACTTTAAATGAAAATACACTTCGTTGATATCACACACAGGATTTATTACGTGACTATAGTTTCAACCTTTAAAAGGCCATTATCAAACGTACAGTAAATTACAAACTTAACTTAGGCGGTATTTATACAAAAACAAGGCGTATTAAAAAGGGGGGTACATGGTGATAAACGGTAATAAGATTTACACAATCGCTTTGAAAATGGGTGAGTATATTAAGTCGGTCTGGTGGTTAATTATGGGGTTTTCCGGATTACGTTTGTGTTTATGTATTTCTAAGGATTCAAGCAGGTCAAGCTTCGGACCTTTTTCTGAAAAATGTAGTATTTCCAAGGGATTAGTTTCTGGGACGTGATTATTTTCAATTAAGTGATTCGCAAAGGTGAAGTTTGTTTTATTATTATAAAAAGATCTCATATGCTCTTTTAGACATTCGCCTAACTATTAACTATTAACTCTAAATACTAATCACGAGTAATATTTGGATGTTCGATTTTGCAGGAAGTAATTAATTTGCACTGTAATTAATGTTATGATAGTTTCTTAGAAGGACAGTAAGGTAACTCTTGTTAATATTTCATCTACATTAATTTTACAGACCTATTTACAACTTTATTGTCAGAGGTTGTATATTTATTGATAATTTATTTACACATAACTAAATGAATTTAATGATTTTATTTGATGCTTTGACAAGAAATATAATCAATTTCACGACATTAAATGATATAAATAATATATTTAAATTATGACATAGATATGATTTCATTTGATACAATTTGCCAATTATTATTAATACCTATGATGATAGAAAATATTATAATTTCTTCACAACCACTTAAAATTATTGAAAATGTTATATCAGAAAACACGAATAAATACATTAAGGACGCCTACTAAATCTTCCGAACACCAAACACGTTGTTATGACATATGTATAATATGCGCACCACACTAAGAGTAAATCATTGAATTACTAGATGTAACCATATAAGTAGTTACCAAAACCATATCATCCCACCATGCACCTATGACATTACCAGCGAGCATGCAGATATAAGCGATATCTCACGCTTATGAAATTTATGCAGCATTGGTGACTCGTTACAAGCACAGGAATTATGGTGTAAATAAAAGGCCCCGCTTCGAACGTATATCAAATATCGAAACACGACGGCCGTTATGAAGATGTCGGTTGGGTGGGCGGCTGTCACCGACACGGCGGGTGTTTCGCGCCCACACTCACCTTCTCCTTCGCCCTCACTCCAATTTACACACGGTGTTTTTATGGAAGGCGATATCTTCACGGTTTTATTAACTCCATAAAAGACAGTCCGCCAAATACGGCCGAGGAAGGGCCAGATAAGAGGGATCGTACGGATTTGAATTGTTCGGCTTAATTGGGAGATTGCCGGGTTCTTTGCATTTACTGATATTAATGACGCGAGACACTTGGAATTTTACGAGCGAATAAATAGTGCCGGACAGTATCCAAGGTTTAAATAATTCATCAACATGAAAGCATGTATAATAAGAATATGTATGTATTTAACATAATGCATCCTTCTTTCTACCATCAACTAACTATAGACCATCGAATATTGTGTCTGAAAATATACATCATTAAAATCTTTTTAAACCTAATATAATATGCATTTAATCAAAATTCTCTTACGACCTACTCTTCAAGCTGTATTAAAATTTAATATTTTTAACTTAATTTTTTGTTCTCACAGCATAAATATATTTGCAAAACTACATAACAAGTATGTCAAATAAGTTTTGTGGCAATTTTATTGCACATTTATTTTAATTGTAGAGGCGTTTACTTTGTGGTACATCTTGACTATAATGAAGGAGACACGATGAATTTGTTTTACCACTTTATTTAGAATTACACCATTTCAAACTCGATGTCCTGCACTAACTTGAACAGGTATTTCAGGGGTTGCGCATCGAAATCATTTGGTACCATCTGTCTGTTACCAAATTGAGCTGTGTTTTGTTTTCCAGCGCATTACAACTGCATAGAATGTGCAACCAATTTTACTTTGGTGTTCTTTAACAGTCATGTGGTTAAGGCCTTGTCTGCTTTCCCAGTATTCCTTATGTTTGTTGCGAGTCTACTTTCTGTCTTCAAAGCGGCTCGCCGTTTTTATTATGCCCAAGACCGGTTCAGGTCCCTTAAATGATATGGTGGCTATCTGCCTTGCTAATTCGTCAGCTTTTTCATTTTTCTCGATACCGGAGTGCTCCGGCGTCCAGACAAGTGTTACCTTGTTATATCTGGCCAGGTCATTCAGATTGTCGACGCATTGTGATACCAGTTTGGTTGAAGTCGTTTGGCTTTGGAGAGCCTTCAGTGCCGCCTAGATGTCATACAGATATGCCTGTCTCGACAGTTCCTCTCTACATTGGTTCTCGTGCATTCAATGATCGCTTGAAAGACTGATGCCAGGCCACCCAGTGATTGTGCGTAACCTGTCTTCATATTCTCGTTGTAGATTCCTGATCCTGTAACTGTGTGTAATTACGAACTATTTTTGTACCAGACCATGCTTTGTTTGTGGATATCCTCCCTGATATTCAATTCATTTCAGTCTTGAATAGTATCATAGACTATCATATGGTCCAACCTCATTAACAGAAGAGGTCCCCCTATGTCTGTTAAGAGTCTTCTATGTTTTACTTTGACCGTTGACAGCTGCAGTCTATAGAGTGCGTCTTGCCTCCCCCACTATCAGAATATGAAGTGGTGTGAAGTCTAATAGCGTCTCTATTGCTGTAGTGGGCGTGGTTCTTAAAGCCTCTGTTATGCTAATCAGGCAAGTCTTTGGACCTTGCTTAGAATTTGTATGGTTGTGTGTTGCGTGACTTTGGGCCACCATACCAAAACAACAAACATGATTACGGGCCAGTATACCATCCACGGTCTGAGCCCCCATTAACTACCGTACATATGTCTAATTACCACAAGGGTAATATCCGATTTACGTTTAATTTTTGAAATTCCAGATGAGTTTGGAGTCAAAGATTACTCCTAAGTACTTCACTTGACCCGACAATTCGAGGTTCTCACCATCTAGAAGGAGGGGTCCTAGGCCGTCCAATTTCCTCCTGCGTGTGAAATGGTAGTTTTAGAGGGTCAGACTGTCAATCGTCCTCTAGCACGCCACTTGTTCACCACATTCAGTGCTCGGTGCATGAGCTCTCTGATAGTGTTGTTGAATTTTCCCTCAACGAGAATGACTAGGTCGTCTGCGTATCCCAGGGAAGAGTATCCTTTGTTGTTGAGTTCCACTAACAATGCATCCGTGACTAGTTTCTACATCAGGGGTTAGAGAACTCCTCCCTGCGGAGGTTTAATCAACAATGCTTCAAATGTAATTTTGTTCCCAAGTTCGTTCAACTAACTACAAAAACAAAATCTCAAGCAACCCAAAAAACAATCAAAGCAACGAAAAGAACGGCTAAAAATAGCAAAATTCTGATTCAAACGCTGGGACATTACCGTGATATATAAAAAAATCCTACACACAGAACTCGTACACTATCTCCATCATGTGGAATTCGATCTGCTTGACGAATACGTCCGAGAAAAAGTAAGCAACTTCACATACAAGAAATCAAGAATTCAATAGAAGAAATAAGAAAAACGCCAAAAAAACAGTATGTTCTCCAACCCCTCCGCCAGGACCTGAAACTTTTATGGTAAATTGATAAACAAAACAAATGTTAATTTGATTGATAGAGAAACATTTATCCTAAAGTCAGACTCCAAATACTCACCACTTATTAAAGTTAATTCTTTTTTAAAGAAATGCTAGTAACTGTATTGAATAATTGTAAAAATTAAGAATTTGCAAAATCAAAAATTGCCCAAATTTTAAAACAAACACCTTCAGTATCAAATTCCGAAAATCTATTGTAAACAAAAACAAAAAAGTAAAAAAGAATTACTTAATCATAACCAAGAGAGATAAGGGAAACTTAAAAAAATCAATGAATTTATTTAATTTATTACGTCCTTAGACATCACACAATTTAAAAAAGATCCCACAGATCAAATCACAAAACAATTGAAATCCATAATAAACGAAACAAAATCTGTATTTAACAGTAGTGAAAAACTATTACCAATGAATCGCATAGCCTGTAAGGTTTTGTAAACCTTTATAAAGAAAGTGAACGTCTAGGACCAATTGTGTCATATACGACTACGCCAGGAAGAATAGTAGTAATTGAAATGAATTCTACCTTCAAATCCATCACTGAATTAAAAGATCCGCATTATATAAAAAAATAGTATAATTAATACGGAAATTAGGAAAAGTTATTATTGACAATAATTGTAAAATAGTCTCATTTGATGTGTCCGCCAAAAGATTGCATAAAATTTATTATAGATAGAAATCATGTTAATATCGCAATCAATAATAGATACACAGAAGAGACTAGAATAAAATAGAAATTAAGCAAATATTTATGTCCGTATGCACCTATTTTGGAATTTTAAGCTCAAAAATTTAAAAAAATCTTGGAAAATGTAACGTCATTATTTGTTTCGAAGCCCATAAGAAATTAAGTATGACAAATTTCAACTGTAAAACGTAAATAAACATAATAAATAAATCTGGAACTTAGAAACCAACTTGTACTGAATGTAGAATCGTAAATATTGGCCAATCTGGTTGTAAATTCAAAATTGGGTTAAACGAGCATAAACAAGCATTTTGTCATTAAAAGAATAATTTAACCTTTACTGGAAACAAATCACCCTTTCGGAAAAGATGTGCTTTCGGTAATCTACTTAACGGCTGTAAGATTGATTTACCAGACCAATTGAAATTTTTAAAGCAAAGACTAACCCGGAGAATTCCCTTCCATAGCGACCAGATTGACGTAATTGTACAGACCTTATTTTACTGATCTGTATAAATAGGTTAGATTTCGTAATTTTAAAACACTTTATGCTTGGTAATGACTAGCTGTTAGTCGAAACTATAGTCATAAAACATATTAATAAAAGAAGTAATCGTGTCTCCTTCTTTTAAAGTTTTTTTTTATTTTTCCGTTATCGTCAACCTAAAAGAACAAAAGCATATGAACAATAGAACATTTTCCTTAGAAAAGAAGCAGTAAAATACTATTGTGTCAATATTATTAAATTTTTCACAAATACTAGTAACCAAAGCTGGTGTTTTAATGTAGTATGACTACTATTACCCAATCCAATTATAACATATAATTCATATTTTGAAGAAGAAAATCGGTAAAAAATAATAGCATATCTCTGACGCATTTCAATAAATTAAGCAGAATCCCAGAATACCTTAACCTTAAATAACTTATTTGTTATTCTAGCATACTTTTGAAGTAGGCTAACAAATTATTTATTACTCTAGCGTGGTCTTGGCCTATCACAATATATGATCTATTACGCTAGCACACACTTGACCTATCTTAATAGATTATTCATTGCCCTAGCGTACTCTTGACCTATCCCAATTAATTAGCCTATTAACTTTTTCCAATATTTTATTCATTAAAGTTAATACTTGATGCACTGCACTCTTGATGGAAACATATATTAATATTGGGTAAATAGTAACTCTTGCATTTACTTAGTAAATGAAAATAAAAACAATATGGAACAAATTGTTTTTATTTTCATTTACTAAGTAAATGAAAATTTTATTAATTATTACATCGTACTTTTGATACTATTGACTTGTCTAAATTCTAACGTGCCCTTGACATCAACTAATAAAGTGTGCATTAACCCCACTTCTGACCTTTCTTAATAAATTATTCATTACACATTATCGTGTGTAATGAAATTATACCTTTAAAAGATAATAAAACGTATAATTACATTAAAAGGAAAAAAATAAGATGAACAGTGAAATAGTAGTATGTATAAATGGATATTGCTAAAATAGTTAATCGAGTCAATACGAATGATGTATCCGAAATGGAGAATATCAGCTAACTCTCCCATTTCACTATCTTAACACAAAGTAACGATAAATAATTACACAGCTTTTCCGTTCAAATTTTGCAAATACCCCGAAACAAACAATCATAAACGATCATAAATTAAAATTTAAAAATCCTACTTAAATACTTAGGCAATTTTGAAGCATAATGAATCACAATCAAAGAATTTCCACGTGTGATGTGATAATCTGTTGTACTCTTATTAAATACTCTGCTTTCCTATTTTACAATCCCCGCAGAAGTTTATAACGTAAGGTAAATCATCAACACATCGAATCCTTGGTAAAATTCTCTCGAGCCTATCTACAATCCGTCCAATATCCTCTAATATAGGGTGTTCCAGACGAAAGATTATATCTAATTAGGAGATTTAGTTCTCTCTTAATTTGAAAATTTGGTTCCATTAAGAGAGTAGCAAAACAAGTATCGATTAAATAAAGAGAATGGTTGCGACCGTTACTACGTGGTAATCCATACTTACACTGAATTGAAAAATTCACTATGTTTTAACCACAAATAATTATTGTAAAAATATTATATAACGTGTAGGCACAATTATATAAATCTAAACAACACAGCACGACTCGAGTTTCGACGTTTTATCGTCATTATCAAGTGAATTATAAATTGATGATTTTATACTAACTATTTTGGGGTGAGGGAATATACCTGCCGCTAATTGTTTGCGGATTATCTCGGGAGGGTAGTACCAGATTAAAAAAGAAATTAGCTATTCTTAAAAATAATGTAAAGGCAGCCCCCCAAAAAGTTGTTTCAGAGTCCAATCTAGCTCCTAAATTCACAAATCTTTCTAAAGTTACATTTAGCCCTATAGAACAAACTCTCCTCTCTCAAAATCCCAATTATAGTCCATTTATTACCAACAAATCCGACAAATCCTTAATAATTGTAGAATCGGAACTGGCACTCAAAAGAGTGTCAGAACCTCTCATCCCTAGAGCTCATATAGCAGATCATATAAAATCCTATGTCCGCAATTTTGCCAAAGACTCCACAGTGATGAAATCACTTAAATCGAAAATATCCTCTAATTCTATAGTCCTGACTAAAGCAGACAAATCCAATTCAATAGTTATTCTAGAAAGAGAACAGTATATTAATAAAATGAACGCTTTCATTACAACTGAAAACTTAACACCCCTAAAAAAGATCCCACCCTAAAATTCCAAACCCAAATCAGAAATCTTCTCAAAAATATCACAGTGCTGTTCTCAGATTTTGAGATTTTGAAAAATTAAAAATCGTACATCAAAATCCCTTACCTCCTAGGCTCTATGGTCTCATTAAAACTCATAAATCTGATTCTCCTATACGACCCGTAGTTTCATATATTAACAGTGTAACAAGGAATTTAGCAATTAGACTTAATGAACTCTTCAAGAAATATACCAAATTTGCTCCAAAACATTCAGTAAAAAATTCACTCGCTTTATCCGAACAGCTCAAATTCACAACAACTCCCAAAAATTCAAAACTTGTATCATTTGACGTTAGTAGCATGTTCTCCAATATACCCATTAAAGAATGTCTTGAAATTATTCAAAATTTACTCGATAAATCACAGTGCAATTACCTGATTAGATCAGAACTCTATCAATGTTTAGAAACTTGTGTAAACCAAAATTATTTCAAATTCAATAATGAATTTTACCAACAAACCACAGGCCTTCCAATGGAATCTCCATTAAGTCCTCTCTTAGCTGAAATATTCATGTCCAATATCGAAGAAAAGATTTTCTCGCTTGATTTTGCAAAAAAAAAACACATTTCCTTCTGGTATAGATATGTTGATGATGTAATAGCGTGTTTCAGTGGCACAACACGTCAATTAGATCAGTTTCTCAATCTAATTAACAGCATTCTCCTAAAATTTAATTTACTCTAGAAATAGAAAATTACAACAAAATTAACTTTTTGGATTTAACGTTAATTCACCAAAATAATAAAATTAAATTTGATATATACAGGAAGCCCACTAACGTCAACTCAACAATCCCATTTGTCTCAAATCACCCGTTGTCACACAAACTTGCTGCATATCACTCAATGATACATAGAGCTTTCTCCATCCCCTTAACTACTGACAGAAGAGCCACAGAATTAAATAAAATAATTTCAATTGCCAGTGACAATGGTTTCCCCACGAACCTCATTCAAAACTTAATAAACAAAAAACGTCATCAAACCACAAGGGTTTTAATATATCCGAAAATAGCTAATTCAAATACATCGTTCATTCCGCTCACATACTTTGGAAAAACCAGCGAACAGATTGCTAATATTTTTCGAAAAGAGAATCATCAAGTAGCGTTTAAACCTCCTGGAAAATTATCAAACATGCTATTCAATGCCAAAGATAAAGTCGATCCTCTTAAAAAATCTGGGGTGTATGAGATCCGTTGTTCAGAATGCAATAGTGTGTATGTAGGTCAAACAGGACGAAGTGTATCAACTCGTTTTTCCGAACATCATCACATCATCGTGCTTTTCGTCTTAATCAAGACACTAGCTCTTTTTCAAGTCATTGTTTAGAATGCAAACACCAATTCCCGGATATAAATAATCTAAAAATCTTGCATAATTTCAACAAGGGCGCTAAGCTTAATCTCCTGGAGTCATTGGAAATTTTCAAACAGAGCCGTAATCCGTCAGTAAATCTTCTTAATGAGCAGACCGAACTAATCTTTTCGCCACTTTTTAATCTGGTACTACCCTCCCGAGATAATCCGCAAACAATTAGCGGCAGGTATATTCCCTCACCCCAAAATAGTTAGTATAAAATCACAATTTCATCAATTTATAATTCACTTGATAATGACGATAAAACGTCGAAACTCGAGTCGTGCTGTGTTGTTTAGATTTATATAATTGTGCCTACACGTTATATAATATTTTTACAATAATTATTTGTGGTTAAAACATAGTGAATTTTTCAATTCAGTGTAAGTATCGATTAGATTATATCTAGTATAACAATTAGAAAAAAATACGCCGTCTATCGAAAATGTGTTTACTATCTATCCTTTTGCACTCGTAATTATTCTTTAGACATTTAGCCAGTAACTCGGATTTTTTTTAATGTTTGATGAAGATGAATTTTTTTTATTGAAATGTGTTCATATTTAACTTGAAGGTTCACTATCCTCAAATAAGAAACTTTAACCCCTGAATACACCCGTTAACCTAGGATGGGGATGTCGTCACATAATATTTTATTTTTTAACGTGTAATAATAATTTATTGAAACTACTAAGAATACTTAAGTATAGTACTTTGCACAACATTAAAAATCTAGGAAATGTAATTATATAAATAATATTTAGTGGCGAAACGTAATGCCGGCACCTCCATCATAGCAATACTCTGAACAGAAATGTTTTAGTTAAATCATCACAAGTTAACAAATAATTTCTGTTTTCTATAACTAGTAAGAAGTAACTGTAACAAAATTAACTAAAAGACAATAAACAAAATAAAAAGCACAACATAAAGAAACAATTACATTTTATAATTTTGCGGAGTGTGATAACGCTCAAAACAAACCCCGATATGTAGTACTGGCGGCTTTCGAGTACAGGTATTGCACATATATCTAGTATAATACGTGCAATTTGCCGTTTAATCGTTCTTTCTTATCAGTTGATGATGGTCTACCAGGAAGTTTTGAGGATTATCTATAAATTCCTGTAAATTCATCAATCTATTGCCCAACAAATTTTACGTACGTTATGGGGCGCTTTTTTTGTCGACGTTCGTCGATTTAGTATAACAAATATGCATTTGGGCTGCATGATTCAAGTTCCAAGAAAAATAATAATTTCCGCGACCATTTGAACGATTTTTGCAAAAAGCAATATAATTCAGAGTACGAGTCAGCTGTATCAACACACCCATATATTTGTTGTAGTAAATAACAACCGTG
The DNA here is from genome assembly GCA_963969525.1 of Ontholestes murinus. Lineage (NCBI taxonomy): Eukaryota > Metazoa > Arthropoda > Insecta > Coleoptera > Staphylinidae > Ontholestes > Ontholestes murinus. The sequence continues at coordinate 56,903,736 of OZ018391.1, forward strand.
GGTTTGTTCACTTCCTGCAAATTTCCTCCACGTACTTGTCTGTTTATTGGCTGGGTATCCGAAACATCCCAACTACTAACTGCAGTGACGACCCCTGTATCTTCCCAGGCCAATAATGTATTATCCTCGGAAACATGCGGTCTTTTTATAGAGTTGGGTACGAATTTCAGATTGATATTAATAGTTTCGGTTAAGTACACGTTTATTTTCTCATGCATGTGTTAGGCTTGTATAATATCTATCAGTAAATATATGGTATCCTTTACTGCCAGGATTGCCTTCCAGTAAATTTTGATACAAATGCAGCACAACTCGTAAACTTCTAGGAAGGTCAGAACTTACTAAATTTTCTGCTGTCAAGCTTTCGTATTAAAGGATAAAAATTGAATAAATGTATCCAGTATTAGCATCTGCCAACACATATATCCCGATTGCACACATTGTTGGTTTATTTGGGTTATAAGTCAAAAAACTTATTTTGTCTTTGAATTCAACTACAGACTGAAATTTCCTTTGACAGAACAAAATTTGCCTTGAACTTTTTCTGTAAATAATAATGACCTTTTGCACCCGACTCCAAAGATTTTGATTGTTTGGATCTGTCTCATGCAAATGAAACATCCAAAATATTTGTATGAATCAATTCTAAATATGGCACTAAAGAAAGGAATTTTGGCATTGAAGTTTTGGGACTTATATTCCTGCAGATAACTAACCGTTATTGTATCCATATTTAGAATATGTAAGGACTACTCATGTATTCCAGGTAAATTGCTTTGATAAGCTTTTTTGTTCAATTTTATTGTGAGCAAAATTATTCGTCTCTTCTACAATTTTTTCCATCAATTCATCCGCATCAAAAGTTTTACCATGCTTTCGGTGTAAGGAACTCACCCCAAAAAAAGAATAATGCCCATTAGATAGAGATATCCAAGAAAGTATGCATAACATTCTGGCAATGCAAACGAGCTGTAGGAGAAACATGGGGACTATTGGACGGCCATCGTGCGGCCAATGTTGGCATCAGTAATATGGTGACAAAGTACGACTATAAAAGCAGTCGTAAGGCTTCTGGATCACGTCCAACGCAGCGCTTTCCTGAGCGCAACAGAAGCCATGAGAATAACACCAACAGCAGCCATGGAAGCCCTGCTGCAGCTGCCTTCCTTGGATATATATATCAGCGAACAGGCAGCAGCGTCTGTTATAAGGCTACGAGCAACTAAAAGATGGCTTGTAAGCAACGGAGGAGGTGGACACCACAAAATCTTAGAACCAGATACTGTATGCAACTGTCCAGAGAAAACCTACGGAAGTTTGTAGAGCTCCTAATAGGACACACACTATAATCTAAAATCGCACCTAAATAGATTGAGTCTATATTCTAGTTCAACCTGCAGAGAGTGCACTAGAGGAAGAGGAAATCGCCGAGCATGTGCTTCTGGACTACCCGGTTCGATCCAACTTGCGTGAATTCATAATGGGAAAGGGATGTCTACTATAAATATTTGAAAATATGAATAAATATAAACATATCTGGGTGCTTATATAAATCAAAATAAAAACCCCCGCCGCTAATTCATACATTTGATGACAGATATATACCTACAAAAGATAAAATATGAGGTATTTAGTGCCGATACGGCGACATAAAAGCGTAAATATTCGATTTTTCCTTTAAGGGGACATTCGAGCACAATGGTAAAACGAGTGATGCCATACGGGGGCGACATAGGGTTAAATTATAGCATTTAGGAATTTACTTTATCCATGTTCTCTGCCATTTATAATGATTTTGTTCGACCCGTTTTCGTTTTTTTCCGATGTTATACCAGTCTTCTTCAGCCATTTTCAAAATTTCGTATTCTTAGCGCCTCATTTACATGGCGAAAACTTTTGCTGCAGTAGTCACATCACAATTTTTGTAAAACTTTCACTCACAGTGACTAAATACTCAAAAGCTAGACTACTCTCCTCTAATTCGCTGTATTCACGTAGAAAGCTAAAGAAATATAAACTTTCTTTTGGGACTCCATTTTCATATTGATAGTCGATTTATTTGCTAGTGTACTAATGTACAACTTTTTTGTGTGGGTGCCGGAAGCTCTGGTGCACACCATAACGTCGTGGATCTGTGGTCGTCCTCCTTCTCTGGCGTCGAGTGCAGTGGTGATAACGCCGGTGGTATCACGGTGTAATGGCCGGCACATCGCTGGGCGATTAAGACGCCTTCTTCTGTCAGCGCTGGTCCTCCGCAATAGGCGGGGCTTCTTCGGTCATCGGAGGTTCGTCTTGGTGACCGCGGAACTATGGTGACTCTGCGCCAGTTGAGCTGCGTGTTATCCTTTTTAACGGCTGCCTGTGACCATTCCGTTGGTTTTGATCATTGGGGCGCCCTCTGATGGCGGGATAACTTACTCGCGCATGCCACGGCCGCTGCTACCATTCCGTCGCCCTCTGGCGGTCCGTACTACTGGCGTGCGCTTAGGTGTTTGCGAACCCAGGCTCCCACAATGTAACTATAGTAATCCCAAACCAAATTATAAGGAAATCACTATCCATTAATTCATTTCATTTACTTTAATGACCTTTAAACAACAGTAGCCAGTTACTTTCGATAGATATTAGTGATGTTTATAAAACAGTTCTATTCAGGCCGAAAAACCGCCGAACATTAACCATTAATCAGAAAGAAAATCCGATGTCTATGTCATTTATTTAAACATTTTATAGTACATAAACTTCTGAAAATAAAGATCCGTACTGCAATATATTAATAAATTTCTAGAATCTAAAATTTTTAATTATTATTAGGCGATATGATATTTATTGATGCAAATATCAGTAAGTGTTGAGAAATGATTTCTAAATATAGCCTTAGATCTTGTAGTGTTAATGCAAAAATACACATTTTAATGATACGTTATGCACTGGTCACATTTAAGGTTACTATCCAGTTACGTTCGTAGTAGACTATAAAAAGAAAAACCATTCTAATAATATAAATAGTGCTAAATTCTTAACAAAAACAATTTTAAAAAATTGTCGAGGCAATGAAAATATCAAAGGAACGAATTGAACATATAATGCATAAATATTTAGGCATGCGAAGCTCTGTGCATAGTGGGTGCCGCACGAGCTCACAGTCGAGTGAAAACAACAACGTGTTGATGAATGGACTTCACGTAACGAACTCAATCCAAAGTTAAGAAAAACAAAAAAGTCGACTGGTAAGGTTATGGCCTATGAGATGCTAATATACCATTGTTAATCGACGTTTTCTAAAGTAATATAATTATATTTATTTTAGTAAACGTTTTTATTTATATTTTAAATCAATCTTATAATAAAGCTGTACTGAAGAGATCGAGAGATCGAAACACGTGTCTGCAGATGGTTATAAATTGAGTATTGAATTATTTAATTGCTTTTGCTAATTTATTTTTATTACACCAACCTAAATTCATTTCTTGTTCCAAATTTTTCGTAATATAGCCAGTCACAAATTATTTAACGTACATTCAATCATTTTTATTTCATTTTACAGAAATAAATACGTTCAAACTAGTGTTGCTTTGATAGCCTTGCTATTTTGTAACACGCAAATTACTTTTGTATTATTCAATGTCTGTCGAAGTATTAGCTAGAGAAGTAGTTGTTTCAAAAGTGATTTGTTCTTGTAGTCTTAATAAGACTCATTTTTTGTAGATTTTACGAAATATTTTCGAGTTTTTTCTAATTATTAGTTAATTTTCTACAACGTAAAGGACTTATATATTTAATTATCAATCTTTAAAGCTGCGATAATAAACAGATCTGCAACTTAGTGTTATCAATAACTTTAGAAAACTTTTGGAATAATGAATTAAAGATCGTCTTTAATTAATTTGGATTCCAAATCGATAAGTCTATTGTAAAATTTACACTTATTACACTGAATTGAAAAATTCACTATGTTTTAACCACAAATAATTATTGTAAAAATATTATATAACGTGTAGGCACAATTATATAAATCTAAACAACACAGCACGACTCGAGTTTCGACGTTTTATCGTCAATAGCATGCTATTCAATGCCAAAGATAAAGTCGATCCTCTTAAAAAATCTGGGGTGTATGAGATCCGTTGTTCAGAATGCAATAGTGTGTATGTAGGTCAAACAGGACGAAGTGTATCAATTCGTTTTTCCGAACATCATCGTGCTTTTCGTCTTAATCAAGACACTAGCTCTTTTTCAAATCATTGTTTAGAATGCAAACACCAATTCCCGGATATAAATAATCTAAAAATCTTGCATAATTGCAACAAGGGCGCTAAGCTTAATCTCCTGGAGTCATTGGAAATTTTCAAACAGAGCCGTAATCCGTCAGTAAAGCTTCTTAATGAGCAGACCGAACTAATCTTTTCGCCACTTTTTAATCTGGTACTACCCTTCCGAGATAATCCGCAAACAATTAGCGGCAGGTATATTCCCTCACCCCAAAATAGCTAGTATAAAATAACAATTTCATCAATTTATAATTCACTTGATAATGACGATAAAACGTCGAAACTCGAGTCGTGCTGTGTTGTTTAGATTTATATAATTGTGCCTACACGTTATATAATATTTTTACAATAATTATTTGTGGTTAAAACATAGTGAATTTTTCAATTCAGTGTAAGTATGGATTACCACGTAGTAACGGTCGCAACCATTCTCTTTATTACACTTATTACGTTATTGAGGGAGTTAAACAGAATTTAAATGCGATTAGGAAATCCATTGTAGTTTTTCTCGACTTAGCAAAAGCTTATGACACCGTTAACCATATTAAAATCATTCATATATTGAAACGCAATCCCTGGATCAGTTTTAAGTGCATTTCGGAGTTATTTAGAATTAAAGTCGAATGGTGCTCTGACCGGGGTTCCACAAGGCACTGTCCTGGGCCCAATTATATTGTTAGTATACATTAATTCACTATTATCAATAAAAGCATGAGCTAAAATAGTATTAAATTCTGATCTTTTTAGTCAAATAAAAAAGTCTGTTCAAAGTGATACAAAAGAATAAAGAATTTATTAAATAACTATTAATTTACTTTAAATATCAGTAATAAAAATAATATAGCTTAGTTTATAACTGATTTAAATAAACCGAATTTGACAACCATACAAGTTATGGCACTTCTTTTTTAATCAATGAGAAAATGGAGGTCCAGGACCAAAATTTAAAATGGAAGAATCATATAGACTACCTAATAAAAAAAAGTTGGAAAATTGCTTTATAAATTTTATTAATTGCACGAATTGATTTTAAGGAAACTATTAATTATAATTTACAAATTTCTAGCTGAATTACCTTTTCGTTATAACATATTATTCTGGGAAATACTCTTTCCCAAAATAAAAACGTACTACAAAAATTAAATATTGTCTAAAAATGTATCTAAAAATTTATTATAATAAAATCAAGACGGTATCCAATCCATTTACTATATTTGAAATTATTTGTACCCTCAGATGCCTTTATTTCCATTGCACATTCTTACGCATATTCATCAAGTTGTGCTTAGACATACTTTGTTAATTAATAGTCACAGTTTAAAAATATTGTGGTAAAACAAAGTTATAAAGTGTCTTAGTCTTATTTAAGAGTGTAAATTAAGTATTAATTTACAGGTGCAGCATTTGGTACTTTTCACATTATAATAATAAAAAACTGTGTGCAGAAAAGCTCAAAGTATTTATTTCTCATTTTTACTTTTATTGTCTTATTTAAATTTGTCATCAAAATATACCACCAAGTAAACGCCGGCACCATACAATAATATGAAACAGATTTAAAACTTAATTTTAAATAAACTAACCTAAATATAATGTATGTATTCTCTATTAGACAAAACTATCTAAAACTAAAAATCTCCATCATAAAAAATGCCATACACTATAGATTGATAAATGATCTTCGCCATACTTCACAAATTCTCTATTTATCCTTGAATGTGAATATTTAATTGAGGAAAATTTCAATTTTAGCCACAATCGCTCAACTCGCAAATAATATGATTCAATTACGGATATCGATTAATAGTTGCATAGAACATTCTCTCATCAACCCCATTATCATCGCCACGCATACCACAGTCATTATTAATTCGCTTCATGTTGTTCAACAAAGCAATTCCCCTATTGTTGACGAAAGTAAATGTCGGCACGGCAATCTCATGTAGAATTCATTTCACGGCCAATCTAAGAATGAATACGTGCAACTGGTACAAGCCACCCACCCAAGGCACAGGCGTACGAAAGAAGAAACAAGTAAAATAAGAGATGCTGTACCCCCTTTGTTCCTCCGCCAGCTTTTTTTTTTATTCAAGTGTCTACATTATTGTATTGTCGTAATGGAACAATGACAGTAATATGCATATATAAACAATGAAGTAGATATCATACGGTCGTGATTATATGGAAATTGTCTCTATAAATTCTGACTGTATCGCTGACGACCCACAACGTTCATAATAATCGTGAAAGAAGTCATAATCGCTGCATAAAATCATCCGGTTTATGCGGTGGAGCGTTGCGATCCACCGCCAAAATTTCTGATAGGATAATAATAAGTTTTTGATCGACTTCACGGGGTTTCCGAAATTATCTTGCAGAATGCTGAGTGAAATCGACGATTTTATATTTTGTTTCCACGGGTTGAATAAAATGCGATTTTTATTTGCGCGGTATTATTAAAATTAATGAGGTAGGAGTCGTAAGGCATATAATTGGGTATGCCTTACAAATAGTGGTTTCCATGTAATAAAACATTTAAAATCTAGAAAGTGATAACGAAATTTCAATTTCAATAAGTGTAAATTAATACAAAATTAATTTAATTCTAAATATATTTGGTAACCTATAATATATATGATTAAAAAAATAATAACCTTAATAAAAGAATCGTATTTCAAAATGTATTAACTACAATGTTTTTAGCAATTTTTATGGCTTAAATTTTATTAAATTACACTTTTTACAAAATGCCCATATTAAAATACATTATTTTTAGTTTTTTTTTTCTATAATTATATTTATAGTAATACTATGTTCTGATAATGTTAAACATTTCTTTAAAGTAATGTAAATTTAATATTCAATCGTGCTATGTTGAAAAATATCAATTAAATTTAATTGTTTTAATAGTACAATTTAGGTTTGTTATTCTAAACATCATATCATATCAGACATTAGATTTTTTTAGATCTTCGATTTAAATTTTTATAACTTTAATTGCAAATTAATAGAGCCATTAATCTACTAATACATTTTGATATATACTTTGTGATAAGGAAGCACCAACTTTTAAAAGATAGGATATATTTGATTAAAATTTAAAATAAAAAGAACAAAAATAAACATATTTTTTTATTATATTGGGTTGGTTCTTCCCTACTCTTCATGACATCGATTCTAGTAGGTATATTATAATCTCTTGAGGCATTATATCTCAAGAACCTTTAATTCGTACTAAATAGCTTGCAGAGTCTGCTGAGGATGCTGTAGGTTCTTAAGTCTTCTCCTCACAATCTCCCATATAGGTTCAATAGGCAAAAGATCAGGAGATCGGAGTGGCCAAAGCAAGATATTGTCATTATCCTTCGTATATTTGGTCCATAGAAACTCTCGGGATTTAGGGATAAGCCTTGTCTTACTGGATAAGTAGGTCTTGGAACTGCTCAAAAAAACGGAAGAATATGGGCTTCTAACACCTCATCCTCATACCATACCAAAACTACACCTACTTCCAGTTATAGCACCTTAAAATTCCTACAGTTAGATGAACAGGTATCTCAGCTCAAAATTGTATGTTGCGATGTTCCCTGGGTATTTCTCACGTTCTCATATGGACATCACGCAGATACGCCCTAACAGAATTGGAATTCACTAAACATCTACACTATTCTATACGCTGCTATCGATGTTTAGGCGTTAGTAATAACAGAAGATGTGTTCTATATAATTACAAGCCGAAAGTTCCGATTCAGGAGTTAATTATTCGAAAGATTACAGGTAGACCTTCACTAGGTAACCACAGATAGGTAATTGATCTGGCACTAGTCGGTTTCGTCTGCAACGTTCCTAAAACTCTCTAGTTCATTCCTGATAGCAGGGTATTATTTTTGCTACAAAACACAATAATACCTCTGTCAAAATCACTTAATTGGCAGTAATTTTCTCTTTGCCGTACTCTAAGTATAATCTCACATTTAAAGGTACGATGAAAATCAAATAACCGAACACAACCTCATAAAATTTTTGGTAAAAATGGAAAAATCTGTCATATATATTTCAAATTTTAATCGATTGTTATCTTTTAACGTTTGTGACAAGTTTGTTAAAGAAAATCTGCCCCTTCTTGGTATCACTGAATATATATTATCCTCTGTTAGCTTCAGTTGTTTTAACAATTTATACTTTATAGTTTTACATAAATACACAAGGTGATCAACTAACTTTCCTCTATTTTATAATGACATAAATTAATGTAAATCGGAAGATGTTATTGATTCTAAGGGGTTTTCTAATAAGAGGTTTTATTTTGATATTTAAAAAAAAACGAGTATATTTTAAGAGAAATCAATGGATATTTATTTCATTGTAAAGAGAAAAGTTTGCCATTAACGATGGAACACGATATCAGCCAAATGGCCGCCTCGACTACAATTGCAGCACCAAATGCCTTTCAAGAAATTTTCCATGACCAATTCGCACATTTGCAGCTGTCTGTCCTCGATAACTTCACAAATTCCATCTTTAAGGTCTTGAATAGATTGTAGAGAGTTGGCATAGACCTTATCTTTCACGTGGCCCCAAAGAAGTCTAGAGGTGATCACCTCTTTGCGAAATAACACGGCCATACAACTTTTCTTGCAAAATTGCGATTGTTTCGTTGCTTCTGTGGCACGTAGCGCCGTTTTGTTGGTTGAAAATAAACGTCGTCCACATCAATATCTTCCAATTCCGGCCAAAGGTAGGACCCAATCAACAAAGATACGACGTTGCTGGTGATCGACCGCCTTGAGTTCTTGTGTTAACTGAACTTTAAAAGCCTTCAAAACTAAGTCTTTATGCACAATACGGTGTAATGTCGTTATTGGAATGTCTAATTCCAAAGATCGACGAGGAACCTACAAACCTGGGTTTTCGTTAACACTATTGGCTACAGCAGCAATATTCTTAATTATTCTTGATCGACGCACACGGATTCGATTCTTCACATCACTAAGTTGTCTCAGCAGCTTAAATTTTTTAACCAGTTTTACTATTGCTAGCCGAGAAGATGCTTTTCGACGACCCAAAAGTGCTTTAGTTTGGCGAACTGTGACTGCAAAATTTTCACCATTTCTGTAGTGAATTTTAACAATTTAAATGCGCTATTGAAGCGTGTATCGTTGCATTTCTACTAATGGCGTAGTTTTTACTTGTAAAATGTCAAAAGATAACAGCTGTAAAAGTGAATTACTATCGCTTTACTACTATTTTATTGTTTTCTATTAATAAAAACTAATTAGAACATTCTTGATTATATTTCAATCCATAAACATAATATCGTTGAAAAACAATCAGATTAAGTTTTGATTAACATTCGTAAGTTTATATGATGTAGTTGTATTTAAAAAAACGTTTAAGTAGCCAAGGTAATATAATAACTACACTGTCCAATCAAACCCTTTATTTTGTTCTTTTATTAGGAATAATTAATATAATTTGACGGAATATGTAGAATATTATAATTATATATTTGTTTTTAAAGTTATTTCCCCAAAGAATCTAACATAGGTCTTCTAATTATTGTTCCCTGTCAAAAACAGCCACTGATCTGTTTCGATCTATTTTGGATCTCATCAGTGTAGGGCAGTTACAGACAGAGAAACGAGTTTTACTATGGACTATTTAATTCTGTCATATATTCTCTAAACGTTGCACTAGATCCCTATGAGTGGATAACCACCTACTGTTAAAGGTATGTGCCAACAGCGACAATTATAAGAATAATATGTAAACATTAATTATTGTACCCTGTCAATAACAACCAAAAACAGTTCTCTCTTCAGAGCGAATAAATCGTTCGCCTATTACTAAAGATTTCTGTGGACTCAAATGAATGAAGGATAAACGAACATGTACCGCGAGTAGTCGTGCAGTGTGTCGCTTCGCTAAAATCGAGTTATTTAGTAATTAAAAAGACAGTAACAGTAAGTTTAAAAACGCACCAAGGACTCGTGAACAACATCACTAGCCACGGGTGCTACTGGTTCGTGTAGAAACCTCACCAATTGTGTGTTTCATTCACTTCTAATATAACCCACGATGACATTCACAAGGCAACGGATCACTGACATTGAATCCTGAGTGCGATTGATAAAGAAAAGTTTTTAACTGCAATACAAACCATCTTATCAAATACAGTTAAATCTGCAATCGAAAGGACGATGAAGGACGCCATGGCAAAAATGTTCCAAATGCAAAAAGAAATAACAAATCTAAAAGTAGAGCTAAACTCCCAACGGAACGAATGCAAAGACGGTTTTGACAAAATAGAACAATAGTTGCGCCGATCAAATTTAATAGTACATGGGGTAAGTGAAGAAAACAACGAAAATCTCACAAATGCAAAAGTAAGAATTTTCAAAGAAAAAAATCAACGTTGATTTACCACCCGCTGCCCTGTCGTCCACATATCGAATCGAACGAAAAATAGCAAATAAAAACCGTCCAATCCTCGTTAAATTTACTAGCCAACATTATTGAGATTCAGTTTTCAAAAACAAGAATAAACTCAAGAGCGCTTCAAGGTGGCGGTGGAGAAATTAGGCCAAAGGAACGTCTGGACAGCCCATGAAGATATCATAATAAATACCAATGACCTTCGAAAGCGAGTGGAAACTATGGAGCAGTTGGAAGCTTTGTGAACACCGATACATAAGGTTAAAATTAAAATTTGCAATGTTGCGAATCGATCAAAAACCTAAGATTGATAATTGATGAAAACTTGATATTTCAAAAACATATAACAAACTGCATTAGGAAATCTTATGCTTCTCTAAAGATGTTATACTCACATCGCCAGATATTATTCACTAATACGAAAATAAAATTGTGCGACTCACTTGTTTTATCTCTCTTTAGTTACGGGGACGTAGTACCATATATGGTAACTGCCTTGACATCTTTGGCGTGAAAAGAATCGAGAAAATACAAAAATCGTGTCTGAGATTCATTTATGAAATAAGACGAAACTCCCCCGTATCTCACAAGTTGGTAAAAGCAAACTGGATTAACATGACTAAACGCAGAATACTACACGAAGCCCGTTTCTATTTTAAGATCATTCAGTCCAAAAAACCTCCATATCTTCACAGAAAAATTCAACTTAGAAGTGACATACATAGCGTCAATATTAGAAACAAATGCATCATCAACACCTCTAAGTTTTACAACGAGATTTTCAGAAGATCCTTCAGATACAACCTTGCGCGACTGATCAGGAGTTTTCCAAACAAGTTTTTAGAGATGAAAACTAAAACTGTTCGTAAAATGTATCGAAATAGCATATAGCAACACCCATTAATTTTAACATTAATTTTAATTTTAATCTTATTTGTATTTTTCAACTGTATAGCATTCCTTGCGCTGCGGTACAAAATTGTAAGATAATTCATTTATGTAAAGTAACTTTATTTGTAATTTGATAGGAATTTATGGTAGACCAGAGAAATCTTCGGGTTTCATCTGAACATTTTCCTTTTGACCTCCTTTTGTAACTATCTTTTTTGTAATCTGTAAATTCGGCTTTTGTAAATTTGAGTGGTCAAGAAATATAATTATTATTATCATTATTAATCTAAAGTAATTTTTACTATGCCCAAAGTAATATAAAAATAATTCCATTATCTACCAATTATAAGCCTACAACTCTGGAAGGCATTAATTCAGCCACAGTTGTAGGCTCAATTTATGTATGATCCTCAAAGCCTAGATCACCGTAAGCCGTCCGGTGTCGGTGTTCCTTTCGAGCCTTTAAGTATTAGACTAGATTATTTACCATATCCTTAAAGAGCAAATCGTGTTTTAGATGCTATAGAAAATATTTGATTCAGGAACTTTTACGATAATTAAATGTTTTATGAAAATCTGTTGAGAATTTTTTTAACTACAGTTATCTTTACGTGTCAATCATCCCAATGTAGATAGTTCTAAAGTCCTTAATTCATTTTGATGTGTATAATACTATTAACCTATAGAAAGGTTTTTTTTTATTTACACAGGCCAACAAATTTTGATTTTTTTAAAGTTAATTTCGGTCTGACATCTGATTTTGTATAATTTTGATCTGCTGAATTCAAATCCGAGTGTCATTTTGCCCTATTAAGTAAGTTTTTTTTATCAATGTTGAAAAATAAAAATTAATTAAAAAAATTGGTCAAAATAAACGCTACTTTTATCGATATAGAGACAAAAAAATTACAAATAGTAAACTAAATTAAAAAAAAGTCTTGAACAATCTTTAATTTCTTTTCTTTTCAGAAGATTTTTCCCTCTTGGTTGAAAAACTCCCTTTAGTGATACCTGTGTTTTATTTCCTTCATGTCTTGGTAAAACCTCTCACCTTGATCCTCACATACATCACCAGAATTTTCGAGGAAGTAATCAAGATGCGACTGTAAAAAGTGAACTTTTATGCTCATATTACATCCCAATTCTCTAAATTTCTGTAGCATGTTTTTCACAACTTCCTTGAAGCAAAACAGTTCAGTTTTGGTCATGGCATTAAGACATTTTTGATCTTTCGTTAATCTTCTTATTTGAGGACCGACAAAAATTCCTTCTTTAAATTTTGCATCTGAGTTGGCGGGAAATTTTCCACGAAGGTATTTGAAACAGTCTCTAGTTTTATTTAAAGCACAATGCAAAATTTAACGTTGCATTGTGCTTTAAATAAAACTGAAAATATTTCAGACATGTAACGACGGTTAAAAGTTCAATGCCTGGCGGTACATTAGTACGATAAGTAGTGCTTTTAACTGTTAGCTGGTAGCTTTTTAAATTATTCATAATGTTAAAAATAGTGCAGAAATTCTCATTGAAAATAATTTTTTATATTATTACTTTTATTATTAATACCACTGCACTAATGAATTAATATTCTATTTAATTTACTTCATAATCTCTAAAACTCAATAACTTTTTGAAAGATATTATACAGGGTGTAATATATAATTTTCTGGGAAAATATATATTTATTGATCGTAACGATACCAAGTTGTTCAGAAGACTCTTCCCAAACATCAATACACTTACGGAAACGTGTTTGCCATGCCAGAAAGATACCTTTAAACTCTCTAACGGTAATGTCTCTTAGGAACGTTGTAACATGCTTTTAAATGTTTTCCACAGACCATCTTTACTCCGAAAATTGATGTCGGTATTGCTGGGGGCTTTGTTATGATAAAGCCTGACCGTGTCTTTGTTGTCAACTTGGCGCTTGGCCCGGCAATTGAATATCTTAAGAACCCGCAGATAAAAGGGGATTCGTTCGCAATCTTCTCACGGCCCTCCTTGAATACCTTGTGCCTCTGTCTTGTCTCTCTTCCGGACTGTGACCTTGAAATGCGCGCGTCCTGAGGCATCTGAAATGTTTCGGTTGCAGTCATTGCAAGCCGCACTCAAAACTTGACTGCGTATCGTTATTCAAGACCGCATTAAAAGGTCAGATCCTTCACCACATTTTCCGACTCTTTGGTGATTGATAGACGCGAGACAATAAAAACATATGCATTTCTTTCATAATAGACCCTGTATAATAAGTATAAAAATGTTGCAAAAAAACATATTTATATAACATGGTTATATAAGGTAGTTTTGGATAATCCAACTATAATCAACCAAATATCAAATCTTTATTCAAATTTTAATATTGTTTTTCTGAATAATCACGTAGATTAGGTGAAAATTCATTGAAATTTGATGCTTATTTTAGGGCTTAAGTTTCCAAAACTTATAAATATATTGCTAGTTATTTCTTCATACTCAACTTTTTGTTACCAAAGAAAATATATTTGAAGTTAACTATATACGTTGCAAAAGCTATCTCAACTTACTAAATTTGTAAGTCCCAAACATGCCTGCTTTACATTTTTATTTCATGGTAAGCAATAAGATTGTTTTTTATGACACATGAACAAATATGTTTGGTGTATTAGACCAGGAAAAGGATATACTCAACTCCACCATTTTTATTTAGTTATTAGTAATACACATTTTTATGAGTTGTAGAATAACCTAAACAGTTTAAGCTCATTATATAATTAACCAGAGAAAGGGAACTGCCAATTTTCAGGTCTGTACTCAGAAAACCCTATAATAAATAACATTGCTACGATATAAAATTGTTATTATTATCTTAGGCTATAAAGAATATCAATATCGTTTCCTCTGTATCGTTAAATTGTTTAAACTATTAAAATCAAGTCCAAGATAATTTACCCATTAATCGTTATTCGAATACCTTACCTTAGTTTTCTAACCTACAAAGATTGGCAAAATTGTTGCAATCACAAATTTATTATGTCAACATGACATAATATATAAGTTTTCATTGTGAAAACTAATAAGCTATATATGGCAAATAAACTGGTAAAAACCACCAAAGCGAACACCACTGGCAGCAGAGTCATGGTCAGCATTGGGCGAGAGTGGAAGATCACGTGGACGTGAACTTGAGCCTTTCCGTGTGAAGTCGAAATTTTTGTATTTTTGTATACATTTGTAAGTTTCGAAATAGTTATGTATATTCACATTGGATAAACAAATAAATATCAATATCAATATCAATATATATCCAAATCTTATATAATCGCTACGATTGTTATATGAAAATGAACTCAACATCATAACATCATCATATTCAATTCTACTTAAAAATGGTAGTGATGTGCTATTGTTTGCATGGATGATAATTTACATTTCTTAAAAAAATCTAAAATACGTTTATATTTGCAAAACAAAAGCAATATTTTAAGTAGTTGTGATTCTTAATAAATTTTAGAAACCTTATTAAGATTCTATATCCTGTCTCATTTTTCTATAAAATCGGCATTTTTACATAAAATGTAGAAGCATGAATAAATACTCTACCTCAATTCTTTTGTGAGACAAATAGAGCGAACTGATTCATCACTGCATAAATGGTGATTTATAATATAAAATACATGGTAACCATAGTCATAAATAATTCAATTTGCACTTTCTTTAATATTTCGGGCTTTTGAACATCTTAATAAAGATAAGTTATTATGACTATAAATTCACGGCATACATATATCACCAATCCAAAAATACGCAATAATAACACCATTAATTTTTTACGAAAAAATAGCACCTCTCATTAGGCCGAATTCGTCGACGGGCACCTCTTTATCGCCTCAATAAATAACGACGTTACCGTCGATATAAAACCAGGGGGAGTCCCCGATGATCGATAAATCACGACTGGTACATTTCGCGGCCCGGCCTCCTTAGATAATTCAATTAACTGATGATGGCCAAGTGTGGGAAACGAAACGTCAGTTGGTGGGAGACGAACAATTCGGAGCTAATTACGATTAACCGGCTAAACGTGCAACTCGTCCGCCTGGGAATCATCCAAGACGCGAACCGCAATTAGCGTAATGCGGGAATTATTACATAATAAATTTAGATGAATCAACATAAATTCTGTGGCTTTAAAATTTCAAGACACAGCGTTGGTCGACGAATACTTAATGGGTGTAAATTGCTGTCGAACGAGGAACAATCTTAATTTTTATTTAATAGGTTATAAACTTCAAATTATAATTTAAGAGGAAGTTTAGTCATATATTCGAATATAGCCAATTTATTCCGCATACTAGACATGTGTGCCTATTAAAATGCCATACACATTTATCTTAAATCCTTGGGCACACAAATATTGCTATAATATTCATTTCAACTTCTTTGCATTTTTGATGTGTTGTTTAATTAATAAATAATGCCATTTATATTACTATTATATATTATTTAAATATATTTTAATTATAATTTACAACATTACTTTTAAAAACAAATGGTTTTGTTAGTGTTAATGTTAACAAGCAAGAAACGTATTATGAAATAATCGGTTGTAAGCAAAATTATTGACCTGGATTAACTGAAAGACAAACATCAGGGTAGAATCTTGATGATGAAGACAACAGTAGATCCTGATAATTTACTGAGGATAACTTAAAAAAACCTACAGCTGAATCGTTGAGAGTGTATGATACAACTGGAAAACGTAAGGCTGAAGAATTGGCTGCAGAATCTAGAAAATCAGTGGTAGGTTTGACCACAAATCTTCATGTGGGAGTTGTTATTTGGGAGATGGTTTCCGTTGTGCAAGTTGGCCATTTTTCGAAAAGCCTGCTGTTAAGCCAGAAGAGAGAGTTCAATTATCTAACAATTCATTACTTACTGTTTTATACCAATTATAATAATTGAAACAAATATATTTTTAAAGCATTAGATTAAATTAACTATATTTTGTTTTTTTATGGAATAAATAATAAAGAAAACTCATACGACAACAACCTATTCTTTTAAGTCATCGAGGTAAAAAAACAAATCCGAAATAATAGTAAATTAACAAAAAACATGGCTGGAACTTTTAGATTAAATCATAACATACCAACTACAGCTATATCAATTTGCAAGGGAGGATACGATAAATGGGCCAACTTTCAAGAATTATTCTAACAAATAATACACAGTGTAATTTCTTCAATATAAAAACTAGGATATCTGATAGAATACGTAAGCGGAGAAGCAACACAACTTATATCCACCTTCGAATGTCGGGCGCCAATTATACAACTGTGCGGGAAACTCTTAAACGCTGCTATGACAACAAACTTCTCATCGCTCAGCTAGTAGACAAATTATCGGACAAACCAATCTGCAATGCAGACTTTCCAAGACAACTAACGAATCTTCACGTCAGCACCCGCAAATTTATTCAAATGTTTCAAAACTTGGGTTATGAAACAGAATCATGGGATCCAATAGGAGACCGCATTGTTAAAATGGGACAATAAAACGAACAAGATATTCAACCAGTATATGGAATTACCACACGAAGTTTTTGATTTGAAAGCCGTTCTGACATTCCTGGAGAGGAGATTTTTATTCTTGGAACAAAAACTATCCACGCGGACCGAGTAGAGGATATGTCAAAACATCAAAAAAGATACAGTATCTACAGTCCTCTGCCTATAGAAAAATTACATGTTCATAAAAATGTGCAGTAAAAGCTATATATCAAAATAGTGAATCACGTCCTCACAAAATAATTAAGCATTCATTATGAAGAAGAACCAGCCAAGAACATTTGGCAATGATTTACTCTGAAGAGCGTACCAATCTATTACTGCAAGGAACAGATATGTTAAAAATTGAAGATAGATGCTTCACCTTAAGTAATGATTACCAATCCTTGGTTGCCAACTCAGGATAGGCATACTATGGTGCAGGGATTAGCAATTTAACCAATCCTTATAACAAAGGAGAATCCAGATTATCCACACCCAAGCCGACAGGAAAAGCCATACGTTTCAAGATATCCTAGCCTAAGAGATCAAATACATGGACAAGGTGAAACAGAGGAGCGTTTGGCACATAAATCAGCACCACGAAAATCTACATACATATTTTTATTTAGCATCAGCACATAACGAGGCAAATAACTACCGAGTTGGCCCACCCTCCGTCCTCCACCCATCCGTCCACAGAGAAAAAGTCAAGGCAGCAACCACTGCACTACCGTGCCACAAGGCACCGGGATCCACGGGGATACCGAACGAGGTGATGAGGGAATATGCCACGTACAACCCAATCCCACTCACTAATTTTTACAATCTCTGCCTAGAGAAGGGATCCTTTCCGTGCGCATACAAAAGAGCCAGGCTCGTGATGTTATCCAAGGAGGGTAAATCATCCACCACCACAGAGGACTACAGACAACTCTGCCTCCTGGACGCCGAGGCCGAACTGCTTGGGGGGGCTCCTAAAGACAGGCTGATACTGATACACAACAACAGAGGCCTCCGCAAGGGGATGTAGACAGTGGATGCTCTACTGGTGGTCCGGAAGAGGAAAATCAAGGGCCGCTAAGGAAAAGATGATACTGCCTGGTGGTGGCCCTGAATGTCAGGAACGCATTCAATTCCCTACCCTGGGCAGAGATCAAGGCGGCACTTACGGCAAGGGACTTGTCCGTATATCTATATTTCTTATTCATTTAATTTCTTTTTTAAAAGGTTGATGGTTTTAAATTCTTTAAAAAAGAAATTAAATGAAAAAGACCTCATAGTAACAAAAGCCGACAAAGGGAACACTGTAACATTAATGAATAGAAATGATTACTTAGAAAAAATGAACAATCTTTTGAATTCACAAAATTGTAAAGTAATAAAAAGTAATCCGACTAATAAATTTCAAAATAACCTAAAAAAAACCATTAAAGAATGCTTAGGTTTAATAACTAAAGATGACCATTTTAAATTAATAAAAATTAATTCGAAAGCTCCAGTCTTATACGGTTTGCCAAAACTCCATAAAGATGGCATACCGATGAGACCGGTGGTTTCCTACTTATATGCACCAACATACAACCTATGCAAATACTTAAATATTAAATTACCTAAGTTCATTAATTTTCTTTCACCATTTGCAGTTAAAAATTCAGTAAAAAAATTAAAATCTTTAAACCTTCCCCCAAATGCAAAAATGATATCTTTCGACGTAAAAAGTATATTTACATCGATACCAGTAGTTGAATTGAAAGTAATTTTGGACAAATTAATAGAAAAGTCAAATCAAGATAAAATTAAAATAGATGAAATGAAAAAACTTGTTCGTATATGTATTGACCAGAATTACTTTGAATTCAATAATAAAATCTATAACCAGCTAGACGGTCTGCCTATGGGTTCACCGTTATCACCACTTTTAGCGGAAATCTTTATGGCAAATTTTGAAGAAATTATTTTCGCCGATAAAAATAAATCGTCGTTGACGACATTTTTTGCATTTGGGATGGTACTTTAAGACAATTAGATTCTTTTGCAATGTTTTTAAATTCAACTAATAAAAATATACAATTCACGTCAGAGTTAGAAAACAATGATTGTCTTAACTTCCTAGACCTTACAATAAAAAAATCAAACAATAAATTAAAGTTTAAAATTTTTAGAAAACCTACATTTACAGATATAATCATTCCAAATTCTTCCAACACCCATTTCAAAATCAAAATGAGCACCTTCCACTCCTTAATACATAGACTTATCCATATACCCCTAAATACTATTAACTTCAATGAAGAATTAGATATTAATAAATAAATTGTGACAAATAATGCTTACAGTGTTCCCTTAATAGACAAACTAGTTAAAAAGAAAAAATTGAAACAATTAGATAAATATTTTTATAACGCACACAATAAAATGGAAAAAATAATTGGCATAAATTAGAATTTGCTGGTGAGTTATCAAATAAAATTTTAAATAGTCTTAAAGGGTACAATTTTAATGTTATTATGACTAACCCACTGAACATCAAAAAAATATTATGTAACAACTCAAGAATAGACCAATTAAAGAAGTGCGGTGTTTACGAATTAGAGTGTGGTGATTGTGACCATATATACATAGGACAGACAGGACGAACTTTTGAAGCAAGATTACAAGAACATAAAAAATCAATATACAATAAAAAGCTAACAACTGGATTTTCGCAACATTGCATACAAAATAACCATTTTTTCCAAAATAACAATTTAAAAATATTGTACTCAGGTAATAAAGGTCGGCATCTTAATTACAAAAAGGGATTAGAGATAAATGAGGCCATAATTAGCGGCAAACAAATAACTAACAATATTGAAGAGATTTGAAAGTCCCCGATTATGACGGCCCTTATTACCTGAATTTGTAATCCATATATATATATATATATATATATATATATATATATATATATATATATATATATATATTAGTGTAACCTTTTGTACTTTATTCATTACTCCTTGATAATGACATTTTGACGAAACTAGTCGGAGAAAAAATAATAAATATTCTGTGAAACAAACCAAGTGTTTTTAATTTCTAATCAAGATTTTTCAAATATGTTTCACCACGAGTTAAGTGAGCAATTAATTAAATATAAAGATTCTTGTAGTGATTTATTTCATAACTGTAAAATTTTCACCCTTTCTGTTGTGAATTTTAACAATTTCAATGCATTGTTTAAGATTGTATCGTTGTATTTTTACTTTCCCTATATACAAAGTATATATAGGGGAAGTATTGTGATCGTGATTTTTTTTTCAAAAATTTTTTTTGCGGAAATATCCGTTTTGGGGTCCCCTGAACCCAAAACACTAATTTCTGGAAAAAAAAAATTTGTGTCTGTGTGTGTGTCTGTCTGTCTGTCTGTCTGTCTGTCTGTCTGTCCGTGGGTGCTGTATCTCAAAAATGACTGATCCGATTGAGATGAAACTTTAAACGTAAGGTTTTATCGTTAAAAACTGGAACTGAAAAGCTTTTGGTAAACATTCATAAACCGGAAGTGGGTGTTTACTCGAGACGTTTTTTGTTTTTTTCCGATATTTTTTTTAATATGAAAAATATTACAAAACTTTTCAAACAAAAGTTGAAGAGAATGAGAAACTAAACAAATTTTGTTAAAATAAATTTTTCATAAAATTCTTAACTTTCGAGAAAAAAAATAAAAATTGAAATTTTTTGCCAATTGCTAATAAACTATTTAAGCAACATGAAAGTTATATAACAAATAATTGTATAGAATTCAAAATTGAATAAATTATTAAGAGTAACTTTTTTCCATAAACCGCATAGTTTTCGAGTAAAATATAGGGAAAGTACTATGATGGCCACATCACCATTTTTACTTTCCCTATATAGTATATATAGGGGAAGTATTGTTTTCGTGCATGAAAATGTCTGTGGGCGCTGTATCTCAAAAACGAATGTTCCGTTTGAGATGAAACTTTAAACTTAAGGTTTAATTGTTTAAAACTAAAACTGAAAAGCTTTTGGAGTACATTCAAAAAACGGAAGTGGATGTTTACTAGAGGTCGTTTTTGTTTTTTTCCGAAATTTTTTATAATATGGAAAATATTACAAAATTTCTCAAACAAAAGTTAAAGGGAATGAGAAAATGAACAAATTTTATTAAAACAAATTTTTCATAAAATTCTTAACTTTCGAGAAAGAAAAATACAAATTGAGAATTTTGAAATTTTTGCCAATTTCTAATAAACTATTAGATTTACATGAAATTTATATTACAAATAATAATAGAGAATTCAAAAGTGAACAAATTATAAAGAATAGCCTTTTTGCGCAAACCTCATCGTTTTCGAGAAAAATGTAAGGAAATTACTATGATGGCCACATCATTTTTTTTTTCTTGTTTGTTTACATTTTACAACTTCTACCTACTTCTAACCCTCGATTATGTTTTACTGATTGAAGGGTGAGATAGAGGCCACCCACCCTACATATACATGATAACTTTAATTGCTAATCGTTGATGATTTTACTACTAAAAACAATCAAACCCTTTATGCAATAAGAATGAAACGAAATCAAAATAAGTTTAAATATAAATGGTTTTCTATAGCTAATCTCATCATGCATAAACATTTTAATAATTTACTCACTCAAAAATTTTACTTTACGAAATTGTTTTTGATTCAAAAAATTTTGTAATTAATTTTACTCCAAACGCTCGAGACTATCAGTAAATATGAATATGTAGGGTGGGTGGGTGGCCTCTATCCTACCCTCCAATCAGTAAAACATCATCAAAAATTAGTGAAAAATTTGTACGATTAAATCTCTAAAAATTGCAATTATATAGATATTTTACATCTTTTAATGAAAACCCTCACTTATGTTTTACTCATTGGAAGGTGGGATAGAGTTCACCCACCCACCCTAGATATACACGATAACTTTAAATACAATTATTGATGATTTAGCTGTTTATAAAACGATAAAACCTTGCATATAATAAAAAATAAAGCAGAATCCAAATTTAAGTTTAAATATAAATGACTAATCTCATTCAAGCTGGATGTAAAGCCTTTACACTTATCAAAAATTTTACTATCTCAATTTTCTATTTCTATAATATTTTCTTTCAGTTTTCGACAAAATAACAATTCTTGCTTTGAATATAGTTTTAACAATGTATTTTATATATTGTGATAATACTAATATGACTTTCATTTTTCGAGAATTTTCTGCCATTTTGTAAGATATCAATTTTTATGTCAGATTTCAAGTATTTTAACACATTTTGCTTTATATTATCTAAATCTCAGGAATGTATTTCTTAAATTGCAAGATTTTCTTTCCAGAGTTTCTCAAATGCTTTACTACAAATTCAGTTAGGATTTCTAGAATTTTCCAGAAATTTATCTTTCTGATTTTTAGAACTTTCTTCTATTTTTTATTTATCACCATTTCTTCAATTTTTCTAGTTTCAGGATTTTTTTGGTAATTTGTAAATATATACATTTTTTGCTTTATATCATCTAAATATTTTAACAAAAATTTTTCTTTAATTTAATGAGAATTTATCACAAGTATTCTAATTATTTTCTGTTATTTGTCTTTAATTTCTCAATAATTTTATATATTTCTGGCTGTATGCATTTTTCAAGAATGTATTTTTTTCGTTAATTTTGGAATTTTGCATATTAATATTTCTTTACCTTTATAAGAATTCTCTACTTTTAGAATTATTTATGTTATTAATATTTTAAATATTTTTGCTTTTATTAATTTGAAATTTTGAATTATTTCTTTACTAAATTTTACTTTTATTTTGAGAATTTTTTTCAGACTTTCAACAATCCTACAATAATTTTGCTTCTAGATCTCTATAGCTTCTCAGCAAGTTTCCTATCATTTTTTAATAATTTTTAGAATTTTTTTTATTAACTTATAAGAATTTTTCTTTTAAATTGCAAGAATTTTGTTAAATTGTTCGAATTTGTTTTATCAATTTTGCTGTAATACAAGAAATAAAGAATTTTAGCTTTGCATTTTCTAAATTTTCCAGATTATCTCTTCTAAATTTTTCCAATTCCTAGAATATATCCTTAACTTTTCTTTAGGATTTATAGAATTTTCGAGAAAATTTTCTTTCAATTGTAACAGAAATTATCACTATTTTTAAAATTATCTTTTCAAAATTTTTCGGGATCTTTTTTTTAAATACTTTTTTATTAGAGATCTAAAATATTTTCCTTTAATTTTTGGTATTTTTCCTGCATTTAGTTACCGATTTTGTAAGATTTTTTTGTTAGTTTGTAAGAACTCTTCTCTCATTTTTCTAGAATTCTAAAAAACATGTACACATCATTCTCTTCAGTGCTGCTTTTATTTTCTTCCAAATTGTCATTTTTACATCTTACTCTTAATATCTGAAGCCCACGGCACGTTTTTCCGTGTATAATTATTTTGATGGTTTTGCTTTCAGTGGCTTGTTTTTATTTGTAGAATCCGAGTATTTCTTTCAAATTCTAGTTTCTAGTTTTTCTATTGAATTCTACATAATCTTTAAGGAATATCGCTTCTAAATTTTAAGAGATTTTTGTTTTTCTTTTTGAATACCCAAAATATTGTAGAATTGTTTTTTGAAATTTTTTTAGAGGTTCAAACTTCTATGATTGTTTTGAGGATTTCTAGAATTTTTAGGCCATTTTTCTTTCCTTGTTAGATAATTTATCACCATGTTTTGAATTGATATTATGGGAATTTTGTAACAATTTCCAAAAATTTTTATTAGTAATAATTTAATTCTAGAAATTAAATTGAATTTTTATTTTCTGAATATTCCCAAAAACCTTTTCTAAATTGTGAGATTTTCCTTTCAAACAACTTTTTCTTCTGGACTTCAAGATTTTTCGAAAACTATTTTTCTATTTTACGAAAAATTATTACCATTTCCGAATTATCTTATCAGAATTTTTTAGGAACATTTTTTGGGAATTTCACTTTTAAGGATTCTTGAACTTTTTTCCATAACTTTTTGATATTTTTCTTCCATACAATTCTACTGTTTCTATTGAATTTTAAATGAATTTTTAATTTTAAATTCTCAGAGGTTTCTCTTTCTGGTTTATAAAATGTATCAGATTAGAAGTTTTTTTCGAAATTTCTAGACTTTTCCACATATTTTTCTGAGAAATTGTAGTTTTGTATTATTAGATTTTTTGTAATGTATTTTCTCAATTGTAATGTTTTTCTTTGGCCGATTTCCAAATTAGTAGAATATTATAGCCCTTATTTTTCAGATTTCTTCTAATAATTGTTCATAATTATTTCAGTAATTCAATATTGCATCAATTATCTTTCCGGATGTATTTTTATTTTCATAGTTTTACAAAAAAAATAATGCTAGTATCTCTAGCATTTTTTTCTTCAAAATTTTAAGAATTTTGCTCCTAAATTACAAAGAAACTCTAAATTTTCCATAATGTTTTTTAGAAATGTTTAGCTTATAGCTTTACATTTTCTGAAAATTCCCGAATACCTCTTCTAAATTGTAAGGTTTTCTTTTCAAATAACTTTTCTTCTGGACATTTCAAATTAATAATATGCATATATGGGGTGGGTGGGTGTCTTCTAACCCACCCTCCAATCAGTAAAACATAAGCGAGGGTTTTAATCGAAAATTGTAAAACGTAAATAAATATAACATTAATTTAATAGATTTATTTAAATGTTGAAATTTAAGAAATTTTGAAAAATAAGAAATAAGTTAACAAAAGTCAAATAGAATGAAAAACTGAACATATTTTATTAAAGTATTTTTCTCATAAAGTTCATAAAAAAATTAAAATTTAATAATTTTGACATTTTTTTCCTGTGGGTAATAAACCTATGAGTTAAATGAAATTCATATAACAAGTAATTGTAAAATATAGGGAATGTACTATCACATCATCATTTAGAAACTTGAACTGAAGAGCTTTTGGTAAACATTCAAAAACCCGAAGTAGCTGTTTACTCGAGGCCGTTTTTTGTTTTTTACGATATTTCTTAAACTAAACAAGTTTTAATAAAACATATTTTTCATAAAAGTCTTAACTTTCAAGAAAAAAGAAAAAAAATGAAAATTTTGAATTTGTTTTGCCAATTACCAATAAACTATTGGCGTTATATGAAATTTATATAACAAATAAATGTAGACAATATAAAAGTGAACAAATTATTAAGAATAGCCTTTTTGCGTAAACCTCATAGTTTTCGAGAAATATATAGGGAAAGTACTATGATGGCCACATCACCATTTTACTAATGGCGTAGTTTTTGCTTGTCAAATGTCAGAAGATGACAGCTGCCCAGAGAGCGGACTATTCAAAATGAAACCTCTTATTGGAAAACCCATTATTTAAGTTAAATGATTGCATGTTAATATAGTAGTAGTAGTAGTAGTGTTAGGCTATCGACCACGTGGTCCTTCCGCCATGTGTGATTTGTGTATTTGTGTGTGTTTGTAAATGAGCTTGTTACTTTAAAGGATCGCCCCCGTCACTCTAAAGCACCATTTTAATTGTATCCCAATGGTGAATGGTACCGGTCACCCATCCAACTGCTGACCCGAACTAACGCTGCTTGACTCTCGCTAACGCTAGTTAACACCGGCGTGTCATGTTAATATATTTATCTTGATTTTCACTGAATTTGTCTACAAACCGCCTGATATTATTAAATTTTTCAATTTTTAAAGAGATTGTTACTATTTGTTACTTTGAAGGAGTTCACTTAGAAACGCCAAAAACTTATATATCCTTGTTATTTATTAATATATTTCTTAAAACGACCGATAGCTTAATAATTAACATGTTTGAGCCAAATTAAACCTGAAATTCATTTATTCGATATATATCTCGACATATTTTTCTGTCGTACGTGTAGAAATCTGTGAAATTTCGTTATAAAACAGGTGAACGTCTATTCATAACGAGAGTATTCACTTTTTCAGTCGGCTGATTTGCTTTGCATGTTTGATCCGTTACGCTCCGTCGTTATCAAAAGATTTAATGGCCAAAAGTTATGCTCATTAATTAACTAAACGACTGCTGAAATATAACTCAATCTATCAATTATAAGTAATGATCAGTCCGTGAGATATGTGCACGGAATGGCATCACAACGATTGCGTTTATGGCTTATTAATTCGGACGGCTACGCAGGAATGGTCTTCATTAGGCGATAAGGGACCAATTATCTCCCTGTCCGAATTTATTCCTGCCGCCGCGGCAAAGAGATTTCGAGAAAACACCGACATATTTGAACAGGGTCTTTGAAAAAAAAATCACGTGTAAGTATGCAAGGTATTGTTAGACGTAAACACGTGCCCGTTTCTTGGCATAATGATCTTATAAATATTTATATAATACACGCAATTTCCATTAATATTGCTGTTTGCTGATTGATATCTTTTGCGATGTGATGCAAATAAATTTGCTTAATTAAATAGAATACTGCATACAATTAAAAATATTCTGCATGCTTTAAAACCTGTTGATCCCAAAATGATTAAATATATCGTTTTTTCATATTTCAGATAAGTAAAATACGAAAATTAAATGTGTATTTCTTAGAAAAGGCTGTCTAAATAAATTTTCTGAATTTTTGATATTAATTTGCGTTTTTGAAAGGCAATTCATTTTTGAAATGGATAAAATTATATTTATTCTTCATTTAGGTGAATATTAGAAAGTGGAATGGAAAATGCTCTGTGAATCATTGAATGGTAGGATGCTTTGTGTGACAGAGATTGATTGGAATGGAATGGGATGGTGGAGTTGGAATTAGTAGATTTCCTATAGATGTTGAATTCTATTTTATTATTATTATTATGGATTAGTGTTAAATCTAAAAAGTTTATTTGATTATTATGTTTACATTCGAGTGTAAATTTAATTTTGGGGTGAATAATATTTAATATTTAAAAATTGGGTAAATTGACGGGAGGTGCCACTGAAGCATGTGATTATGTCATCCACATATCGATACCAAAAGGATATATGTTTTTTGGCAAGATCTGAATTGAATAATTGGTCTTCGATATGTGCTATGAATAAATCGGCAAGGAGGGGGCTTATAGGAGATCCCATGACAAGCCCTTTACTTTGTTTGTAGAATTTGTTTTCAAATTGTAAATAATTTTGTTTTACACACACCTCAAACGCTTGATAAAGTTCGGTTTTTGTGGCAACATCAATATTTAATTTATCTAGGATATTTTGGATTATTACCAGACATTAATTTGTGCGAGTATTGGAGAACATGCTGGTAACATCAAAGAACACAAGTTTAGAATTTTTCGGGGTAGATATGGTTTTTAGGTGATCAGCAATTTGTAATCACTTGATAATGACCGTAACTGGTCGAAACTTAAGTCGTGAATTTTTGTATATATGTAAAACCCGCAAACATATAACAATAAATTAATTGTGGTAAAAACATAGTAAGTGTTTCAATATGTGTTTAAATATGGATTACCACCTAGTAACGGTCACAACCATCATGAATTTAACACTACATATATTTAATGAGCTTACAACAAAATCAATAAGAAAGTTGGCGTTGATAACTTAAAGTCATGTCTAAACTACCTAACTAACCTAGATGTTAGGTTAATTACTAATTGACATGTTGAAATATCAGTTAATATCTTAATGGCATTAAAAGTTTTAATTTCATAATTGACTAAAAGTGATAATGTTCCTAATAAAACTAATTTTGGAATAAAGTTTATAAACTTCCCATTATTGATACGTTTTAATACTATGAATGTTGGTAAAACAGGCACTGATTGTGGCGACCGATACTACGTGGTAATTCATGGTAAACACTTAACAAACGCACTTACTATGTTTTAACCACTAAAAAATTATGTAATATATATACATATCACATTATCACTTGATAATGACATTAAACCGTCGAAACTTAAGTCGTGTGTTTTTGTAATAAATGTATATATATTACATAATTTTTTAGTGGTTAAAACATAGTAAGTGCGTTAGTTAAGTGTTTGGCACTGATTTTGTAATAAAATTCCAGAATTAATGAGTCTACGACAAATAATATTCGATAAACCCTAAAATTCTTATAATCGATACATGTTCTGTTACTCTTTGATGGAACCAAATTTTCAAATTGGGAGAAGTAATACTCTTGTTGTGTTCCACTTCTTCATTTTCAAGTAACTGACACATGTTTCGGTCCTTACGGAGCATTATGAAAATTCAACTTTCTTCGCCCACTTTTGTTGTACGCTCGTTATACAGGGTGCGGCAAAACAGACAGTGCAGTTTTGAAGGGTTATTAAAAATAAACAGCGCAATTTAAAGAAATGGGGTTTATTTTATCTTAATGGGTACATCATGCCGTTTTATGCACTAAGTCCTGAAGATGGCATCAGAAAGATGATGATCCCCAGCAGCGATACATTAATGAAGGCGATTTCTGAAATTTTCGGCCGCATTTTGGCACATCTCGATGGGTGTAGCCACGATTTCCTCAAGAATTTAATCTCTGAGTTCTTCCAAGGTGCAAGGTCGATGTCTAAAAACATTTTCCTTCAGGTAGCCCCACAGGAAGAAGTCGCAAATGCTTAGATCAGGGGAGCGTGCGGGCCACTCCACATCACCTCTCAGAGAAACAAGGCGCCCAGGGAACACCTGTCGCAGTTTCGTCATTGAAACTCGAGCACTATGGGCCGTAGCCCCGTCCTGCTGAAACCACATGTCTCCCAGATCTGCTTCCTCCATCAGTTCTTCCAAACGAGGTAAAAAAAAATTCCAAAATCTCTTTAAAAAAAATAAGGCCCAATCACCCCAAATTTGGAAATCACACACCACACGGTAATTTTTGGGGAGTGAAGTGGCCTCTCGTAAAGGTGCCTTGGGTTATTTACAGCCCAGTATCGAAAATTTTGTTTATCCACCCCTCCACTGAGATGGAAGTGGGCCTCGTCACTACAGAAAAAAGTTGACCTCACATGGATCCGGTTTAACATTTCTTGGGAGCGTTCTCCAGACCAAACCATGGTAACGACTATAAACGGCACGACCCCCCCGACACAATGAGATCCCTCCCGGGTAGGTACCCCCACCACACGGGATGTACTGGGCCTTCCAAACTGCAGTGTCGGTTTTGCCGCACCCTGTAGAATGCTGAAATTTGTATTACGCCAAATTAGCATTCCTAAACAATTATTTTTACATCCTATCGTAGAAGCCAATAATTTCACAGGAACAATAAAATCATGTTTAGTTTAACTTTATTTGTAAAAAAATATAATTATAATGTATTACAATTGTCAATAAAAACAAACTACATATAATTACGAACTAAAAGGAAACATGTTACGAACTGTTTCTGTTGCTTTATAAAAAAATGGTTAAACATACATCAGCTTAAACAACCTACCCAGACGTGTAATATAGGAACCTGAAATCAACTAGATTGCCTAATTTGACAAATATAAAAGAGTTATATAACAGTATGTACACTATTTCAAAACATGTATATTTAATTTTTTTAATGTGTTGGCCTTAACATTAAATTGTTTGTAGTTAAAAGAGGATTCGCCAAATCTTGTTATTTGTTTGTACCTGTAGGATAATAATAGCCAAGGATATACAATATTTCTGCAAAATGTAATATAATCCAAAAAGTTTGTCAGAAAACTATACAGAGTGTATAGTTATTAAACATATGGCAAAAATTCAAAGGGTTATTTCATACACATTTCTAAAAATATTTTGTTCTTTGATGATTTTTGATAAACATGCTTTGTTTCGAAGATATAAGGCAAACAAAATTTTCGACAATAACATTTTATTACTAAAAAGTTCATGAAAAGTTACCTAATCTACAAGAACTGTTGAAAATGATTCCCCTAGCTCGGATGTAATAATCCATTTTTCTCAGTGACTGTCAAACCCTTTCAAAGGCGCCAGGTTTCATTCTTATTGTGTGTGTATTCCAAAGTCTTTCACATTTTCAACTAAGGTACTAATGATTTTAACTATTAAAGGCAAAAAATAAACGTTACACACGACGTATTCAAGTGAAATCGACGTTTAAACTGTATTATTTTCATGATAATGTGTGACATCCATGTTGACTGGTTATGTTTAATATGCTACAGGTATTAATAAATTAAAACTTCCAGTCAGTTCTGCAAATTATTTTATTTTTCGTACTAGTTTCGGTAATGTGTTACCATCTTCAGCGAAAAAATGTCAATGTAGAAGAACTTTTATACATTGGTATAAATGTGTGTATTTTTGCAAATGCAACCTTGAAATGCCGTATAAGTATGTATATTTGTGTAATACCATTTATAATACTATTGATTGTCAGGGTTTCTGTTGATGGATTGTTTGTGCTAATATTAAATTTTAAGGAATAAATTTTCTATTTCTGCTTCAAGCATGTGTGTATGATAGCATATCTTAATATGGTAACACATTACCGAAACTAGTACGAAAAATAAAATTATTTGCAGAACTGACTGGAAGTACTTATTTATTAATACCTGTAGCATGTTGTATTATTTTCGATATCTGCCTTATATTTTTAAACTACTCAAAATTTAACTAAATTGTAATTAAAAATTGTATTTATATTATAAAACATCCTTTTACAGTGTTATGGGAGCTACTTCATCGTGGGCGTTTGGAACGGCGATTCGGATGTGCAAAATCGGCTTACTTTTTGTTGGTGAGTATTCAATTTGGTAACTTTGAGTGGCCGTTGATCTCAGAGAAGGCCTGAAATGAATCTGACTATCCTGGTACTGTGGTGTGATTTTCGTAGCGCTGTCTCCTTTTCGGGTAGGGATGAGTTTTTGTTGCTTTCTCTTTCCGCCGCATCGGGTTCGAGGTGGTTTACTTTCCTCTAACGGGGATGAAGTTCGTAAAAAAGGGCAATCAATAATTCCAGCTAAATTATTTAATGACTAATCGAATACTCTGATCCACAGATGATTGTCAATAGATTTGCTGGAGTTTTCGCAGATAACTTTTCTTCCGCTTCGTCAAATGTTAATTGGGAGCATGATAGAGAATTTCGAAATCATTATTCATCAATCCAGATCTCCCCTATCACTTAAGATGATTTGGTAAAAATTATGTCTCGGGTGTTTTTCCAGGGGCTTGGAAGATAGCGAGAATATATCCGGTTCACAAGAAAGGTGACAAGTCAGTTTTATCCCACTACCGGGGTATTTCTATTCTATCCAACTTTGCAAAACTGTTTGAGCAAGTGATATATCTAGACATTTATTCTAACATATGCCCTTATATATCAACTTACCAACATGGCTTTATACCAAGAAGATCCACAGTTACCAATCTGGCCTCAATCACCAAATATATATGTGAAATATTAGATACTCGTGGGCAATCATAAGATGCTGCTGAAGAAACTTGACGTTATAGGTTTGTGTCCCTCTGGTATCAAGCTTATGGAATCTTATTTAAGTAATAGACTGTGATATGTCTCATACAATGGCTACAGATCATATGAGTATGTTGCTTTTTCCGGGGTACCGCAGGGTTCGAATCTTGGTCCACTAATGTATGTTATCTTCATAAATGATCTACTTTCTACGCTTAATTGCCCAGTTCTTGCCTATGCAGATGATATTAAGATATTTATACAAGTGAATACACATCAAGATCTGGAAGCTTTACAGAATAACTTAAATTTACTTTCTCATTGGTGTGACACAAATGGACTTGTTCTAAATGTTGACAAGTGTTATTCAATGACCTTTTATCGAGGTAAATCCCCATTATTGTACACATATTCAATCAATAATCAACAGCTTTTGCACAAAACTACTATTAGAGATCTTGGTATAACTTTTGATTCACATATGTCTTAATAATCACTTAGAATTGATTTTTGCGGCTGCTTATCGATCTCTGGGCTTTATTATGCGGATATCAAAATATTTTAATGATGTTGAGCTATTAAAAACTTTTTTCTATTCAATGGTAATTAGAAAGCTTGAATATGCCATAGTTGTATGGTTTCCATTTTTTGCTTGTCAAAACCACAGCGAATTACTACTTCGTCACAACTTCACGTCACTGTCTTTGAGGGGTGACATTTTAAGCACCAAGTTCTTATGAAAATTAGTGCACTACAAAATTGATTGCCCATATTTATTCTCTAAGCTAAATTTCCGAGTACCGAGGATAGCTTCAAGACACTGCTGCACATTCCAGAGACCAACAGCAGGAACAAACATAATGCAGCGGGCCCCCAATGTGCAACAATGCAGAGAAGCTTCTAGAAGATTTATTTTCCAACTTCTTACTAAGTTATTGAATTGACGAGGCCGATACATGATGAAACTCCATAACAAATTGAAATAAAACAACACAGTTGGGAGGGTTTCACATTTATTGTTGAACACTGCAACATGTTCGCCACACAGTGGCTTCATTTGGCAGATGAATAATTCATCATTATGAATGAAGTGTGGCGAAACATGTTGCAGGGTTCAACAATAAATGTAATACCCTCCCAACTGTGTTGTTTTATTTCTTACTAAGTTAACTAACAGTAAATAATTTGTATTAATATTCTGTACTTTTAATCTAATAGTTGTATGTTTTTTCTTCCCTCGTTTTTAGTATAGTTTTTTAGTTTCTTTTTCCTTCTTATTTTTATCATAGTTCTTACACACTTATTATGCTTATATTGTTAATTTTTGTCCTGTAAATGGTTATCCAGTTGGACAATAAAATATATATATTATTATTTTATATTAACTTTTGTTTTAGAGTCGCGTGCAAATACCTACTTGCGCGCTATCGATCCCTTGCTGGGGTACTGAACAGGCAGTAGAATACTAATGAGGTGTGAAGAAATGCAAGTACAGCAAATTCAAAATTATTATGACTAAATTTGATGTACATCACAAACTCCCCATCTAGTTCCGAAGATATCTCGGCGAGGTGGCCAGCTGGTCGTTTGCTTGGCTATCCTCTATTTCGGATGGAACATCTTGGGATTTTCTGAGGTCTGTCTCCTTCTTGGCAACACCGTAGATCTGAGGCATGATATATCCCTTCGATGGTGACTGGTGGGATGTTGGTGGACACCTCGAAGGTGGCTCGTTCATGTCTTCGAGTTATACGGTATGGTTCATCTTGCTTAGGTGCGAGTTTTGCAGTAAATTCCCTTTTATTCTTGCTGAGCAGATGACTCTTCACCAAAACGAAATCTCCAATTTCATATTGAGGGCTTTTTCCACGGACTGCTTACGCGTATCTTGGACTGTGTCTTGGAGCTAACATACTTAGTCGATGGTGTCTGTGAGCTGATGTAACTTCGGTGTGAGCTCGATTACGATATATCGGGAGGATGTAAATTCTTTTAAATCATGGGTAAGTTCGTATAACGTGCGTTATTCACATCCGAACACCAAGAACGCATGAATTTATCCCGTTATATAAATTAATAATAAATAATAAATAAAAAAATGTAGTGTTACTTCCGAAGCGAATCATGAGGATCTGGGCAGATCATAAGTCATGCTTCACATCCTTCACCAAGATGTCTTTTTTTGTCTTCAGATACCAATTTCCTTGTTGCACAGGATTAGCTTCTGATAATTAGGTAGATATCCATACAATCTAAGGCCTGTTGCATTACTCTATTGAAGAACTGGGTCCCGTGTTGGAAATACACTTCTTGCGTATTCCATATCGAAGAAATTCTTCAGTTGCTTTCCGTAGAGTAAAAATCTCAATCAATCAACTAGCAAGGTCCTCCATTATTCGAATCGTCGTATATCCATCTGGCGATTCTGGTAGGGCTCCAAATATGTCCATAGCAATTGTTTCAAATCGCCGGTCCGTGACTGTAGTCTGCACGAGACCGACTGGTTATATTTGGATTGCCCTGTAGCGTTGGCATTCTGGGCATTTCTTTGGGTAGAATGCGACATCTGCTCTCATTTTCTTCCAAGAGAACTGCTGTTGGATCTTACTGATCGTAGTTTCGACTTCTGGTACGTTTTTCTGGGCACACATTGCCGGGCTTCGTTGTCTTCTTCGTTGGGCCCGGTGTGACAGAGTACTCCCTTTAGTAGGACGTATCCCTTGTTTATCCAGTAAATTATGTCCTCGGTTCCTAGGTATGTCTCTAATGTGATGATTATTGTCTTCGACATTACGCCTATTTACTGATCAGTTCATAATACGGAAACAATTTCCATTAATAATAATAATATTACTTAATTTAATCTTGAAAATATAACTAATAGATGCATCTAGTGTATTTGTGATATTGGCGCAGTAGTGGGCAATTAGGAGTGCCCATCTCGCCAAACGGCTGGTCGTTAACTCCAAACTTAAAAAAAAACTATTCAGTCGACTGATGATCCGTATAAATTGTCAAGACAGTCCCTTCCATATATCCTTGTGATTTATTGATAATCTAGACGACGGCGAGTGCTTCCCTTCTGATGGTTGAGTAGTTCCGCTCAGCAAGTTATTAGTCGGCTTGTGAATTTTACTAAATGTTAGTCGGTGGTCTTCCCCTGGCTTAAAATAGCCCCGATATCGTAATCGTTTGCGTCAGTTCTGAGGCTTACGGGCACGTTTTTCTTGATCTGCTTCAAAACTGGTGTTGCTGGCAAGACGTGTTGAAAGATCCTTGATGCGTGCTTCTGATCTTTTCTCCAGAACGTTTCTTTAATTGTGACATCAGTGGCCGAACTATTTCTACAAAATTGGAGACAAAGCGTCGATGCCAGGCGCAGGTCTGCACAATGCTGGTCATCTCTTTTTTATAAAAAAAAAAAATCAACATGGCGAACGATACGGTTGTAAATGCAGATGCTCTGCACGAAAACTCGAAAAAGTGTTGTAAAAAGTGTAAAAAAACTGCTGCAAGTGGCAGAACGTGTGTGAAATGTGATGCAATGTTTCATACTAGTTGTGCAAATATAGTAGTTAAGTGCTGCGACCTTATGTTAGAAGATAACCTCAATGTGGAAGACATCACCGGCGAAGATTGCCTGCAAATCATGAAATTACTGGTTATCGAACTCAAATTTAATAACAGTTTACTTTTGGACAAGATTAAAGCACAGGAGAAAAAGGATGAAGAAATTAATACATTAAAAGGCAAGTTGTATAATAATAATTCGGAGTCGACCGAAGTCAATTTAACACCTCAAATATTCACTGCATTATCCACCCAAACGCAGGCCAATGAATTAAAATCGCCTGCTCCTACTGACGGCGTAGTTAAAACGGTTAAATCGCCTGCTCCGTCAACTCGGACTAAAGCAGTAAATATAGTTACAAAAGCCAATGAAGTTGTCAAAAATTCTCGCCATCCCGGCATTACAGTGAAAGTAGGCAACCAATCTAACATGAGTGAAGATGTGTGCAATAAGCCGCTGTCAACCTTGGCCGGAAAGGATAAACAAGCCGAAAACGAGGATGGATTTAAGACGGTCGTAAGAAGAAAAAGACGTAAAAGTAAACCAATAGTGGGCAGCCAAGATGATACCGATATAAAAGGTGTTTCTAAATTGGGTCATATTTATGTGAGCAGAGTTAATCCATCAGTTACTGAAAAGGACATTAAACAATATTTGTATAACAGATCATTTACTAACATTGATTGCGTACAAATGATTTCTAAACATCCCGATAAATATTCGTCTTTTAAAGTATCAGTACAAGTGGAAGAGTTAGATAGTCTGAAGGGTCCACAAGTTTGGCCCCGAGGTGTAAGTGTCAACCCGTTTTTTTATTGGATGTCAAAGAAAAAACTGGACATTTAAACAAATGTACTAATTCACTTAATATTTTTCTTCTAAATATACAAAGCATTAGAAATAAAAGTGGACTTCTAGAGGCTCTTATTAATGATGCAAATTATAAAATTATATGTTTAACAGAGCACTGGCTTACAAATGAAGAATGTGAAATTTTTAAAATTGAAAATTTTTTCATTGCTAGTCAGTTCTCTCGCAAAGTGTTTATACATGGTGGTGTAATGATATTATTAAGAGAAGGTTTTCAATTTAATACTCTCAATTTAAATTCATATTCAATTGAAAAACATTGTGAGATAACAGGTATTTTACTAGCTGACATCAATTTTATATTTATTACTGTATACAGATCCCCAGCAGGTGACTTTAATATATTTTTAGATACTCTTAATAATATCTTGTCTTACTTGGACTTTATAAAACTGAATATTTTTGTATGTGGAGATTTTAATTGTGACTTTACTAATAAGAAGGATCAAAACACACAACGACTATGCGATTTATTTGATAGTTTTCAGATGTATGGTTTGGTAAATTTTCCAACAAGAGGAACGTCTTGTCTAGATAACATATTCACAAACTACAGGCACGAAAATACTGGAATTAATTCAATAGATGTCCCATTTTCTGGGGTTAATTCAAATGTAACTAAGTTAATCCGCCCATTAACATCTTATGGAAAATTTAATTTCTTTCATATGCTTAAAAATACAATTTGAAGTTTTGTTGATGATGGCGATACTAATGTTATTTGGGATAAATTTATGAAAATATTTACTAAAAGTTTCGAAACTTGCTTTCCAACTAAATATAGAAAATTCCCTTCAAATAAAAATCAAAGTAACTGGTTTACAGATGATATAAAAAATATGAGAGAAAATTTAAATTTGGTGCATGAGGCTAGCTTAAAGTCAAATAATCCGGCAATTAAACAAATGAAAAGAAATATGCAGGAAACATACAAACATACTATTAAACAGGCGAAAATCGAGGCTAATGACAGATTAGTGTCATCCGCAAGTAACCCAATAAAATCTATGTGGAATATTATAAATAACCAAAGACCAGACAAAAGAAGAACAGTATCGGACTCAGTAAAATCTAATTTAACAGCCCATATATTTAATGATTTTTTTGTAAACATTCCTCATATAATTATTAATGAACTACCTATCTCTCATATAGATCCTTTAACATTAGTCAACGAACATATTGCGATAGACATACCACAATTCTTTTTCCAGCCTGTATCACAAATTTTAGTGAGAGATACAATCATGGGTATGAAGAACAGTAATAGTACTGATATTTACGGTCTATCCATCCACATAATCAAATGTGTGTTAGATGCAATCATTGAGCCACTGACTAAATTAATCAATCATGTCATTAAATCATGTACATATCCAGATGTACTTAAAATATCTAAAGTAGTTCCTATATACAAAAAAGGAGATTCTAATGACTGCAATAATTACCGGCAAGTAAGTCTTCCTCCGATGTTCTCAAAAGTAATTGAAAAAATAATGCTCATTCAACTTAACAATCACTTAGAAAAAAACAATATTCTGTCCGAGCAACAATTTGGTTTTAGGGAAGGTAAGTCTACTAGCGCCGCAATAATGGACCTTACTGAATTTATAATTGACACCTTCGAAAATGGACATTTGGCAGTTGCTACATATGTAGACCTTTCAAAGGCCTTTGATTGTGTCCCACACTTTTTACTTTAAAAAAAATTGTTTGCTTATAATTTTAATCCACAGAGTTGTGACCTTGTGATATCATTGTTAACCAAGAGACGACAGGCAGTCACTTTCAACCATTTAACTTCACAATTACTGGAAACAAGATATGGCGTACCGCAGGGATCAACTCTAGGCCCTCTCCTGTTTCTCTTATACATAAATGATTTTCCAGGATATATGGGGGGAGGCAAGGTTGTATTATTCGCCGATGATACAACCTTGCTTAACTCTTCTATAAATGTGGATATTGCTATTCAAGATAACGAGAGAGTGGTGGAGAAAGCTAAAATATGGTTTATTGCCAATCGTATGAGTCTCAATGGTGAGAAATCTGAAACAAGAATATACACTCGAAATAATCATAATGTGATCAACAATACCAATAGTGTAAAATTTCTAGGTGTCTACATTGACAATTCTCTATTATGGGACAGTTATGGTGATAAATTAGCGACTAAACTAAATAAAAATATTTTTGTTTTAAGAGGATTACAAAACAATGTTAGCCCTAAAATCCTTCTTACTGCTTACTTTGCACTATTTGAGTCTTACCTCTCATATAGTATAGTTGCCTGGGGCCATGCTGCAATAAGACACCGAATTTTTAGAATTCAACGTAAAGCTATTCGTATTCTATACAATCTGGGTTACCGTGATGACTGCAAGGTAGCATTTCTAAACTTAAAAGTTTTAACATTTCCATGCCTGTATATTCTACATTGTCTAATCTTAACCAAGACATACAGAATCACAACTATGATACAAGAATGAAAGATAACGTATGCTTACCTTCACTGAGACTTCAGAGATCAAGAAATTGTATAAACTATTATGGATTAAAATTTTATAATAAACTTGCATATTACTCTTTTGAGGAATTTCTAGACCATACATTCTGATGAATTGATTTTATTTAATGTTAATTTTAATTTGTGTTTGTAATTCTCATTTCAATTTGTTTGTAATTTTAATTGTATATTATGGCATAGTTACTATAATTATAAATTCAAATGTATTTGTTTTATGAATTTTAAATTCATCTAAATTATTATTGTGATGTTATTTGAAATATTTTAAATTGTATATTAATTGTATTACTTTGTTATTTCTAAGGACCTGTGTAAGCCACTTGGCATTAGCACCAATAAACATTATTATTATTATTATTATTATTATTTGTGAGCTTCCTCCAACAAGTATTGGTCGCTACTTTTCCTGGATCAACTTCTGTTCCTTGCGGGGTTAAAATGTGGCCAAGATATGGTACTTTCAGTTGTCCAATATTTGTCTTCTGATAATTGATCCGGAGTGTGTATTTTCGAAATGCTGAAAATATGTCGCTTATATGTTGCTGTAGGTTCTAGGATAGCACGATCACGTCATCCAAGTAAGCGAATACTTTGATTCTGAAATGTCGCTGGCGCATTTCACAGTCCAAAGGGTACCCTGGTGAATTCGTACAACATATTAATGTTATTTTCTTCCTGTCGTTCTTGTAGACTGGAACATGCCAATAGCCTGATTACATGTCTAACAGTTACCCACCTGTTTCCTCATGTGATCTAGCGTTGTATCCAGAGTCGCTATAGCATTTAACTTATCGACACATAGTTCTCCATTTGCTTTTTGGAACCATCACTACCGGTGTCGACCACGGTGATGTGATTTATTCTCCTACGGAATGAACATATAAGTACTGCTTCTAGGTTTGGTGGAGGCGGATTCTTGAATCTTGCGTTTTCAACGATAAACTGATCTGTATTCGTGGCTGTTACTGAGGATTTTCGAATTTATCCATAAATATCTTATTCGCCAGTTTGGTGAGTGCGAAATATTTTTGAAGCGACACCCTACGCTACAGTGACAAAGCGAGGAATTCAGGTCATTCCTCGCTTTTTCGCGAGTGAAAACTCCTTCAGCACCTCGTAATTAATTATTTTTCCTTTTTTTGTACAGTGTGATCTGTTTTATGAAGCTGTCCACTCATTGTGGGTTTTTTCTTCCATTCTCTCCTGTTCTGTGGGTTTGTTTAACATTTACAAAATTTTGAATGGAAATCTTCTTCTAGGCGGACTGATGCTCCGGGATTTGTTACGTAATTATTTTTTGCGTTCGATATCATATTCCTTTTCCTTTACTTTCACCGTGGCCCCACGTTGGACACCAATATGAAGATAGTTGAGGAAAAAGTTGTACTTTCTTCTTTAAATATATTCACATAATTTACAAGGTTGGTCGTAGAGTGTCAGTGTTGGATAGGAGGGCAGGGGAGCTAAGAGATAAAAAGTGAGTAGTGGATGTCCACTTCGACGGCTGGGTTGGTTCAGGTGATGTGAATGTTGTGGCGGATACTCCATTGTGGATGTTTGGAGTGAGTGTTATTTGTAGCGCTGTCTCCTTATCGGGCAAGGATGTATCTTCTTTGTCTTTGTTCGGTACCGTAACAGATGACAGAATACTAGATAATAAAGAGAGGAAAGATGCAAGTACAGCAAATGCCAATTTTTGGTGCGCATAATGAAAATGCTAACAATGAAACCATGTAAAAATGAAGTTAAAAATTATTTCTAGATATGTATTTCCATCTTTGCGATTTCATGTTGTAATTTTTCGAACTGTTTCGTATTTTTAAGTCAGTTTTCTTCAACCAAGTATAGCCTTAAACCTTCTACTTTCCGGCGAGTTAGGTGACACCAATATCTCTTTTCCTATAATAATCCAACTAAAATTTGTCTCTATTTCTTAGTTGCAATTCTTGAAAATAGAAAGAGAAGCCATACGTTTTAGTTCTGTATTTCTACATTAGCAATTTTGAAAACTACCTACTAATGCAAGTAGTTGCACACAATATTAGTAGTAGGGAAATGAAATTATACTGATTAAAATATATTAAACTAGCAAAAGTAACTAAATATTGATACGATCAAATTTATAAACATCTACATGCACGTGTTTCGACCTCTCGATCTCATCAGTACAGCTTTAATATATCCTTGATTTTCAATTCAAATACAAATACTAAAAATAAATATAATGAAAACTGACTCTATACTTAACAAATTAATTATCTTTTTTTTAATTTTTAGTTCATTAAAAAAAACAGCAAATAATCCTCTGTTTTGTAAATCTAATGAGTCTACTCTACAGGCAAATGACAGTTACCTTCATCGTATGCAAGTCATTAAAAAAGATGTCGCTAGTAAAGTCCATGCTTTTATGTGATGCTAATTGCCCGTTAAAATGGAATTTACGTCAGCGTCGGGAAAGCGCAACGTTCTTAAGAGGGAAACGGAAAGCTGCACACGATGTTGGTGTTATTGGTGAGTCGCTCGAATGGTTTCCGTTTGACTTCATGTTACTTAGCATCCGCCGCGATTACTTAATTTAATCAGAATAGGGAATAAATTACATTAAGACTAATTCACGTCGCCGGCTAATGAACGGGGTTCGTGGTGTTGACTGCAATTAGGAATCATTAATTGGTTGACGTGTTACTATAAAGAAATCGTTTAGGAGACAGGGACCAAAACGATTATAAAATAATTACAATTTTTATAAATTAATAGGTAAATAAAGAGTTAACAAGAATAATAAATATCTTCTTATGTGCACCAATTATATTATAATTAACATTTCAGGATTGTCTACTATTTTCTGTAATATCTACAATGTAAAAGAAATATGTAACAATTTGTACATTTAAAAATTCTTACAACGAATGAAATGTGCGTAGCTTTAAAAATTATAATGGAATGTCGAGGCTGAAGACATTCCACTTTCATGGGAACAATTCGGTCAGAGTAAATGGATTCGAACTGGAATTAATTGTGTGGTGGTTCTAAATTAAATTACGAGCGGACCATATTTAAAGGTGCTCTGAGGATGGAAATCCGAAACGCTCGTAGCAGACACCTCCGCTGTCGCCGACACGCACGCAGATGCAATTACTGCACAGTAATCGCATGGGTCCGGGATTTAATTACTTTGCAGTAATTGTAGTAATGTTTGCGAAATTTTGCAAGGGTACGCGTCCGCAGCGCACAGTGCGGTTTATTCGGTTTAATTAATCACCTGGACCCATCAGATTGATTACTCTCTGCCCATGTTGGTTAATGTAGATGATGTTTGTTTAACTTGATTAATTTTGTCGAAGAGATTTAAATTAAAAGTAAATTACCTCCAAAATAAATTGAATTTTGAGAAAATTTATTATACGTTTACTTACAATTACCCATCAGCTGCCATGTTTAAACACCGGTTATTAAGTAAATATAATAATATATATTAAATTAGGTGTTCCAAATCAAAATAATCAATATTTTATATTTACAAGTGTGTATTATTTATTAATAATTTAACGTGAACCATTTTAAATTTTTAATTTAATTTAGCAAT
This sequence comes from Ontholestes murinus, assembly GCA_963969525.1. NCBI lineage: Eukaryota > Metazoa > Arthropoda > Insecta > Coleoptera > Staphylinidae > Ontholestes > Ontholestes murinus. The sequence continues at coordinate 56,945,851 of OZ018391.1, forward strand.
TATAATCATAAACGAAATAGCAAAATGTTAAAGTAATATACTATTAAGCTTAATAAATACAGGAAAATTATATGAATGTTATTTTTTAATATTTTGTTCTTTTATAAACTTATTAGTACAGTATTATTAATCGTACTTCATAGCTGTAGAAAATATGATGCTAATCTCTTCATTCTTATAGAACACTTTCAAAAATATCCAAAAGATAAAATATATATATATATATAAAACAAAACATTTCCTAAACAACAACGTCTTTTTATTACACTTTTTTTTTTAATTTGCCAGATTTTAGAACAAATGACCTAAATTAGCAACTTGTTGCTATAAATTACTTTTTTAACAAAAATCTACTACCAAAACTATGCTCAATTATCGCTTATAGCGATATTGCTATGATCCTACGACATATTTTAAAGAATGACCAAACAATGACCTGTCATCCATCAAAACAGAAATTTAGAAGACTGGTATTTACAAGACAACAGTCTTAAAACTTTTGGTCACTGTTCTATCTTAGCCCTAATACTCTGGACCTTTGGAAAAACTAAGACAAAAATAATTTTAACCTTAGAGATGTACAGTAATGGCATCAAGCATCAATCAAAATTTCAAAGGTTGTAGAAACGTTATGCAAAAACTAAAAGGCATTCTGTATTTGTAAATTACGAATATTCTTAAAAATCTATAAATCAGTAAGAGAACTACCTCAAGATATAGAAAAATAATCTGCTATTAATACTTACATGTTTATCCCTACCAAAAATGGTTTAATAACCTACAAGTGGTTAATTTTGTCCACCTTTAATTCTAGTTTGTAAACTTGTGCATTAAAAGTAATTCACGCCAATACCAACTGAAATTGAAACCTTATACAACAACAACAACTATCTCTCTTTAAGCCTTTATTAAGTTACTCGTCTCAATCATTAATATAAAAAAAAATTATATAGAGACCACTTTGACCAGGACTTTAGAGGGATTGTTGCTTATAAATCCTATAAAGTTTCAAAAATTTTCTTGCAGATTAAACGAGAACATTCGAATAATAGAAAGCAATACATGGAGAAAAGTCTTGTAAAAATCAAAGAGAGACGACTGAAAAATTCTTTTTATACCTCGAAGAATTTTTCAGTAATTTAGAAGATAAATATCCTAAATTACTTTAGAAAAATCCCTTCAGAAAAAATATATAAAACTATATGAGATAAAATGAGACAAGAGATTTTGGATAATTATATGCATCTTGAGGAAAGGTATGTAGAAAATTCTCAGAGAATAAAAGAGAAAATATACGGAATATACTATAAAAATAACAGAAATTAAAAGAAATGTTGGTAAAAATAAATTAAGTAAAATCGTTATGGAATGAAAATGCAACTACCTAATTTTGATCACCAACAGACTACTGCATTGGAAAATTAATGTGATGCAAAAGAAAGCTCTAGCGTTATGTTAGTACTTTAATCAATTAGTCAAGCATTTGGAAGTAATGCCAAAGGCTTCTAGTTAAATTACCAAAATGGTATCGATTTCAAATAAAAGGGAAATGATAGTGTTAATGGTAATTTGGATTTAAAAAAAATGGACCAAAAGAGCATTATTCATGAAGATAATTAGCAAAACTCTTATTCATACCTATAAGACTATACTAGTTCTGTTTCTTTAAGAGCCGTACACCATAGGAAACTTTTGTGACTGCCATGTTTGTGGTTGTTCGAAAGCTCTCTTGATCCACATTTTCCTTTCTATTTTAGAATGTAGGTCTTCTGCATAGATATCCGTCGTATTTAAGTTTTCGGCGATTGACTGTCTGTAATAAAATAGTCTCCCGTGGCCTATACTGTGGAGATCTTCTTCGTTGCGGGTTCTCCATGTCTACAAAACTTTAAGCAGCCTTAGATTTCCTATTTAGATTCAGGCGTAGGAGTTCATATCTAGGTTTGCTGCATAGCTATCCGAGGTAATCAAGTTTTCATCGTTTGTCTGTCTATAATATTAGTCTCCCATGGCCTATTCTGTGGAGAATTTCTACGTTGCGGGTTCTGTTTGTCTAGAAAATTTTAAGCACACATTTAAAACACTTGGATTTCATTAATGTCTCTTGTAGTGAGCGTCCATATATCATAACCGCAGAGAATCACCGCCCAGGTGTAACATCTTGCAAACCGCACTCTAGTTGTTAGGCACAGAGAATTATTTCTTAATAAGGGTTATAGTTTTTGAAATGCTGATCTGGCTTGTTGAATTCGATACCTCGCCCGAGGGATTGGGTGATTCCGTGATCCAGCATCCCATATATTTAAATTTCGTATTTCTATAAGATTCGCATTTAATACTGTTGATCCTGTATTAATGGTTCACAGGCATTGTTTATTTTTTTTTATTTTGTCCACTAGTTCATTTGAGTCGCTTAATCTGTTTACTAGTTAGTATAAAGAATACTAAAAAATATTCTATATAGTTAAAAGAAACAAATGCTGCTAGGATTTTGTTCGCCTAATTCATCATATTAAAAAAGGCCACATCTAATAATGAAAGAGCAATAAATGGTTAACCAAAACTCATTGATATCTGCTTTAATCTATAATCCATGCCAGGCATACAATACAATAATAGAGTTAATTACAAAATACTGGGATATATTTGAGATATTATAGTCATCCAATCCAAGAGCATCGCCAGTGCTGTTAGCATGGAAATGGGAAAAAGAAGAGTTATCTACTAAGTCTACTAAATATAATAAACAAGTTAGCGAGTGAGCATTTGTCATATTTTTCTCCTACCGTAAAGTTTACCACAAAAACCTTGCATTTTTAACCTAAAATGCCAGGAAGCTTATTTCAGTGTTCATTTTTTAAATGCTTCAACTTCCAATCAATTTCTATATCAATTTCTCTATGATTTATTCCTTATTAAAGTAGTCGTGCTGTGCTGGTTTAAATACCTAATATAATAGTTGCATGCCGGATGCAATATTATTTTAGTTTAATAAAATTATATAACTACAAATTTGAATTGCCCATGAATTGATAAACTTATGGATAATATTGCAAAGAAAACAACCATCGCATATATTTACTTTACCTTGTAGAAGAAACTATTTCAAAGGTTACTAAACGCATCAAAAGATTACACAGCGTAATAAATTATATTGCTTCTGAAGATTGCACCTTTATTTACGATTTATGAATCTGAGCTTGATAGGCATCTTTAATGAAATATACTAACAAAATTGAATGTTGGCGAAGAGTCAGATAATACTAACTCTTATCCAATAAAACTACGTCTTATAATCCCGTCCCGACTTTGTTTGCAAAGTTATAGATAATTATAACGATGTAATAAATAACGAAACATTTTCTAGATCGCAGGTTTCGCTTAATATTCAATACTATAACTTAATAACTTAAAAAATTATATTGAAATAAAACAACACAGTTGGGAAGGTTTCACATTTATTGTTGAACACTGCAACATGTTTCGCCATACAGTGGCTTCATCAGGCAGATGAATAATAATTTAACAAATTACAGGTAAAAGCTTATATACTTTTAGAATTATTGAGATGGTTACTATACTTTCTTTTTTGCTGCTGTTAATAAATATGTTCCAAAAAGTATCTAAATCAAAATTTCAGTCGTGGTTTACTTTAGAAATCAAAAGGAAAAGAGAAAAAGGAGCTAAGTAGCTAAAAAATTCTGCTTTATACTCCAATTTTACACACTGCACTTAAATTATTTTTAAGTATTTGTCATTAATTACTAGTAAGCGTGGAACAAGCAGACTTCACAATGACACCCAAGAATTTGCTAATAATCACAATATTATATTATAAAAGTTTAAGAATCAAAATCTATTTTTTTAATGGCACGCCTTCCAAATAATTTCACAGCAGGCGACTAAAATATCCCAAGATTTATTATCTGTTAATGTAAGTGTGTCCTAACTAAGCCTTTATGTACAATTTTTAATTGCTTAAGTTTCACAGCTGCTAGAAAAGAGCCATTCTTTGTCCATCTTTGAAGAATAGTCGGCTAATTTTAATATTATCAGACTTTACTAAGGTCTTTAAGCACATTACTGATTTTTTTTTTAGGTGTACCGTAAATTGCAAATGAAAGTCGTCCAAAAACTCAAAAGTCGACAGGCAAGATTATGCCATCCGTATTTTGGGATGTGCATGGAATTTTGTTCATCGACTAAAACGGCCCCATATGCAATAGAAAAAAGTGCTGTTTTGCCAGAAATTGGATGAATTTCGCTTAGAATTGCCTTCCCATCCACTGTACTCTTTAGATTTTTCCTCAACGACTACTCCCTCCAAGGAAAGAAATTTGGCTCAAATGAAGAAGTGATTATCGAAGATTAGGCTTATTTTGAGAGCAATGACAAATCATTTTTTTTTATAAAAGGCATGGAAAAGTTAGAGGAGTGTTCAAATGAATTTATCGCTCCTGGAGGAGAGTATGTTGATGAATAAAGTGGAATTTCTAAAACAAATATGTTTTTCTTCGTTAGACCGAAGACTTATTGAGAAATGTGTTAGATTCATGAAAAGTCGATTAACAATGACCAATCTCGCCACGATTTCATAATATCTAGTCCTGCATGCATGGGAACAAAGTTGATGTTATTGATACCAACTATTCGAATGCATTCACAAAACTTATTGAATTATAACTAATAAATGCATGCTACGTATCATATAATGGCTATAAATCATTAGAACTAACTCCATCATCTGGTTTTTCTCAGAATCAGTTATCACGTTTCGTGTTACTGGCCCCATTTAATTATATACTAAATTCATTGAATCACAGAATGTTGAATAGTAGGACTTTAATCATACTAACTTTTCATCGCCTTTGATTAATTTTAATTAAATCATTTTGCTTGCTTTGCTTGTTAGCAAGACTCTTTTGTAACTTTTGTGTTTGGTCCTTTTCTACTCGGAGGTAGTATTACACATCTATTGTTTCTTCTATTGTATCATTTCTAACGTTATATTTACTTAATTGCTCACTTAAACCGTGTTAAAACATTTTTAAACTACCTTGATTAGATCTAAAAAAACACTTGGTTTGCCTTCACAGATAATTTAATATTTCTTCTGCAACTAGTTACGACAATAAGACATTATCAAGGAGTAATGAATAATGTATAAAAGTAATTTCACTAATCAGTAAAACACCTATCATTTCATAATGTTTCACCGAAAGATAAGTGAGAAAAATATTCAATATAGGTATTATTATAACAGACAGTGTCCAGTTAGGATACTAGTCAGGGATTTTAGATTTGACCCAGATAGATTAAGACAATATTGGGCCACTTTAGCGTTGAGTGTTGGTGTTGTGCTTCTGAAATGAGTGGAGATGTTCTCAAACCTTGCTTTGTGTTCTGCTAGTCATGTCTTGCAGTATATTTGAGCCTTTGGATAGGACACGGGCCTCTTATCGGCTTTCAAAGATGCTACCTTTATAGTGGTCATAAGAATAATTACATGTTTTTTTAATAATTTGTTTCATTCTTCATTATATTATGGTTACAAATAATATAATGATACACACGAGGCTTGCTTTCAAATATAATATCTGAGAAAGTATGTGAAATTGCTAGAATAGCCTTATGGTAATTTTCATTTATTTTTAAGAACACTTTTATAGATATTTAATAGTCTAAATTTAGTTAACAAGACAGAATATCTAGAAGCCTATTTTAATAATAGATATAATGGCGACGAGATCAATTTCTAGAATTTGCAGTTAACTTTGGTTTACATTTCCTGACCAAATGTGCAAATTTAGGACAGAAAGACCGATGGTCGATAGCTCAAACGGGCAGACTAACACATTATATATCATTTGTAAATGTTTTTAAATTGTAAATGTTAGAATAATAATGTCAATCTCTCTCTGTGCAAATTTTATCCTCTAACTCAGAAAAATATAATTAATTACCATTTCCCATATTAATCTAAAATTCTCGAGAAATGTTTAATCTCTATTTATACGATAGTTTATTTTGAACATTTTAAAATGTTCTCGAATGAATGACATGGTATTAAAATGGGGGGTTCATCCAAAAAAAATCTTTAAATTCTGTAAAATCACTCCAAATAAAGATGAGGACAAAATAAATAATAAAATATCCTTTTGGTTATATCTAAACAATAAATGCTTATGTTAGTTAATTTTGTTAGGACTTGCTAGCGTTTTTAATAGATTACTTTTGAAGATAGATCATAATTAAACGTTTTCTTAATCCTATGTTAGAAATAAATGGATTTTTTTTATCTTCATGTATTATTTAATATCAGAAAATATCGTTAATACTTGCTTTCAGTTTTCATTGCATAACTTGTCTCGTAGTACCATCAATCCATTAATAATATATTATGTAACATATTATTAACAACAATAAAAAATAAAATATTTAAGCAATAAAATTTCTCAACCAGATTAATGTGTATTATATGAGAATATTTATGCGCGTCTTGATTAACTGAAAATGATATACCTACACAGGCATTGTAATGTCACGTCTATATCTTATTTATATATTTTTTGAAATATTATATGGTAAATGGTGGTAAATTGGGCGTAGTGTGAGTAAGTCGAGTGACTAAAACCGCCCACGCAACACCAAATGCAGCAGGAGAGACAGCCGGGCGACGAACCCTCGAACGGCGGACGGTGATTCAGAATGGCAACTGTTTAATTCAAAAATCCCGATACACCTTCAGTGACCACCTTCAGTACGGAGTGTTATCTATTGACACACATAAATTTTGCACGTGGACGTTAACGTCTTTCCTGACAATATTGAACACTTTACATCTGCTGGTGTAATGGATATATAATAAAATATTTCTAACTACACATGCTGGCTATATTTAAATTGATTAATTTCGATTTGTATTAATAAATATTTATTCAATTATTTATAATCCCTCTCTGTATATAGTATGTCGGTAAAGATATTCACATTAACCAATAAAATTGCAATCGTTAAATACTACTTAGATTACGGATGTATATTTTGTTTTAATAATGTAATTTAAACAAATATAATGGAATGAATTAATAATTATTTATGATTTAAGTGGAATGTGAATCATATAAATTAGAAATTTAGAAAAACATAGGACTTAAAGTTAATGGATAATAATTATCGCACAAATATTGAACCAAATTTTATCGCCGCTAAACAAATTTAAGGTTTAGAAAATTAAATTGCTAAACTACTTTAACTCAAAGATATCGTTTCTATAATATTAAAATCAGTCAACTCAATACAAATGTAGGTTAGGTAAGACTTCTAGTTAGGTTACAATAAATTTCAAGGTCAATACAAATGTATTGAGTTGACTGATTTTAATATTATAGAAACGATATCTTTGAGTTAAAGTAGTTTAGAAATTTAATTTTCTAAACCTTAACTATATTTTTCATGTCATTTCCAGAAAATAGTAAAACTTGCCTTATAATAAGCAATAAAGGCAGATAATGTAATATTCAGACTTGTCCCGTCAAAATCTGGATTTATATATGAAGTACACAAAATTACAAATGAATTGGTATGTTTTGAATGTTTGATTCTGGACACTAAAATTAACAAACTAGAAAATACTTACATATAAGGAATGGAAATATTTTATAGTATTGATAGTTAAAAGTCTAAATTCTAAAGATTCCGCTAAGAAATCGTTAGATAGATTATTTCTTCATTTTGGTATACAGAAATTATGTCTAACATTGATACAAATTGAGTAGTATATATGCAAAAATTAATTGCATAGTTTTTGGGCTTGCCAATTGTTTCATAGCTACTTTTAACAAATGTACGAGCTGATACCTTATTTCATTGCAGAAGCATATAAACGTTTGCCGAGAATAATAATAAAATCAGTTCTAAGAAATTTCGACATTATAGTCAATTCTAATATCTCAAGAAATTAATTAATGTTTTATAAGAACGAAATGTGGGTACTGCATCGTATGCAAAAAACATTATGGATTGAACAAGTATCGAATGAAGAAGTCCTTCGAAGAGTGGGTCTAAGGCATGGATGCACAGACCGCGGCCCGCGGGCCGCATGCGGCCCGCCGGTCGAATACCGGTGGCCCGCCGACAGCAAAAATAATACTCTCGTACATTCTAAAAATATTTAATTCTATTCCAGAATAAAACCAAAAAAAATATGTTCGAAAAGTAATTTGAATCTCGCGCGCGCGCTATTACGGTGCGCCGTACGTGCGTCGTCGGTAACAGCGGTCGGTAATGTTCGTGCTGATCTCGGTTAAATTCGTTTGCTTGAAGAAGCGCGGCGGCCGGCGGCGCGATGACGATCGCTCGCGTAGATAGTACACGACTCGAAGCTTCCAGAGTCGGTTTCGAGATTTCTCCAGACAGTTTTCGACTCTATACGCGCGGTATAAAAGCCACGTTTAATCGCCGCTAGGTGTATTAGTGTTCTGTGAGTTTAATAGAGGTTTTGGAAGGCAATAGTTGTACTCCACTAGCCGGTGTCATATATTTTCAACGTAGATTTCCTGTTGCAGTGTTAACCGTCAAGTGCCGTGTATAATTGTGTTGTGAAATCGTAAGTAAAACTCTATTATTAATAAGTGTTTCCCTACCTATTTAATCAATTATTTTTGATAATTTAAAAAGGATGGGTAATTTAAGTAGGTACTGTAATTGTTTTTAGGTGCTGTGTTAACCCTAGCCAGGATTAGAACGCAACATGGACAAGCCAGGACCTAGTAAAAAACGTAAGGTTAAAGATGAAAATCGGCAATTTCAAGAAAATTGGACTGAGAAATACTTTTTTGTATGGTCGCATAACAAAGTCGTTTGTTTAATTTGCAAGAATTCTGTTGCAATTGCAAAGGAATATAATGTAAAAAGGCACTATGAAACGCAGCATCCTTCTTTTACCAAGTTTACAGGCGAATTAAGAAAGCAAAAAATGTTGTCTTTAAAACGGGAGCTTACGGGTCAGCAAGCTATGTTTAGAAAACCCATTGAAGATTCAGAAACAGCTACAGAAGTTAGTTATGAAATTTCTCGAATGATAGCAAAGCGAAGTCGCCCCTTCAATGATGGGGATTTTGTAAAAGAATGCATAGAAATTGCCGCTAAGAAAATGTGTCCAGAAGCAGCAAAAAAGTTTGAGAAAATTCAACTGAATCGTATGACCATCCAAAGACGAATTATGTCTTTGTCAGGTAATATTGCGGAACAATTAACTGAAAAAACTAAGATCATTGAATTTTTTTCATTAGCACTCGACGAATCCACTGATATTAGTTCCACAGCTCAACTTCTAATATTCATACGAGGTGTTACTCAAGATTTTGAAGTCGTAGAAGAGTTATTAGGAATGTGTTCATTGAAAGGTCAAACCAAAGGAGTTGATATACTCAATGTACTTTTGGATGAGCGTTCAAAAACTGATTTGGACTTATCAAAATTATCGGGAGTTGCGACTGACGGTGCTCCTTCGATGATTGGTGTCAATTCCGGGCTAGTTACTTTGCTGAAAAAGCATCTGCAAGAAAAAAACATAAAGGCTGAAGATCTCATGCATTTTCACTGCATTATACACCAAGAAGCCCTCTGTGCTAAACAAATTGAATTTCAAAATGTCATGAAAGTGGTAGTTTCGACTGTAAATTTCATAAAATCACGAGGACTCAATCACAGGCAATTCAAACAATTCCTTGATGACATCGAAAGCGAATATGGAGATTTACTGTATTATACAGAAGTAAGGTGGCTAAGTCGTGGATTGACACTGGAACGATTTCTAAATTTAATAGAAGAAATTGGAATATTTCTGGCGGAAAAGCAAAGGGATGTCCCGGAACTTAAAAATCCTGATTGGTTGTGTGATTTGGCTTTTTTAGTTGACATTACAAATCATTTGAATGTCTTGAACACACGGCTTCAAGGCAAAAATCAACTGATATCCCAGCTCTACGCTCATGTATCATCCTTTCAATGCAAGCTGACACTTTTCAGATCGCAATTGAATTCTGGAAATTACAATCATTTTCCGAATTATAAGAAAATGGCTGAAAAATTCAACAAAACTGCGATTAATTTCAGTTATGTAGAAAAGCTAGATATTTTGATTCAATCTTTTCAAGACAGATTTTCGGAGTTTAAAAAAGTGAAACCTCTGTTGGACATATTCAGCAATCCTTTCACGATTTCAGTTGAAAATGCGCCAGAGTCAATGCAGTTAGAAATTATCGACATTCAAAACGACGAAGATTTACGCAACAAATTCAACGAAGGAGACTTGCTGAACTTTTACCGTTGCATTGATAAAAATATGTACAAAGAGTTGCGCATAAACGCTCTGAAATGTGCCAGCTTATTTGGTTCTACCTATATATGTGAACAAACTTTTTCAATACTTAATAATAATAAAACCAAAAATAGAAACCGCCTTGCAAATGAAAGTTTGGAAGCAGTTTTACGTGTTGCTACAAGTAAATTTGTGCCAAATATAAAAAAGATTGTAAGCACTATGCAGTGCCACGCTTCAAATTAATAAATTCCTTTTTAATTTGAATACATTATTATCAATTATTTATTGTCTTTAATTACCTACACTTCTGGCGGCCCGCCATCAGTTCATGATTTGCCCGAGTGGCCCCTAGTCTTAATAAGTCTGTGCATCTCTGGTCTAAGGTCTGAGAACTCCTACTACTCAATATCAATAAGCTTATCTTTCCACGCAATGAGGCATAAACGCGATAAACGTAGTAATACGTTTGACAATCTAGGGAAATGCTAGAAGGAAGGAGAGGGATATTTAATGTTCCGGAACATTAGGAAATCGACAGGGATGGGGTTCGAAGATCTGATGAGAGCAATAACGGATAAGAAATCATATGCTAAAACAGTAAGTGGTAATTTATATGTTTATTTAGAAATAATAAATAATTATTAATTTATGTACTCGTAATATTCTTAGACTATCGCTTTATGCCAGAGTTAACTATAAATTTAAGACTTGTAATGAAAACCGTGCTAAGTGCCAAAAAAATCAAAATTAGTTTTATACCTAAACAGTATGTTATGTGTCAAGGCTAACAACCTGTAAAAAGCGCTAAGCGGCACGATCATTGAAAATTGTTTCAAAGCATTTTAATAGATGACGGATGTGTCAACTTCAAAGGTTCGAGTAAAGTAAGCCGTGCTAAGTGCCAGACGTATTATAACCTCATTATTATTTCCCGTTCAACGTGCGTTGGGTGTTTCAACTAAATTGCTGAATACATGAAGGCGGACAACGCTGAACCATCTAGTTCATCCTCTAAAAGGAAAAGAAAAGATGGAGAAGGAAGCACTAAAACTCTCAATAAACTGAGAAGAAGCCACGGAAAAGAATATGTGGGAAACAAAAATAAAGTAGTGCCATCTAAAGAAGAACCCTCAGCAACAGTAAGTGAACTTATAATGATTATTAAACAAAAGTAATGGAAGGTAATAATTCATAAAATAAAGTATAACGATTTTTTTAGTCAATTTGCAAGTGTAAATATCAATGCAATTTTTTTTTGCACATGGCCAAAAACTGCAGCACTTTCACTAATTTTATAAGTTGCAAGACAATGCAAAACAGAATTCATATTTAATGGGACTTTTAAATGTGTGTCCGGTAAAAAGATGCAATGGTAGTTATGAGAATCCAGATGCAAGCAAGAGGCAAGCGACTGTTTATTTAACCGTACCTGATGGAGCTGGCCTAGTCGTGCTAGTCTGTAAACACACTTTTTTATAAATTTTTGGAATCAGCCGAAGAATTATTGAAACTCTCGTGAAAGCAAAAAAAGCGGGCCAAGTTACTTATGTCGAAAGAACAGGTAACAAAACTCAACATAAGAAATACTCAATCCAAGATGAAAATTTAGTGGTAGCACATATTTTCAGGTTTCCCAGAGATGAGAGTTACTATGGAAGGATGAAGAGTAGCAAAGAATATTTGAGTGAAGATTTAAACATTAATCGATTGTATCGCGCTTTCAAAGACACCTATCCGAATTCTGATATAACCTACCGTTTCTACTATACCACTTTTAATAAACAAATTTCAAAGTTAAAATTTCACCATTCTCACACTGATACGTGCTAAACGTGTGATCTATTGAACATGCAACACAAATCAAATCCTAATGACAAAAATGCAAAGAAGAAACTTGAACTTCATCATAGGAAAGCTGAAAAGGCGATGAAAGTAATGAAGGAAGATCATGCCCAATCCCAGCTTCCACTAAGTGACATATGTACCATTTCTATGGATCTTCAACAAGTACTTTCCCTACCAGCCCTTACACATAGCCAATGTATTATTTACGCCAACTTTCTTGCTAGAATTTTGGCGTTCACATTGCTGATACCAATAAAGGGCACATGCATTTATGGCATAAGGTAATATTTGGGAGAGGAGGTAACGAAATTGCGTCATGCATTTAGAAAGCAGTTACAAGTGGAATAACAAGAAAGGAAAAATTAAACATATGGAGTGATAATTGTGCTGGACAGAACAAAAATAAAATGATGCTATTTTTATGTATATTCATGGTAACAAAAGGATATGTTCAAGAAGTTAACCAGAAGTTCTTGGTCTCTGGTCATTCGTTTTTAAGTTGCGATCGAGATTTCGCCCAAACCATCAAGCTTAAGATTTTAAAAGCTGCGTGGATTCAGATTTCCATAGCACATCTTGGATCAGTAAAAATTAAACCAACTTTAAACGACATGGAGCATTGGAAATCTGTTAATGTTTTCAAGTAAAACATCAATTTGCAAAAGATTAAAAACATGAATTTATCACAGCTTGACTGTGCAACTCGTATCAAGACCGAGAAGAAAGAAAACATTCAAGCAATAATCCCATTCATGAAGGAGGAGAATCGAGAATTCTATAGAAACTTATTAGCCTAGGCTGCTAAATTTTGGTATTTGCTAGTATTATGTTATTAGTTATTATGCTATTATGTTATAAAATGTATATATACTTATGTATTTTTCAACAAAAGTAGTATACTCGTAGCTGTGGGACATAGCGCCTCTGAAACTATTTAAGAACATAACTCATTTTTCATGAAACATTATTGGCACTTAACACGTTTTTCCAAATGTCAACATAATAATTTTTGTTATACAATTCGAAGTACATTAACCAAGAATGTGTTGCCACAGGCAGAAATAATATATTGCGTCACTAATTGTACAAAATTTTGCAGACTATTTGGTCGGCAAATGCACGTCACTTTCAAAAAAATCATTTATCTTAAAGTTATAGGTTATGCACTTAGCACGGTTTTCATTACAAGTCTTCAATTGTCCTTTTCATATTTGAGTCACTGATATAACCTTTCGTATCATATTGTCATAAATTCGACAATTTCTTAAAACAATATTGTCAGATTTTTTAGCTTTAAATTCATATGAATATAATAGATTCATTATGCACATAAATCTTTTTGGCTTCTGGCCATTAACATCCAGTAGAATAAGACTTCTTACAGCAGGACTTCAGACGTCTTATTTTTTTTTAATTTCTTGCGGCCGACAATAATTATCAGCATTAAATATTATTTTACTGTAAATTATGCTTCCCAAGTTGATTCGAACAATCGCCATTTTCTATACTTTATGATTATCGCCTTATTTCATATTCATAGTGCTATCCAAGGAGTTTAATAAAAAGTGCACCTATTCCCTTCCTATGGACATTTCATTAATTACCCTCGGCCAAGATATAGAAGTTTATAGAATTTCTATTTTGCCAGCTGCACTAAAACTTAACAATAAAAACTTTAACTCCATATTACTGAGCTATTTTATTAATTTTGTAGCATAAATGAACACCCTCTTAATTACACAGGTATATTTTTCCTTGTTTAGAAATTGAATACATTTTGGCATTCCTCTTGCTATTATTAATAAATAACAAAACAAGTATTCTTTCATTAAAATATTAACTAGTTTTAGATAAATGTTTTCTAAATTCCAGTTATTTCATTAAACATTGATTGGTATGCAGGTGAAAAATATGCAGATTACAGTTAATGAGTCTTGCCACTTCGCCTGAATGTGAACATAAAGCGACTATACTAAATTTGAAAACAAAATAAAGGGTGTTCCAATAGGTATTTTGCCAGTTGATAGAGGCCATATTGTTAAAGCTACATCTCTCAAATTAGCTGTTATTCATTCAGTTTGTTTTTCCAAATCACCATGGATATTACGGTTGCCATAATCTTCCTACACAGTGTGGCAAAATGAGTCTACTGGTTGAGTAAACATTGAACCAACACCCGTACGACGACGAAACGCAAGATCTGCTAAAAACTTCTCCTCTATCCGTAAGAGTGTACAGAAGAATTTGAGGCAGTCCACAACTTGGCGAATTTACGTCGTAACTTGGGCTTCCATCCATACCAAATTCAACAAACCCAGGAGCGAAGATAAACGACCATAGACAACGACTAGGCCCATCTCCGGATAAACAAAACAACAAAGTTGAATTTGTTTCAACAGGACGACGCTACGTGCCACGCAGCTTTTGTCACATTGGACATTCTGCACCAGCGATTTGAGGGAATAGTCATCTCATCTTAAGTCGCAGATCTATGCAAATAAATCACTAACTTCAGCAGCCCTCAAAGTCTATATAACAAATACCATCAGTCAAATTCACCTTGATTTATGCGCCCGAGTCATGGAGAATTGGAGATTTTGAATGCAAGCCACCCAGAAGCTGCGGCGGATTTGTGTATGAGGTTATATTCCATACATAATGACAAACGAATAAAACATTTCGATGATACCTCACAATTTAAAAATTTTATATTGCATTCTTCACGTAACTCATCAATCAACATTACATGATATCTCACATATTTTTATTAAATTTAAAAATAGGAAGCGCTTAATAAAAGATCTTATAGATTTACAATTTATTCTTCATCTTATCTTATACTTCCAAAACTACAGCCACCTCTTGGTTTTACGACAGTTGATTGGAGAGCTTGTCTTCCTTTCATAGTATATGAATTAAAGTGCAATTTTTTAGACGTAATCGTATAGACCGCATTAAGAAATTTCTTTCATGATATCTTAAAATTTGAAATGATATGTGGTAGGTAACTGTAGAATATTCTCTTATTTCTTAACCAAATGTATACTCCAGTCTCAAAAAAAAAAAAACTGATATGATCTGGGCGACGAAATATTTGCTGGCGTGAGTCTCAAAATCCTTGAGTGTTTCCATGCCCAATTAACCAAAAATTTTGTGTGATATAAATACATTGAACTGTAATACCTATAAACAGTGACTATCCAAAGTTATACGTTCACAAGTAGCAGATAATAGCAGATAAATAAATAAATAAACACACGTTTGGAGGTTTCTAATAAATAAATGTAAATAGAAATTGGAAGTGAATATATAATTAGAATATTTTGTTTATGTGTTTTGTTAATCAATTTAGAGACTCAGTTGGAAGAACGAGATTTGGATAAGATCGGCAAGATAACTTTAGAGAGAGACAAGAAAGCTCTGCGAGGCGAAAGCCGCGAAGGAAATTTCAATGAATCTCGAGGAAAACTAAGATAAAATCTTTAAAAAAATACTGAATAATATTATAAATCAAATCATCTAATTTTCTTATTGAATGTATCGTTTATTTTTAAATTTATTTTTCATCATTTAAACGCTTGCCAAGCTTTTACCTACACTATAATCCTCTTTATATCAAAATATTTCCTGGAAATGTAAATAAATTTCTGTTATAAGGCTTCATGTGTCAAACATTTGATTTTTTAAGCATCTACGAATCATTTCTTAATTACAACTGTAATAATAATACTATAAATTTAAAAAAATGTATGGGAAATGTTTGTCCTAAAGTTTAGAAGAGAAAATACTGTAAAATTCTAGTAACCTGTAAAATAATTCTATAACACTAATAGAAGATTCTCACAATTCGGAAGAACGGTTGATGAAAAATTCTGATTGATAAGATAAAGAAAAAAAATAATGTAATTATGAGTCAAATCATAGAAGAAAACCATAAGGATTGTGGCGACCGTTATTACGTGGTAATTCATGATAAATACATAACTAACGCACTTACTATGTCTTAGTGGTTAAAACATAGTAAGTGTGTTAGTTAAGTGTTTATAGTAGAAAACCTTTTCAACTTGAAGCCCCATATTTTAACCTATTTAAAAGTACTAAACAAAGGCATTTATAAATAGAAAAAATAATATTTAATGAAAAAGATTCAATTTTCTAAAATCAAATTAAAAATCTTTAGACCAATATTATTGCATTATCTTTGTAAAATCAACCTGACTCACTGTTAAGGCCAGTATATTTATTAATATTCGAATTAGAACTTTGCCAACAAAAAAAAATCAGATTTTTAAACTAAAAATTTCACTTTTAAGCTCTTATGCAATAATTCTTTAGAATCGTCCTGAGAACTAAAATATAATATAGCGACGAAGAATTTAGGATTAGTATAATTCGACGTTTGTAACATGTTTTATATATTATTGCAGCAGAATTCAAACTAGCAAAAGCTATATTACATAAATCAGATAATCAAATCAGAAATATTCCCTTATAGCCGGCTTATTTACAATATAACAGAATAATAGGTAAACTATGGAATCTTTTTGATATATTCATTTTTTTTGCAGACCGTTTTATTTCAAATATCGAGAAAAACATATATTCTTATTTAAATATATAGATGTAATTGTGTGCCATATTTGAACAATATGCCAACTATATCAATTTTAAAGGATAACTAATAGCTTTAAAAAATGACAACAAAATTAATTTCTTAGATGCAATCCAAAAATCATTTGAAATATTTTGAAAATCTACAAACGCCAAGTCTGCAATACCCTTGTATAATGTATATAAGGGCAAAATAAAGATTCTACTTAAGCAAACGCCGAAGGCTTAGAGTTAATATAGTGTCATCTAATCTTCTTACCGAATGTATCGATTTTTTAAATGGTTTTTCATTTAAAAGCTTGTAAAGCTAGCTACATCCTCCAGAAACTGAGGTAACGTCTCTTCTAAAACATTAAATCTTTCTGGTAGAAATACCGGTAAAATTAGCTAGTCATCCACAATTCCATTCCAAACGTTCAATGAGGACTGATGGCAAAAAATATCTTCATGTAGCTCATACGGATTATTTTATCAGCCCACACATGGTTATTATAAAAATTCCTAATTATATACTTCGATTCTGGGATTAAAAAATTTGAACTAACGTGTGCAAATGCAATTAACAGAATTGCCTGAACGCGTTGTATGTGATATGAATTCAACAATAGTCTTTAAGAATTTTCCAAACAATCTCATTACTTACATTCAAAGTATTTGTAATTTTTCGAGTAAAACTACCTGGATCATTCTCAATCATGTCCATCACACTCTCTTCCACTTCTACCGTTCTTCCTGCCATTGGCCTTCTTGGTCCCTTACTTCGTTTCAATATGTCTTGTTTCATCAATACGTTGATGAATACTTTGGAAGGTTTTTCTATCAGGAACATTACGTTCAGGAAATCGTTCAATGTACAACCGCCTTGTAATGAATTTATATCAGCAAGTCCATAAATGAAATGCATGATGATTGCATTTCGGCATTCGTATAATAATTTACGACAGGAAATAAACGTCTCAACAAATCCCATAGATACCAAATGTTTAATCATGAGACTTATTTTCGTTTGAACTTGATCTGTTAGAGGATAAAAGCCGTTCTTGGAAATTAGAATGTTGTAAAGATAACAACGCATTCCTAAAAAAATGTAGTTGTTAAACCGAGTGTAGTATGATACATTGATATCTACAAAAATATTAAAAATGGTATTGTTGAAAATATTGTTCGCCCTGTATTTTTGAAACAAAACGGGGTTTCAAAAATCATCAAAGGCCAAAATATTCTTAGAAAAGCCCAAGGAATAACCTTTTAAATTTTTCCGTATGGTTAACATCCTGCATTAGAAATATGAACTTAAATTTAATTTTGAGAAAGTACATTCACATAAAGTAAAGATTTTCCTATGAAAATCCATATGAGTCAAATATTACTATACAAATATTTAAAGAATTATTTTATAAATATGTAGGGATATTTAGCCGTTATTCTTTAGTTTTGTTAGTGAGACTCCTGCAATACTCAACCTTTTTATTCTAATTATGTATATGAATTTTAAAAGTTAGTTCGGAATTGAATATTATTAAATTTGATTATAGTATTTCAAATTTATGACGACCGACCACATTGTAATCTATAAAGGTTAATTGAAAACTTTCATGATCATAATTGAGGAAATCGCCTCACATGTATATTATCGAACAATTTATAAACTGAAATTATATTTTATCGCGACTTAAGAATTCCATTAATAACGCAAGAGCAAGACGTGCCCGTTTAATATTATTCATGTGTGTTCCAGTCTTTAATTAAAATTTTTAATGAAGCATTGAATTCAGTACTGGTCGCAGTCGTACACATCAAAGTACTCTCCTTTAAAGCCTATAAAGAATCACTGCAGGGCTTCCTCGATTTTCCCGTGCGTGATTGATGATTTGGCCAATTTCACAAATTACGAAGCACGTAAGCGTGTGACCTAATAACTGAAAATTATAACATTTCCAAAATTAATAAGGCCGTTTATATGTCACGTTTAAAAATTGTTTTTGTTCATTTTTCACGTACGGGTTTGCGGCTAATTTATCGCTGCGCAGGTAATGAGTATTAATGTGCATGCCTGCCATGTTAGTTTTAAAACTTTTAAGTCGTCCCTCTGGGCGCCAATTTTCGTTGCGACGTTGGATCTCTTTTCGGCGAATTTGCATAATATTTACGACGTAGACATACGGCAATAATCGATATTCCATAATGTTCAGCTGATAATCGATGCTATGAAATAAAACCGATTATTACCAACTAGCCTCGATCTATTCAGACTACTTTTCGTGTTCATGCTGCAACTTGAATTGACAGACCGTTTTGAAAGGGTGTAATTATTCGATTTTTATGAATAACTAAACCATATTTGTAGTTATTTATTTATAGCAGATACGCAAGCAAAGATTGTTAATGATCGGGTATTATCAATTACCAGTTGAATACCTATGTTTAACGTAATATTTAAATATGAATTTATTTAAAAATGTATAAAACAATGTAGTTTGCATTCCTATTAAGAATTAAAATCGAAAATCCATTAATCATTTTTAGTGTGTGGTGAAAACCTGAGGAATGTTAATGATTTAAATCAATATAGGTAATAATAAATTTCCTTGTAAATGAGTATTTCAACATAGAGCGATATTATATATTAATATTATATTGGAAAAAACTTTTAAAAGAGAGCACACTTCCGATTTACCTATAATTCAGATCAGATGAATATAGACAATTGCGTCCAAATTATTATTATATTTTTACAACCTAAATGGATTATCCACTCATAAAGATCTAGTGCCACGCTTAGAGAATAGATGGCAAGTAAATATTTAATTTAAGTCAGTTAAATACAAACATTTGCTAAGTAAATGAGGTTGATTTGCTATAATGTACTATTAAATTATATTTCGATATAATGTATCCGTTCTAATAGGTTATATTGTAAAGTAGGGAAAATAAATCGTACTTCCTATTTTTAAATTATTTTTTTAAACTGTAATTGTTTACTATCTGTATTGGTGCGCTTATTATTGAATCTATGTATTATTTAGGTGTATATGTCACTAATATACTTAGAACAAATTAGTGCGCTTATTATAATAAATATAATATTGCATTAGAGAAAGACTCGTGCTTGATCAATCTTGTAAGCGGAAGAAAGAAAATAAAGAAATTAATAGGAAGTACGATTTATTTTCTCCACATTAAACTATATATTTATTAAATAAATATCTGTAGAATTTTCGTAATTGTTTGGTCGAAATAAAATCGAATGTTTGTATTCGATGTTACACGAACTTTAAATTTAACTTGTGCAATGTTTTAAGTCGTACTTATATTAAACTCCCAAGTCGTACCAAATTATTTCTTTCTATTTACAACTAACCTTACATTCATTATATTAAATGAAAACAAGACGATATGAAATACCATGAAACGTTTTTGGATTCAATGAAGTACATAGACAAGTCAATTTCCCAAAATCAACATTAGAGAGTTATTTTAAAGGTTTAAATAGGAGAGTCAAATTTTGAAGGTCTAAGAGTATGACTAAAAAATAGAGAAGGAATTCGTTGTACTTGTTCTTAATGTATTTTGTTTTGGCTCGCTGCAACTCATTTAGACTTGCTTATCAATTAGCGGAAAATTTTAAATTACAATAAACTATCAATAGAGCAGAAAAATAGCAGGAGAAAAATTGAACCAAAAATTTATGAAAGATAAAACAATTATCCTTAAATACTCTAAAGGCAACATCAGAAGCAAGGTGCAAGGCCCGGCCTTTCAACAATTCATATTAGACAAGTCATTTCTAACCAGATATATAAATGTTATGAAACAAGTTGGTTAACTATTAAAAGTCCATTCAAATTAATTGCTCAGAAAGATAAACATTAATATAGTACTCTAAGAAGTGTTCCAAGGAGTTTGATAAAAATTCGGGCAAATTTATCCTTCTATGTTAATATTTAAACGCTTGTGGATAGACAATTGCTTAGAAGAAGGCGCACTAGAATTTTCTGTTAAATAATTGAAATATTTCATCAATTACAAGTTGGAAAAGACTGATAGTTAGCAAATACTTCTTCTGAATTGACATACCTTCCACATATTTCTTTTTTCAAATAGTAAACAAAATTCATTTTCAATATTTCATGAATGATTTTCTCATTTACCTCGTGGTGAAACATTGTGGAATAATAGGTAATTGTTTTTAATTAATTACCTATTATTCATTTTCAAATCATTGTAATTACAAAAAAGTATATTTTCGTTAAAATGTTAGGTGTATTAAAAAAATAATTTCAAAAATTAATATTTTATTAACAGAAGAATACCACAATAGCAGGATTATTCTAATGACAGTTTTAATATCTATTAGATTAAATACAAAATTAAATATCCTGCCTGGTTCAGTAATGCTAATTATAACAAAAAGGGATCTCCGATACTGTATCCATTTAATTAATTTATAATCCACAACATTTAAGCATTGTTTCAATTTATGAATTAAAACTTTTCAGTCTTCTGTTTACAAGCTGCAATTTTTCGCTAGATTAAATTTATGGTTGAGACAATGTGTATATTTTATTTAGAAAATTGCAGTTGAAAAAATCTTACAAAATTGAGCAAACAGCGCAGATAGACCTATAGTCGATAGCATAATTTTGAAGAGAAAATGCTAGAAAATTTTAGATATTTGAAGATAAATTTTAAAATAACGAATGAATCCTTGAAAAGAATTTACGCATTTTAAAATATTTGAAAAATGGGAGAAACTGTAGAATGGTTGAAAAATCTGAAACAAATGTTACTGGAAACATCCAGAACACTTAAGGAAAAGGTTCCAACTTAAAAGAGAAATAGTGAAAAGTTTCCAATAACATTGAATTAGCGGGATTGTTAAAAAGTAATTGAATAATAATAAAACAAAATAAATACGTATCCCCTTTACAAAATGAAAATTTAATATCTAAATTTGACTAATTTAGCTTCCTTATTTAATTCAAAACTGCTACAATAGCAAATGCATGACATGTACTGCATTGATATTAACACTACGTAGGGATGAAATATTGTTTTGCTGAAAATATCTTAATCTACAATAATCATACTGTTTCCAAAAATTCAATTTTAAAATTGTATACAATAATTTCTACTTCACATGTAAAGGTTCACACCCACATGTTCTACCACTCTCATTAAATGCTACTCAAAGAAACTTAGTTGATTTTCCAACCAGTTTACTTGACATATATGGCTTATTTGTTGCCGTAAAGAACTAGAAATACATTAAAAAATGTTGTGAAATATAAAGTTGATTTTAGTAAAGAAAATTAATGTAGAGACCGGAAAATATGCAAAATAGGAAATGTTGAAAGGAGACAACAATTGATTGACAAGCATGTTGCCTAATGAAGAACTGAAAAAATACTATACCTTTTACATTATGTACATGCATACCATCATCTATTACTAGATATCAGTACAGTTTTAATTAAATTTTAAGTGGAATAATGTTCCTAATTTCACCTCATATTTAATTAAAACTACAAAGGGCGACGTATTATTTCAACACCAAATTATATTAGCCGATACAGAAAATTATTGATTTTCGAAATAAGCATAACGA
This sequence comes from Ontholestes murinus, assembly GCA_963969525.1. Classification (NCBI taxonomy): domain Eukaryota; kingdom Metazoa; phylum Arthropoda; class Insecta; order Coleoptera; family Staphylinidae; genus Ontholestes; species Ontholestes murinus. The sequence goes on from OZ018391.1 coordinate 56,968,242, forward strand.
ATACCAAAGGCTTCTAGTGAGATGTCAATAATCTTGAAAGCTAATATGAAAAAAATGTGCTTCAGAGGCAAAGTAATAGTAGAGTTGCAGAACTCTGTCGAAAAAGAAAAGAAATGATTATTAATAGTACTTTGAATTTGCTCATGACTTGATATAAAATTAATAATAAAAATGAAGTGTAAATTTGATGGATAGCGGAGATAAAATAAACTAATAGGATCATAAAAGAAATTAAGAGTGAATGGAACCGTCTAGTAGCATATCGATGCTAGTATAAAAATATAACAGGATTAACTTGTTTTTATCTTAATTACCGCCAACATAAAAGCGTGACTGAAAATGAAAGGTTTTCCAAAAATGCTGAAGAGATATTGGCTTGATCTCGACGTTTCATTGTAAAACTGGACATATCATTGTGATAAAATTATTGTAATTTAATGTCATTCTACATAATGTATTTAATTTGCTTGCCATATTTGGGAGACTACTGGAGATAAAATTATAAAGGCCTGTCTAGTGTACCGCGATAATATAACCGCAATGAAAAAATCTTTAAAGATCACACAAAGAATTTGAAAGAGGTGATTTGGCGATGCAGTTTCCAGCGCCGTCAAATCTGCATTGTCCGAGGTCAAAAGAGAAATAACCATCATACGTTCGGAAACGGATAATGTTAAATCTAAATGTAATATATTAATGAGGTAATGTTGCAGAACAACAGGTGAAAATGAACATTATAATCTATGGTATAAACGATGACAACGATAATGAAAACATTCAAGTTACGGTAGTCGAGATAAACAGAAGCTTGGTGTGGTTCTTCCGTTAGAGGCAATCGAGAAATCTTACAGAATAGGAAGAAAGAAAAATATTGGAAAGGACCGTCCGGTAGTTAATTTGCAAGAAAGAAGTTTCGCGAAATTTATAAAAACAAGAAAAACTTAAAGGTACCAGTTATGTTATAACAGAGGATTTAAGCGTGCATCGTGTAAACGTTTTAAGAGCCGCAAGTAAAATATTCGCAAAAAAATGTTTGGTCCAACAATGGCTTCATTTATATTTAGAACGGTAATGAAATTAAAAGAGTGCAAGATTTAGAGGATTTCGATGATGATAATAAAATTGAATTTATATAAATTCATTCTGTCCAAAACGAAATAAATATTAAAGATAAAGAAAGAGTCTTGTTTAGTTTATGTTGTATTTGGAAATCAATTGTAAATATGTAGTATAAATTAAATTTCAAGATTAATTCATTATTCACAATAATATTTTTAAGACTTTATTATTTTTAGTCTTAGTTTTTTGCATTCAGATCTTAATTTCATACGCCTAGAAGAAATATTATTTATTTATTACCAGAGTGTTTATAATATTATTTTTAACTTTTGTATTAAATGTAAGTGTATTATTTAGTTTGTTGTATTTTGATACGAATAATGTAATACTTTGTCCAACATTTGTTTTTTTTATTTTTTATTTTCTTGTGGATATCAAATGAAAATTAAAAGAGTGTTTATTTCGCGAACAATATCATATACTTGGCATCTCGGAGACTTGGTTGAATCAACAAATTTCAACAGATGTCGCTATAGATGGGTATCATTTTATAAGAGCCGATCGAGACTCTCGAGGTGGGGGCGTTGGTTGTTATATTCGAAATACTTTTAAGTTTGAAATATTAAATTGTGTACAATCTGTGGACATCGAACATCTTTGGATTAAGTTGTCAGTACTGAATCATGTCTGTATTATCGGTACTGTGTATAGACCGCCCAACAAAGATATTAATCTATTTGAACCAGAATTATCAAAATCCAAATTATTTTTGAACTTCTTCAAACTAAAACAAATAATGAACTTATCTACATCACTAAAAATAAGTCTACTTTAATTGGTTTTATTTTAGTCTCCAATAAAGACCATAATTACGTTTGCGATACGGTCGATATATTTAATCTTGTACATGATCGGCATCTATTGATTTATTGTACCTTAGTTATTGAACTAAAAAATGAAAATTCTACATATAAATATTTGTTAGACGTTAAATCAAATGCCACAGGCATAGATAATAGTAGTATTAATATTACTATGATCCTAATGTGCTGTCCCTTTATTTTATCGTTTATTACAAACATAGTTAATACCTGCATAATTGATAACCAGTTTCCTAGTAACTGAAAAATTTCTCGTATTATACCATTACCAAAATAAAAAAACCCTATTGAATTTAGTGACTTTAGACCAATCAGTATATTACCCTTGCTATCGAAAATCGCGGAAAAAGCAATTGGGGATCAAATTCACAACTTCTCAACCCAAGGCATAGGCAAACGCCAGGACTGCAGCAAGGATGTCTTAGGATGTCTGATGACTTTAGACATCCCTCTCTAATTGTGGATTCACGTAGGTTGGATAATACGGGGTAGTCTAGAAGTACATGCTCCGGGGTTTCCTCTTCATCTTCACATGCTTTGCGGATAGGGCTAGATTGTAGTTCCAGTTTGTTCAGGTGTGATCCTAAATTGCAGTGTACTATTAGGAGCCCTAGGTTTTCTCTGGATAGTTGCATACAGTATCTGGCCGTGTTCATTGCGATGAAGATTTTTAAGACCCTAAAGTCAGGTGTATTTCCCATCGCTCCTTGTGATATCTGATTGATGCAATTTTCAGTAAGGTACTCAAATCTAGCAAGGAGGGCAGCAGGGAGGGGTTCGGTCCGCATATCGTTCGTCCGCATGTCTTTCTCGCCAAACCATCTGTTACCTTTGACGTGTCCTTTTACTCAGCATAGGGTTGCTTTCACGAGGCACTTCTAATAAAGGTGTTGCAGTCAATATACAAAATATTTTTTTAACAGCAATAGAGGAGTATTAGTAATTTCCTTAGATTATGACAGATATTTTAATATTGCTCAACCATTAACACCGATAAAACACAAAGCATTTCATAGAACGAAGAAGGCTAGGAGGTGATCAAAAATTTAATCTCAACAAAGTTAATTTGCCCGTTATTAGATGAAAAATTAGTTATGAATGCTCTCACAATTAAAACTGCCTTTAACAGAAATCCAAAACCTGAATGAAAGTGAAGAATTGCTGTATGACAAATAAAGAAAAAAAGTCAATGAATTATTATTCTCTATATATAATATATAAGAAAAAATCTTACAAAAAACTGATCATGCTGCCCTTAGCAAGCTCCTCCTAATAATTTCACACCCTATAGAAGACTCACATGAAATATTTTATATTATGTACTTTAATGCAATAAATTAAGACTTTATAGTTTCAACTAATGATGTAATAGAAATAATAGATAGTTATTATAAAATTATTTTAAAAAACATATCAGAAAAAATAAATTAATTAGAAAAAACTAACGTACGCGCATATAAGGATTATTATTAGCAGTAGTAGTAGTATCCCAATAGTGAATGGTACCGATCACCCATTTAACTACTGACGCGTATAGATTTTTATTTTTTTAGATCTTTCTTATAATTAATATTTATTAAATTAATAATTTTTGTAAAACAGTTTTCGAAAAAAAGTTTTGCAACTTAAATGTATTTGCACAATATTGTTTCTAATTATCTGTTCGCTCGCTCGTGGAGCATTGGTATGAAAATAGAAAATTTATTAAATATTACCACAGTTTAATCTAAATCCAGACAATATCGACACTTATAAAGGAGTTGCGATTAATAATGACAAAGTTATTTCATTGAATGGTTGCTCCTTAATTTCAATGAATTATGAATTTTAGAGCAGGTTATAATTAATTATAAAAATAAAGACTGTTACTATGAAATGCATTAGAATTGTGTAGTTAAGTAAACACGAATTATACTCAAGGAAGATAATGTCAATAAAGTGACATCTATTGTTTGGACGTTGCACTAAAATTTCTTAGTTCGTTGGATAAACACCGACAATCATCACTGTCAACGGTGTCAATTATACCAACAATTATGTAGAAATAGATAATAAGATAAATTTTGTGCAACGCTCAGACAATAGATGGTCCCTTAATAGTATTATCAATTATTACGGATACCTGAAAAGTTAAAACCCTAAAGTAAAACTCCGTTTTCCTTGCTTCAACTGCTCTACGTTGATGAAATCCAAAATAGGACTGTTGTCGACGGGAACTATAATATAATATATAGTGATTTCTTGACGGTATTAAAATAAGTTGATGTTATGCAATTTTAACAGAACCAACATAAATTCGATGGCTTTGCTTCTCTAATCGTACTTAATATGTTAAAATAATCATGTTTCGTCTGACCAAATAAATGTTATATGAGGTGTACCACAAGGATCATATTGTAGTAATAGTAGTAGTTGTAGTAAGCAAGTGTGTATCTTTATTTTCCAATGACACTTGGAAAACAAGGATACTTACTTGCTTACTACTACTACAATATGATTCTTGTGGTACACCTCATATAAAATTTATTTTGTACACAATGTACAAAGTGAAACTGTGTCAATGTTGTCTTAAAATATAAAATACCCCATGTTTAAAACTATAAATATATTTCTATATATACATGTACATATAGTTTAATATTAACTTTATATTTACTTAAATCCTTCTTGAAGACTTTAATATTATCTTTCTTCCTTTTAAGTTCTTCCGGTGGAAGAAATTTGCCTGGAATTTGAATAACCACTTGAGGCAACTTCCGTGGTCGCTAACATCAACAAAAATAAAAGAGTGGATTTTTTTTACAAGAAGACATCAACAAAATCCAAGAAAATGTTATGATTCTACGAGATAGTAATATATAATTACTTTTTAAGATCATCGAATAATGCGGATTTTAATTTTTTCATAAAGGAATTATCGAAAATTTATATAATTTTTTAATCCATTTCTCATTAACATTTTTCACCCCAACTTATACATAGAGAATTATAGTATTGAATTTGTTAAAAATGAATTGTATTTTTAAGATAATTTTCATGAAAACAGTTTTCAGAAGTTATTGCAGTTGTCTCAATAGAATTCAAAAAGTGTATATCTATTGCATCTTTAAATTAAAAAAAAATTGAAAGAAAGCAATAAATGTATTATAAATGGACTAAAAGTAATGTAAATAAACAAATAATAATTAAACATAAATGACCAATACTCGGAGTCACTGTTCGAGAATGTTCTGATATATTCCTCTGACTTTATAATATGAGATTATAAACGATTATATAATTAGAAAAGATTTCACGAAAATTTGTTATACCAATTAAACAAAGTGTTAATTTTCAAATTAATACAGTTTCCATTTTCTTTAATAGAAATTAATTATTTAGTAGGTTACTTTCTATTTGTGAATTTTAGCAAATTTTCTTAACAAAATAATTTAAATTACGGCTATAATTTTTATTAGAAAATGTATTCCTTGAATATTTATTTATGCGTTTTAGATATAAATAATTGATATCATATGAAAATTTAAACCATAACACTAATTGGATATATTTTGATTTCGAAACTATGAAGTGATTGTTTAAAGTACCCGAGATTTACATAATTATTTTAATTAATCGATGCTACGGATAACAATAATTTATCATATAAATAATTCCATTTCGGAAATTGAGTTCCAATCGCTACCTTATTATCTCGGTGACCGTTATAATTTAAAAAGCCACTTTGACAGCCGAAACCGTTCCAGATGACAATCTCCGCGCCAATAATCGTTTCCATTTATCCCGCGAGGTCGGAACTCCTTTTGTTTAAACAAAAGCGTAACGCGCACACCTGCACACCTGATTAATTAAAAGCGATAAACTAATAAGAACAATAAATAAAAATGAATAAAACCCTAATGAATCACGATGCGCGCATATTAATTTAAACTGGCCATAAACTAATTCTAGGCGTGCATATTTCTTACCATTCATACAAGGTGCTTTTTAAAAGCAAATAGGACCATAAATTAGTGCGCACACGCAGGCCACTGTTAATATTCATAAGTCGTCCCGGCATAAATAATTAATTATTTAATCAAAAATTATAAGTCAATTACTGACGGTGGAATGGTTAGAGAAAAAATGCTCGCGTCATAAATCAGAAAGATTAAAAGGCTGAGGTTGGTAATAACGATATCAATGATATCCGTAGAGATTAATTATAAGATAAATCAACGTAGGATTTAAGCGTATTGTCGTGGATAAGGGCCGCGAAACTTTTGTCCCACGTAAATTGAATTAGGGCTAAGAATTAAGACCTACGCTGAGATTGAAATTTATGAGGCTCGGACTATAAATCGTGTTTGTTATTTATGTCCTTTTTGCGAGTACGAGTGCGTATTTTGCTGGTGATATTTACTTGTTGTAATGATAATTTATGCGATCAGGTAGAGAACAGCGCGTAGCCGGCGGCACGTTTCATCTTCGCCGACGAGGGTTTTTGTTTTCGAATGTAAAATTTTACGTTTTTTAACGTATAGTATAAAATTTTATAGTTTTATTTTTTAAATATATTAATATTTTACAGTAAGGTAATAATGGTAATACTGATCACACGTAATTATATTTCAAAAAGCTTGAGGGTACCTAGAGCTTCAATTAGCAATTATTTTGTAATTTAAGATACTGAAATTATTAAGGTAATTCGCGAACACTTTAGCAGGTGTAGTATTTGCCGAAAAACACGTTATCGTTTTGATTTTTACGCATAAAATCAGAAATAATCAATCAATATTCGATGTATTATTTTAGGTAGTTAATCCATAATTGTAGACATTAAATCAATTTTCTTATATACAGGTGGTATCCAAACCATTATTTAAGTTTTCATAAATTCATTCATAGTAGTTTATATTAATACTTCATTGCGAATTCGAATGATACAAAGTGAAATTTTATTTTATTTATTGTTTTATAACATATTATTCATAAAAGTACTTTTTAATTATGATCAATTTTAACAATTAACACAAATAGGTTCTGAATCAATATTAATATTAATTTTAATATTAGTTTGTAAATGTTTGGATAAATTAAATTTGTAAATAAATCAACATGAATAATAATAAATATTATTAAATAAGCAGGTAATTAATAAAAATAAAAAATCCTCAGAACTTCCTAACCTTCATAAATTACTCATTTGAACTAGCTTATTTATAACTTAGGTTGGTGGGTGATTTATTTAGATAGGTCGAAAATATTATTTTGATTATTGTGGTAGATCAAGAGTGCGCTAGATTAGATAATGATTAGAAATATTTCAAGTTTATTTGAACTGAATCCATGGTTGGCAGGCAAATTAAATTATTTTTAATAAAATATAATATACTATTCCCATATCAGCAATGAGTTACTAATAGCAAAAACTGTAGTACAGCATTATTTAATTTTTCAACATTTATATTTTCAATACTGGAAGAAAACCATATGATTTTTGTGTATCGTAAATAAAATTCCTATTTGATTAATTTCTATTAGTTGTTACTTGTGTCACACAGCAGCGTCGTACTCACATCTTCCAAATTTAATTTCTTCCAAATTTAATTTCTTTGTGTGTACTTCTATGAAAATATGAAATAGATACTCTTTCAATTGGTACATATAAAACCTTTTCATGTTTTAACTCGTTATATACCAACATGAAGGTGTATTAAATATGGCTAAGAATGATTTATATACAGTTAAAATATCTGAAATTGGTAATCTGTCTTCAGAAAAACATTATGAAATTTGTGCTAGCTATATTCCTTCTGATAATGTTATCGTTATCACAATTAATCGCTCGCCTGCCGGAAATTTTAATGAATTTTTAGCAATTATCACAAAATTACTCGATAATATTGATTTTAACAAAACAATAATCTTAGGTGGTGATTTTAATTTAAATTTTAATAACAATAAAATGACTTACGAGCATCTCATTTAACTGATATCATAGCTTCGTATGGATTGATAAGCATTGTTAATTTTAAAACTAGGGCAAACAGTTATCTGGATAATGTTTTCTGTAACATGGAGGATGCTGTTTTGATCCGGGGCTCTCGGATCATATTGGTATTTATGTAACATTAAAATCTAATATTGGTCATACATACAAAGTAATTCAAAAAATTATACGTCCCATCACGATCACTGGTAAGATAAATTTCTGTCATTTTTTAGATACAATTAATTGGACTTTTCTTAATGATATTAATGAAAATATCGAAACCAAATTCAATCTGTTTCTGCAAATATATCAACAGGGCATCACAGAATGTTTTCCTACAAAAACAGTAATTGGTAAGCAAAATAAACTTGATATCAAGTGGTATAATAATGATCTTAAGCAAATGAAAGAAACATTACTGCTAATAAAAGAAAGTGCTAAAAGATTGCCTTCGTTGAAGGATACTTTTTTAAGGTGTAGAAAACCACCTTGCACTAAAAGATGCCAAATTGGCAGCTAATCTCAATTTCTTAAATAAGTCCAATTACACACCTAAGTCAATGTGGAAAATAATTAATTTTAATCAAAATAAAAACAAACCTGTAACTACCTGTGATATAGAGCCAAATGATTTCAACATCTTTTTTAATAATATTGCTGAATCACTTATAAATAGCTTACCCCAATCAAACACTGACCCAATAAAAAACATGTTGGAATGTAAAATACCAATAATCACAGACTATTTCTCCTTTAAGGAAGTAACTCATAGCCATGTTATGAATATAATAAATAATCTCAAAAAACACAAGTGGTTATGATATGTACGGAATTAGCGTGGACTTAATAAAATCTAGTGCTTCTAAAATAATATTAGCATTGACAAATTTAATAAATACAACAATAAAATTAAGCCTTTAAAAAAAGCTTGCATTATTCACATACATAAAAAAGGATCTGTATCTGATATAGATAACTATCGCCCAATTCCGTTGCTTCTTATAATAGCAAAAGTATTAGAAAAAGTACTAGCCATACAGATCGGTGAGTATTTTGAGTCGAATAAATTGTTCGGTGAGGAACAGTTTGGTTTTCGTAGGGGGAGGTCAACATGTGGAGCGGTTGTGAGTTTTGTTGAGGAAATTCTAGCTTGAGAACGGCATGTACACTGTCGCCTCATTTCTTGCCCTCAGCAAGGCTTTCGATCGCGTCTCACATGAAAACTATACTGTTACAACTTCTTGTCATCTAGCTGCAATCTTGTGAACTCTTATCTCACTCATCGTGAACAAAAGGTGGTATTTGATAATAAGAACTCATCGTATTTGTCAACATACAACGGTGTTCCTCAGGAGTCTATCCTTGGTCCATTACTGTTTTTGATTTATATCAACGATCTGCCAAATATTTACACTTTATGTTGATGACACTAGTATCAAAACCGTGTCCAGTAACTTACAAACAGTATTGGACCTAGATACATCTGCTAATAACACCACTAGAGAATGGATGATTGCTGATAAATTAACACAGAATGATAACAAATCAGTCAATGTCACATTTGGACTAAGGACATCTACACCCTTCCAGGCAAATGCTTCTAAGTTTTTAGGCGTGCATATCGACTCTAGATTAACTTGGCAAATTATGGTGATGCCGTAGCGTCAATGATTTGCAAAAACATATATTTATTAAGAAGACTTAGCGGTTCATTGCCTTTAATAGCTCTAAAAACAGCTTATTTTGGTTTGTGCCACTCACACCTATCATATTGTATTCTTACATGGGGACATTCTGGTATAGCAGTGAGCATATTCAAACTACAAAGAAGAGCTATTCGGGCAATATGTAATTTACCATATAGAGACGACTGCAAATCAAATTTTATTTCTCTTAAAATTTTTACTCTGCCATGCACATTTGCCTTGGAATGCATGTTATATGTAAAAAATAATATAAGCAATTAATTAACTCATGATCAATATCACAGTCATAATACGAGGCAAGCCCACAAAATTTACCCTCGCTATCAAAAACCCAAAATGGAATAAACTATTATGGGCCTAATTTATACAACAAACTTCCATATAGCATTCAAAATTTATCTTACCAAAAATCTAAGAATGTTTTAAAACACGTTTTAATTTCCAAAACTTATTATAGCATCCAAGAAATATTATCGAGTGATTTTGGTAAATTAGATAACAATTTATCTTAATTATTTTTTTAAAGTGAGTTGTATTTTAGTGTGTGATTTTATTTTTTTAGACCATATATTTTAGATTAATATTGTCATGTGCATTTATGTTTTATTAGTTTTATATTTTACATTTAGATCTTCAACTGAGATGTTTGTATATTTAAAAAATAAATCTTCAGAACGTTTCAACCTTAATAAATTCTACCGAGATAAATAAATATAAATAGTAGTGTGTTAAAATAGTTCAGGAATACTATAAACCATTATACTGATGATTGTGGTAGGTCACGAGTACGATAAAATAAACAGTGATTTAAGTTACTAAGGCTATAATAATTTTCAGTTTATTATATTCGAATAATTAATACTACAATAATTAAAGTAACAGCAGTTGAAATTGATAAGCACCAAAATAATTGAATGTATCAACACAAAATAATAGAGATTTATTTAATTAAAAATTTACAATATATACAAATTGTAAAAGGTGTTAAAATACGTGAATGTCAATTAAAATGATTAGATATCTGTAAAAAACGGCTAACGAATACATAAAAGCGGATGAAAAAATTGAAATTCATTTATAAAATGTGTTGAAAAGTTTCGACATTTAAATGTAATTATCAATTTAAACTATTATTTAGTTTTTAGGATTGAATATAATTTTAAAAATACAAAATAAAATTAACTTAAAAATAACGTGAATTTTCTAAAAAAGACAATAAAATTTATATTTAACCCTCTAGAATTTATAAATTTAAGAATTAATATTAACCTTTAATGATACATAACTATCTAAATCAATTACATTATATAATTATATAAATTACAGAAAAAAATCTAGATCTAATTATTCTTATCGTGTTTCCTAGATGTTACCAGTCTTAACAATTGACAGTGTAAACAAAAATTACCATACGGTATTTACTTTCTCACGAGAGTACCACCTTCACATTTTTATCGGCGCCGATAAATTTTACCACGCAATATGTTTACTTAACAAACTCCCTCACATAAACACTTCAAGAGCGCTATGTGTGCAAGTTGTTGTGTTTACTTAAACAAATTGCAAAATAGCTGTACCCACACCCTTAAATGAGATTATTGTTAGATGTTGTGGGAACATGTATTCCGAACTAAATTCTAAATCACACATTGCAAAAAGCTGTGTAAATTTGGTTTAACGTTTCGCACAATAGAAAATAAGAATAGATATAGTGTGACAATAAATAAATATAAAACTGGATTAAAGAAAAAAATCAGTACACATTTTTAGTTTATATAAAAGAAGGTCGTATTGTTGTACATAGTAATTAATAAAAATATATAAGTGCAATAATATAGAAACAAGTTCATATAATCTGATTCGAATATTTTAAAATTTTATCCTTATAAGGTTCAGACCACAATTAATGCCTAAATGCCTAAATGTAATGAATTCTTCCTTAAATATTTATAATACAATATAAATATTCAAATAACAGTTTACATCAATATTTTATATATAGTAATAACGCCTATTAAAACATTTACTTATTTAAATATCTATAGGTATTTCTGGGTGTTATGGGTTTAACTTATTTTTTTTTTTCTTAAACGGACATGACGTTGGAAATTTATACGATTTTAAATTTATTTCTAGTTTAGTTTAGTTTAGTTTTTTTCTAGTCTATTTGTCCAATCCGTTTAAATTACAAATAAACTTCTGGTCACTGAAAAATCAAGTAATTAATTAGTTTCGACTTTTGACCTCTTTTGTGCACAATTTAGCAATAAAACCTAAAATTATGTAAAATACTCAGATTTTTACAATAATTATAATCCCAAAAATAACAGAATGAAATAAAACAATACCGATCACTGTTCAAACCAATAATAAAGGTGCTATAAAAATACCAATATCAGAATTAATTGATTGTGGATTGAAAAGTATCAAAAAAGACATATTTTCATATAAACTAGAACTATCTAAAGAAATTTAGCATACTTAGAAATAAAATTTTCGCAAACACGAGGGTTATCCTATATTTTTCTCGAAAACTAAGAGGGTTTCACAAAAAGGCTATTCTTATTAATTTGCTAATTTTTGGATTCTTATTATATCAATTTCATGTATAGTTTATTAGCAAGAGGCAAATAATGCTTCTTCTATATATATATTAATATAAATAAATAAGTGATAAATTATCGTACATGGGTTTATTATTTTTTGAAATATTCTCCATGAAGATCAATATACTTTCGCATGCGTTTAAAACAATTTTCGTAGCTTCACCTCCAAAACATACATTTTGACCGCATCAACAGCTTCTTCAATTGACGAAAAACGACCACGTAATTTATTTTTGATTTGTGTAAATAAAAATAGTTATTATGTAACAAATCCAGGCTGACCCATTAAGCCTACTATTTCAATTTTGAACAACTTCCTTGTTTGTGTCATTAAGTGAGAGCTTGTCCTGATAAAGAACAAACGATGCCTTTTCGACGGTTGGTTTCTCTAATTTTTTGAAGAGAAATAGTTGTGTATTAATAATAATTAAGAATTTAACATTCGACACTGCACTAATTGTACAATTGCCCCCACTTCTGGAACATGCTTCGCGCACCAGCACCTTTCATTAAATTTGTTTGCAAAACACCGGAATCTTGTTTTTTTGGAAATTTTCAATTTTTTGACATCCATATGTTCATGCAACATTGAATGTATTCTGGCCTTACTAATATCCAAGGATACCTTAATCTCATGATAAGTCACATGACGATCTTACAATATTAATTTATGCACAGCATCACAAAATTCGAAGACCCTCACAAAATTATCACTAATTCATTAAAGTCAAATTTGAATTCCATATACTATCAATATATAGTCGTTTTTAATAATGCATGGGCAACAATTGATCGGTTTGAGCCATGCAAAAGTATTAAAACGATATTCTTCTGCATGAAAACATTTGGCCTCAGATCGCAAAAATTATAAAAATGTAATTTCTCTTTGCTAGTGTCTATCTTTAACGCGCGCTCAAACAAAACTTTGTCAACTAATCAGAAAAGTTTTTTTAATACGAAATCACATCTTTCTAGCGCCATCGGAATCCGATCGAACTTACACAACCCGTTATACAGATAACTAAAGCCATCTATTAGAAAAAAATAATTGATTTCTTTTTACTATACTTTATATAATATGTATGGGCCTGAAAAATTCTAAAAACTTATAGACACTGAAAAATGTTCTAGCCAATTTTAGCAAAATGTTACTTAAATTTTTGGGAAATACTAGTTTTTATAAAACAAAATGAGAAAGGGGATTTGAGAAAATACTAGAAATGCGGAAAAAACTTTTAAGAAAATTCAAATTGGATAAAATTGAATAAGAATATACGAAAACATTATTGAAAAAATTAATGTTTTCGTGTTTTTCTAATTATTAGTTAATTTTCTACAATGGACTTTAATACATTTTTATTTTATTTTCTTAATTGCTCACTTAACCCGTGGTGAAAGATTTTTGAACTATGTTGGTGAGAACTAACAAACAACTTCTGTTTCAATAAAGTAAGAAATTTTGGATAATTATATTATTTATAAGGAACATTTTTTTAAATGCAAAAAAATGAAGCAGACAATTTACGAGACTATCGAAAAACATCAATCTGAATTCAAAAAACATCGAAAGAATTAATTTAACATAATAAATACCACCACATTATTCATAAATTAATTTCCATAGGCAATTAGATGGTATGTAGTACAAAAAGTTAAACTCAGGCATCTCGAAATAAAATTTGATCAAAGAAACGTTAAACATGTTTCTAATGCATAGATAAAAAAACAGCTACCAAAAATTTTATATAAGTCTCCATACTATAATACAATCAATAATTTAAAGAGCTGTCCAGGTGTTCTTAGACAAACTAAATATAAGGCTTTGATAGTTGCTCGGATAATTTAACTAGTAGAATCTTGAGCTGGGATTAAAACCGACAAAACCATCGTTAAGTCAAAAACATGTTAGAATAATGAAATTTTCTAGAGAAGAAATGGACAAATAAGACCAATATTATAACTATATAATGCAAATTAACAAAAAAGAAAAACGGCATGTTTTTTTAGTAATATTATTTTATTGTGCTCGATATTTACAAAATATTTACACTCGGCCAGACCTTGTATTGATGAGCAGTAAATAAAATATTCAAATAAACGCCAACAAGTATAGTCAAAAGTAGAGTATTACGTCTAATTGTTCAGCACTTTATCCAGCAGATCTTAAAATATCAGGAGAAAAATGCCGCCTTCCGCAAGAAATTCGAATTATTAAAAGAATTATTTAAATAAGAGTTTATTTCCATAGATGTATACAGTAGCGTTACATATCGGAAGAGTCAACAGAATGTACAAAAATAACAGGTTATATAACACTATGATATTAATAACAACTTAGAAATTCTTGAATTTTATAAAACATATTATTAAGCAAAAATGTAAATAGTTGGTTTTTAAACATTGATAAATTAGGTAGTGATTTAATTTCATTTGGAAGATTGTTGAAAAGCAAAGCGCCGAGTATTGAGGGTGAGTATTTTGTAACATTTAATCTGTATTTGGGAATGCATATTTTATCATTATATCTCGTTGTGTATTGGTGTAGTTGTTTGGCAACTGTGAATTTAGTATGGTTTTTATATATATATGTGCAAAGTTCGTAAATAATTAGGCAAGGTAGTGGTAGAAGTGACAATTTTCTGAAATATGGTTTACAGGAGGTGCGCTGACTAATGCCTACGATGAGGCGTATAATGCGTTTTTGTGCAATGAATACAGTTTCCCAAGATTTCGATGAACCCCACAAACATAGACCATATCTCAAACGAGATTCAATTGTAGCAAAGTAAAACATTTTCAACTGATTAATTGTTAAGTATAGTTTAAGATTTCTGATAAGAAAACAATACTTATTTAAGGTTGTTACTAGTTGATTACAATGAGTGGACCAGTCAAGATTTTCATCAATGAATAAGCCAAGGAATTTTGTGGATTTTGTTGGTGTCAGTGTATTTTGATCAATGCTAATGCAAACGTTCAAATCGCGTTTAGATTGTTTCGTATGAAAACGGATGTACTGAGTTTTTGTGGTGTTAATTATGAGCCTATTACGATGAAACCAAGAAGATAATTGCTCTAAAATAAGGTTGCAGTTTATCTCTAGTTGAGGACTTAATGGATGACTTAAAATGGTCGAGGTATCATCTGCGTACATATACAAATCTTCCGCAACATGATGAACAATATCATTAATATACAAGATGAATAGGGTGGGGCCTAGAATTGACCCTTGAGGGACACCTAGATTTATTATATTAATATCTGAAAAGTAAGTAGTTCTTGAGTATTTATTTAGTTTATTAAATTTAACACGTTGCCGCCTGTTTGCAATATATGACCGAAACCAATCATGGGCCGCTCCTCGAATCCCATAATTATATAATTTATCGAGCAAGATATTAATGTCAATACAGTCAAAAGCTCGACTAAGATCAATAAATATTCCAATTGGGTACTCTCCTGACTCTAAACAATCAATTATTTTTTTGTGAAAAGATTGTAAAGCTGTTATAGTGGAGCATTTTTTACGAAAGCCGTGTTGTGCGTATGTTAAGATTTTAAACTTTGTTAGGAAACTTTCTAATCTATATAGCATACTCAGCTCAAATAATTTAAAAAACACTGAAACTAAGGACACCGGCCTATAATTATTGACTTGTTTATGGTCACCTTTTTTATAAATGGGGACTATCAAAGATTCTTTTAGTCTTTCGGGAAAAATACCTAATTCCAACGACATATTTATCAAATAAGTTAGTGGCTTAATTATATGTGGAGCTGAAAGTTTTAGCAGAAAGTCTGGTACTTCGTCAAAACCATGTGATTTTTTATTTTTTAACTTACCAATGATCATTAATAATTCATTCTCATCAAAAGGTCTTACAAACATTGATTTTGTCTGATTAATTATGGGTGGAGCTGAATTGTTTACCATTCGTGCATTATCAAGTAAGTTTAATGGTTCGTTTTTAAAGAAATCATTAAATATGTTTGACAAAATTACTGGATCTTCTACAGTTTTTTCATCGTGAATAAGAGAGATATTTTTAGAGGGGATGTTTTTATTTGTTAACTCATTTATAACTTGCCAAGAACTTTGTGCAATATTATTCGAATTGAAAATTTTGTTTTGATAGTAACTTTTTTTTGTGTTTTCAATTAAATCGTAATGCGTTTTCTTTGTCACTTGGTAGACGGGTTTCATTTCCGGATAACGCTTTTGCAATATGTACAGATCATGTAGATTGCGGCTAGATCTTTTAATATGTGTGTTAACCCAAGATTTATGAACTGGTTTTCGGACGCAAAGTGGGAAGTGTTTATTAAACGCATGAATAAATGTATCATGGAAATTATTAAAGTTACTATTAAATTCTTTTTCCAAATATACATCGGCCCAGTCCTGACATTTTAGTTCATTTATAAAACTGTCTATTTTTGTTGATTTGAAGTTTCTATACATAATTTCAAGATTAGCAGGAAATTCATTTAAATCAAAATTGTAGAGTAAAGTTTTGTGGTCAGAAATTATATTATCGACAGTGAGCACCTTATTAGAGTATAAATTTGAGTAAATATGATCTAAACATGTTGATGTAGTTATTGTGCAACGAGTATCATCATGGTTTATTTTTATCAGGTTGTAGGTTAGAAGTAGATTTTTTAAAGCAATATAGTCTTCTTGGTTCTCATTTGAATTGACGTTGAAATCTCCATTTACCCAATAACCTGCCGTAGAAGGCATTGACGTAATTCAATTACAGAAAATCATCTATTAGCTAGTAATTAGTAAGTACTTTTATCAAAAACAAAGTTGCGTGGCTTGTGTGGCTTTTAAAAAATGTGATGAAAAATTCAATTCTATTGTTAAAAAAATTAAAAATAGAGTCTCTGATATTAGTTAAAACAAGGTCTAATTTAAAATTAGAGGATTTTAGATTGACATTTCATTCGGAATGAAAGAGTTGTATGCAGATATTATACTAAACGTCTGGATGATTTTCGGATTAAAGGAAGGGGCAATGTAGCACTAAAAGTCTACCGATATGCTCACTGGAGAATATAACATGGCGTCTTTCATCGCGATGTTGAAAACAATAAATTAAAGGCTTAGACCTTTTAATCTGTCAAAGATATACTAGCATAAGAAACCTATATATTTTTCTTTACTATCAAGAACAATTAGGCATTAATTCTAATAATTAAAAATTTCGAAAACATTTCGTAAATCGTAAAACAATAAGTCTTAGTAAAGCTACAAAAAAGTCACTTATTGAAACAAATACTTTGCTGGCTAATACTTCGACAGATATTATCAAAAGTAATTTGCGTATTACAGAATAGCAAAGCTACAAAAGCCCAGTGTTATCATAGACCTATACTTTTTAGATGCTTGATGATGGTTGAAGAACATAAACTTACCAACTATGGCGATCCACTATCAGCAGATCAAAAAATTTAGAGAAACGTAACATTATAGTAGCTCTTATAAAATTAGAAATATAATTTTCATTCCAAAAACTAGGATTAAGCCATTTAACAAATCCATCTACAAATTGTCAAAGTGTTACCCTATATGCTGGCAAACAACTAACACAGCCAAATAAGTTCAAAGCAATCACATTTTTTGGTTCGGTTAGTACACAAATAGGAAATTTGCTTAGAAAACTCAACATAAACATTGCATATATAAACCAGCAACTAAACTCAAGTTTTGCACATTTAATCCTAAACAAAAATTACCGATAACTAAAAAATCCGGAATATACAAATTAACGTGCACTGATTGCCAAAAAATATACATAGGCCAGACCGGACGGAAGTTTTCTACAAGAATTAAAGAACACCAGAGATTCTTTCGCCTCGGACAAGAAGAAAAATCGACGTTTGCAAAACACCTATTACAGGAGAAACATTCTTTTGGGAAGGATGTACTTTCCACCATCCACATTTCTAAGAAGGGCCCCAAAATGGATCTGCTGGAATCCCTGGAAGTTTACCGAGACGCGCTAATCTGGAAATCCCAATTTTAAATGAGCAGCAGGTATATATATATATATATACCTGTTTTAATCGTTTTTAAAATTAATTTATGTTTGATAATGGTACGTTTAGCGATTGGGTAAATGTGTAATTAATTTCACTTGGTTTTATTTGTTTCACAATTTTATTTATTTTACTTCCCTAACTAGTTTCGATCACACGATCATTCTCAAAGGGTTTTACAAGGATTACTAGTAGATTACAGTAATCCTTGTAAAACCCTTTGAGAATGATCGTGTGATCGAAACTAGTTAGGGAAGTAAAATAAATAAAATTGTGAAACAAATAAAACCAAGTGAAATTAATTACACATTTACCCAATCGCTACAATATGTTTCACCAAGTGATAGATGAATCAAAAGTTCGTAGTTTATGGTAAGTTTAGTTACCGAAACTATAGTCACAAAATAAATACAGTGTTATACAAACAAAGTTAAAGTGTTTTAATTAGTATTATATATTAATTTAGCTTATTTATTTAATAAAGTTAATGCTTGTTGCGCTATACTCTTGATGGAAACAGATATTAATATTATTTATTTAATAATATACATTTATGTTTTGTTTGCTTAAAGATAGAGTCATCTATATAACTAACAATTTATTTTAACTATAGATGTATAATAAATAACATGGATTATTGTAACTTACTCTAAACAGTATTAATATTATTTAAATTAATTTTAGTTTGCTATATAATAAAAACATACATAATTAAATATAATACTTTTCCAAATAGTTATTTTTCTTTTTCAATGAATGTTCTTTTCCAAATATGAGACGATGCACAATGTTTAAATTAAAAGTAGTAACGGATCTGAAGACATACCGCTAGTAATAGTTAATTTATGTCATTCCAGATTTTAATGTATTGCTTTCTATATCATTAACTCAAAATGCATTTCCGTCGATATTGAAGTGTTCATCTGTTGCACATATTTTATAATTATGGTATAAAAATAACATAAATTACACAGTAGTATGTATAATTTCGTCAATTTCTAGCTTTCTAATCGTGTATGATGTTCTAGACCCTTTAAAAATATTCTTTATTACAATTCATAAACACATATATAATTTAGTTAGGTAGAATTATGCAAGAAGATTATTTATATAACAGATAACAATAATAATAAAATGTGATTGGAAAAAATATATAATGTAAAAAAGAGCACATCGTAATATTTGGATATAGTAAATACTTTGAAGAACACTTTTTCTTATAAATATTCGTATTTTATATTTTTAGTTGTTAGAACAGTCGACTTATTTATTTTAAGAGAATGACAACTGTGCTAAAACTCTTGTAATATAATATCCATATATTCAATGTATAGACAGATTATAAACCATTAGGTCAAAACATCCTCAAAACTAGTTTTAAAATCTTAGGTGTTGAAGGGTATCTTTTAATCAAGTTTAAACTATCAAACTGTATCTAAACCATATTAAATTCATTCAAAAATAGTTTAGTTTATTTATTGCCAAATTAATAATATCATGTGGAAATAACTTAATTTCGATCATTTACAAATTATATATTAGAACGAAAACATGATGACTGTCATTGTTTATGGTAAATACAGTGCACGCCGCTTAATGTGATCACAACGGGACTCGGGGTTTTTGATAACAATAACCGATTGATAATAATAGTCGAAGAAACAAAACTTTATTTTAATTAAAAATATATAACGTTATAAACTATAATAACGTAACATAAACTCTTAAAAAATGTTACTACACACAATATGTATTTCATTTAAATTTGAAACAAAATAAAAAACAAATTTATATTTAAAAAAAACTCATCCAGCGTTGTTTGTCTCTGATTTTCGCGGAGCAAGTTATTAACGAAAATTTCATAGTCGTAATGCGTCTAAAAATCAGATGACCTGTGCTGCACACCACGTCGCAAAACCTCCAGCGCTTTTCTCATTTCGCTAATTGTTGGGGGTTGCATTGTTTTTATATCTACATCTTCCTCTGGCTCTTGATTTTCAATTAATGATTAATTGATTGCTGATGACGAGAACATTTCTAAGAAAGAAATGATAACATAAACCGAAATCATGATTACTATAAACGAAAATTTTTGTATGTAGTATTATACGTCCGGCCCGTTCTTCGCAAAAGTAAAAACAATATCCGATTGATAACATTATCCGTGATTCTAATAAGCGGCGTCCACTGTATATATAAATATATATCTGTGATGCTGACATAAACAGCTAAAATATTTCCCCTAATAAGGGAAAAAAAAGTATATAAAAGCATTTATAGAAGAATCCAGATCTCCAAGAGAATATTTGCTTCCTTAGCATCATGGACAAACAAGGGTTAGAGTGGAAGATCATCGCAGCTGCATGAACTCCGCCCAGCTTCATCCATCCAAAATTTTTGTACGTTTTGTATAATATTTGTGTATATTCATATGCATTTTTTGGAAAGGAAGCTAAAGACTAATAAACATAAACATAACAACTCTATCTGAAGTATTGCAATTACAATACTAGATTTTCAACGCAAACGATGGAAGATACAAATTTTTCTTTAGCAAAAAACCAATTAATAGTGATTTTTGCCAATTTAGGTTTAATCTCACATGTGTAGCTTAGATTCATGGAATGTCTTTTCCATATTGCTTTGAAACTGGATTTTAAAGAATGCAATGCGTCTTCAGAGCAGAGAAAAAATACCTGACGACAAATAAACGAATTGAAAATGATCATTAATTTCCATAACACTAAATATTAATGTAGTCAAAAAAGTATTTAGTATATCACAATTGTTGCTCGCAAAACATCTGGCTCCAAATTGGCGATTTCTTCTTCAATGTTAGCTTTCAAGTCTTGCAAGGTTCGTGGTTTGTTGTGATAAACACGAGATTTTAAAAAGCCCTAAAGGAAGAAGTCTAGTACTGATAGATCTGGCGATCTGGAAATCTCCAAAACGGTAGATCACTCTACCTGGAAATTGGTGTCTCAAAATCTCCATAGTTACCCGAGCTATAAGAGCGATCGCTCCATCTTATTGAAACCAATAATGATCGAGAACCAATGCAACAACTTGCGGCCAAAAAACTCGTTTTGCATCTGCCTGTAACGCCCGCCATTTACAGTTACAGCGGCACCATCGTCGTCTTCAAAAAAATAAGGACCAATCACTTTTTCACTGCAAATGTCGCACCATGTGTTCTAGAGACGCTAATTTGATTTGTTAACATAACCACTTAAGTTGAAATGGGCTTCATCGCTAATTATGAGTTTTGATACGAACTCTTCCTATTCTTGCACCAAGTTTATTTATTTATTTATTTATTTATTAACGGGAACTTCCCTTTAGATTACAAAAAAATAACATTACATATATTATAACATTTGAAAAAATCGATTACACTGGATATACCTACAGTGAACATAAACAAGTTACCGCACAAAAAAAAAATTGCCAAATAATTGAATAAAATTAAAAATAAAAACAATCGAACCATTATTCACTAACCTCGCCCAGGTTTATTATGCGCAGATTTCTCACAAATGACTGGCTGTTATTGCAAAAGAGCATAAAGTTGTTTCTCACCTGCAGACTTTTGGCCATTCTCATCATTTTCGTTAACGTTTCATGATAGCCGTAGTTAGTTCTGTGCTTTGGTAAACGAAAAATAGTCTTACTACGTGTATTGGAACCAGAACCTTGAAAATTAAATGAAATGTTTTCCAAAATTTTCGGGCAGTCTAAAATCCCATTTACCACTTTAAACAAAAATTGCAAATCTACAATTATGCAACGGTCCTGCAAGAAAGAGATATTCATTTGGCCACAAAGTTGTGCATAATTTAAAGCGGCAAACGGGATATGTAATTTAAATGCCGCCAAACGCAAGAATTTATTTTGGACTTTAGATAGTTCATCCTTTAAATATTGCTGATGAGGTGACCAAACAACAGATGCGTATTCCAAACCTGAGCTAACCAGTGACAAATACAAACAACGGGTTGCATTTAGTGACGAATCCTTGCATATTCTTGATATAAAGCCTAACAGCTTCAGACCCTTATTTACCGTACGATGAATGTGATAAATAAAAGTGAGTTTCTTGTCGAATATGACTCCCAAATCACTGATTTCTTCCACGTCCTCGATTTTAGTGCCATTTATAAAATAATTCGTGATAATTGAATTCTTACCCCTGTAAAACGATATGGATTTACATTTACTCATGTTTAGGAAAAGGCTATTCCTAACACACCAATTATATGTACAGGGTCCTGCAACAGTGCGTCAAGCGTTCCTAGCGCCTTTCTCGTAAGAGATAGAAAAAAATGTTTCATATAAAAATTTATTGAATTAAAAATCTCTATGCCGTAAAATTATTTTCAAATATACAGGGTGTCCCAATTTTGCGTTATAACAAAAGCAAACATTTTTTTAAATGGAACACCCTGTATATTTTTTCATTTTATAATTTGGATAGTATTTTATAACTTAAACCTTTTTTTGGTTTTTAATTTCGATATGGCATTTCCGAGTTATTGACGTTTTTCTGAAAAAAATGTAATAAGCGGAGGTTCACAAAAAAAATAATTCTGACGTTGTATTTAAAATTTAAGAAATTTTCTTTTTCCTATGGTTGGTCATACGTACTGTTTATGTACCAGTATTAAAAATTTTCACTTTTGAGGAACCCTGCCTTTGTATCAGACACGCCATTTTCTAAAATTTCAAATTGTCGTAACTCTTTTTTTTTAAATGGAATCATATATTTTTTTAAATTTTATATTATTCTACATCTAATTTTCTACAAAAAATGTTAAGCATACCCTATACCTAAAAGTGATAATTTTCAAGATATAAAAGAATTTATATTTCAAACGGTCCTTGCATGCGAATTTGTTTTTGAATAGATAGCCATGACTGAAAAAAATACATCTGTCAATTAAACAATTAGTTTGACATGTAAATGGGAGGTGTGAATTACAAAAAACAAAAGAAGAAAGCCTATCATCAACGAGGAACCAAAAAGACATTGGTGAAGGAACTGGCATAAGCGAGAGGTCAGTACAAAGCATTCTGAAGAAAAATCGATATCAAGCATATGATATTCAGTGCTATTGGTGATTCCTTATAAACAATTTCAGGTTTTGTTAGATCCTTAGATCTAGCAGGTCATTTGGTGGGTCCATTCCTACCAATCCACTGGTTGGGAAAAATGAAATGCCCTCACGTCTTGTGAAAATTGGGCAGGTGCTCCGTCTTGTTAAAACCACACCCTGTTTCTTGTTAGTTAGGGTACATTAGCTAACGTTCCAGGTAATTCAATTTGCAAGAAGTACAAATACATAGACCTACTGAGATGGCCCTCGAAGAAATGTTGACCTACAACATGGTTTCCAAAAATTCCGCCCCAGACATTCAATGCTGATGATCAACTTGTCTCATAACATGCGGATTATCAGTTAAATAATAGTGAAAATTGTACCTATTGACAGATCCGTTGTTATGGGATGACGCCTCATCCGTGAATAAAATATATTGGAAAAACGAAAGATCCTCCTGTATTTTCTGTCTTCCCCAGAAACAAAATTCGGAACGAAATTGAAAATCAGTATTACTCAGTTCTTTATGTAGCTGAAAATGATATGCTTGATATCGATTTTTCTTCAGAACGCTTTGTACTGACCTCTCGCTTATGCCAGTTCCTTCACCAATGTCTTTTTGGTTCCTCGTTGATGATAGGCTTTCTTCTTTTTTTTTTGTAATTCACACCTCCCATTTACATATCAAACTAATTGTTTAATTGACAGATGCATTTTTTCAGTCATGGCTATCTATTCAAAAACAAATTCGTATTCAAGGACCGTTTGAAAAATACATTTTTTTATATCTTGAAAAATATCACTTTTAGGTATAGGGTATGCTTAATATTTTTTGTAGGAAATTAGATGCAGAATAATATGAAATTAAAAAAAATATATGATTCCATTTAAAAAAAAAGAGTTACGACAATTTGAAATTTTAGAAAATGGCGTGTCTGATACAAAGGCAGGGTTCCTCAAAAGTGAAATTTTTTAACACTGGTACATAAACAGTACTTATGACCAACCATAGGAAAAAGAAAATTTCTTAAATTTTAAATACAACATCAGAATATTTTTTTTTGTGAACCTCCGCTTTTTACATTTTTTTCAGAAAAACGTCAATAACTCGGAAATGCCATATCGAAATTAAAAACCAAAAAAAGGTTTAAGTTATAAAATACTATCCAAATTATAAAATGAAAAAATATACAGGGTGTTCCATTTAAAAAAATGTTTGCTTTTGTTATAACGCAAAATTGGGACACCCTGTATATTTGAAAATAATTTTACGGCATAGAGATTTTTAATTCAATAAATTTTTATCTGAAACATTTTTTTCTATCTCTTACGAGAAAGGCGCTAGGAAAGCTTGACGCACTGTTGCAGGACCCTGTATATTTTGTCGAGATCGTCTTGGATGAGAGCTGCATCAATTTTATTCTTTACTATGGCGAAGAGTTTTAGATCATCAGCATATAATAAGCCGGAGCAAAAATCAAGGTTGGCAAATATATCAATTACAAAAACTATAAACAATAATGGACCTATAAGTAGACCCTTGAGGGATACCGGATTTAACCTGTATTTCCCTCGACACGCAGTTGTCTATTCTAACATATTGCTTGCGATCATTTAGAAAGTGTGCTAATTTATAATTTTAGGACTAAATCCCAGAACCTCCAGCTTAGAAAGGAGCACGTCGTAGGAGACCCTATCGAACGCCTTGGAGAAATCTTGCTAACTTTATCTCCCAAAAACATATCTGACGGAAAACCCTTTTTTTTGAATCGTCAACAAAGTTCCAAAATGCTTTACTGTTCCGGCTAATGCTATTCGCTACCTTATTTAGATAGTTTTTGTAGAGCAAATCATTCAAATTTTTACATTGGATCCTTAAGGCTTGAAATTTTAAATAGTCTCCAAAATTGTTTGAATCTTTATACGTGCAGTGCTTATTTTTCTTTATTTTAATTAGCCCCATTAATTCTTTAGTAAACCAGTTTGGGTATTCATTCTTATATATGACCTTCGTCGGTACAAACATATTAATAGCTTAAAACACAACATCGTAGAAAGCACTAACTGCACGCTCTAAATTACTAAAAGAGTCCAAAAATCTACACCAGCCAATGGACGCGATGAAGTTGTTAATTTCCCCAAAATTTGCATTTTTAAAGTCATAAAACTCACTATCACTAGCGATGGTCTCATAGTAAATCTCAGTATTGTATTCAAGATTGTAGGCAACATGATGGCTAGAGTTATGGGTTAAGAGATCCACAGCTTCGGAGATATTCGTGATGTTTTCGTCGGCAAACACTAAGCCCAAAAAGATTCCATGGGGATTAGGAATCTTGTTAACCTGCGATAGATTCAAAAATCCCATACACTCTGAGATGAGCTTAGCTTTTGGGCCAGAGAGATTGGAGACATTCACGCCAAGTTCTCATTAAGCCAGGCATAGTCGCCTCATATCAGAAACGAGTCCGGCTGAAGAGATTCCGTAATGGATGTGATAGCTTCACAATGTGACTCATATTTTTCTATGGGAGTCAGAGGTGGTAAATAGACTGCCCCAATTACCAGGCACTTATTATTAAATACTACTTTCACAAACAGTTGCTCCGTGTCCACTTGTGATATGGAAATGATGTTCAACAGAGTTTGGCAGTAAATTAACCTTGTCCGACGATCAGCAGGCAGCAATTCATAAACATTTTGCACTTTGTAGGGGAACTTTTTCAAATCTTTCACCAAAATCCATTGACGAACGTTTGCTGATACCTAATTGTATGCATCATCGTTTCGTTGATGCTTGTGAATTCTCTGTGACGTTGTTGACAATAGCAGCGATGTTCTCGTTCGAAAGTACGCTACAAGGCCGGCCACTTCTTGCACATCTGTAGTGGACCCAGTTTGCACGAGGCGCTCAGCCCAACGTTTAATTGTTCGATGACAGGGAAAACGACGACGAAATCCACGTTGCGTTAAAACAACAGACTTAAAATTTGTCAAATAGGAAGTAACAATAAATCCACGATCTTGAGGACTCCACGGCTTGTAATCGTAAATGCCAAAGCACACTGACATTGTGCGCCATCTGCAAAAATGGCGGCCAATTCAAACTATGGCATTACTTTTGCGCCACCTTGTAGTTATTTTTCATGGTGCTTCATCAACAAAATTAAGAGACAATTTGCTAGTTATAAAAATAATCACACGGAAATGTTCGTAATTCTATTTCTTGGCCGATATCATTTGGATCGTCTATTCACGAAATATAAAAGACATCCCTCAAATGGATGTACAAAAGAAAAATATAGGCTCTTTCAATTCTTTCAGAAAGAAAAGAAAATTGGTTATCAACTTATAATATATTAGTGAAAAAAATACTGGAGACTTAAGAGAACTATTCAATTGACAAAACAATCAATTATTAATTGAGAAAAATATTTTTTATACTGGCGGGAGTATGCATAAATGTACATAATAGAGTGCAAAGCTCTACTAAAATTATTAGTATATCAATTATTAACGAGATGGCGACTAATAAGCAGGAAACTGGCAATATCCCATTTCTGAAGATCTCAAAAGCAGAAAATACACAGACCTCAAATGAAACCAACAGTGAACGATTGCCCGATGCTGCGTTTCAACTCGTCAAGAAGGAGCGAACAATTCTTAATTGTAATGGCAATTAACGTATTCACAAGCTTTAGCCCCGAAAGCAGTAAAGTTAGCGGTAAATGAAGCTGTAACGCAAACTAAATGAGATGAAATTATTAATTTAGAAAACGGTAATTGGCAAGACGGGAATTAGAAACGAAACCGTAGAACAGTTTGAAAAAAATAGCTACTGGGAACGCTTTTCAATTTTGTCTAAATCAAAAAAAGAAAATTTTGGTGTTTCATTGCCAATATATGTAAAGATGTCAAAGAAAACGATATATTATCCTTCTTAAAATGAGTAAAAGAACACGATTACTCACGTAAGAAACTTATTCTTCAAGCGACAACGATGGGGTGGGCTTTCAAAGTAGGTATACCGTATAGTCTAGGCGATAAATTACCGCAATCGATTTTTGACCAAAAGGAACAAAACAAATAAGCAAAAGTTGTGTTAAAATTCTGCATCATAACATACAATCCTTGCTGCCAAAAATAAAGCAATTAAACCAATTACCTCAAACTGAAATGAATACTAGAGTCATTTGCATAACTGATCATAGGCAAAATGATAATATAAGATTTATTAACTTACAAGGATTCAAATTAATCTCCACGTTTTGCAGAACACAATGAGGTGCTGCAATCAAATGTGTCATCGAAACCAGTTAAATACGTTAGATTACGTTTTTGTGCATATTATTTTTAGCTTCAACTTCCTTTGTTAATTAAATAACTGCATTATTAATATTAGTTTCTGTAAATTTGATTTTCCGTTAATAAATAATAATATTATTATTATAAATGAAATGGCGGAATAAAAAAACTTTTGAATGTGCGAACGTGACGTGCAATTTCAAAGTGGACTCAAAGAATATACACTTAATAGTAGCGATTTTATACAGCATTCAATCCAAAAACTTTCATCGTTTTTTGCAGGAACTTTGTGTCCTGTTAGATTCATTACTTAACATTGTATTTCAATATATTAATCAATAGCTGACTCATTTAACCAAGTTTCGCTTAAAGATATATCAAAACAAGAGTTTAGTTTTTCGAATCCTCTTTCATAATAGTTAGAATTTTTCGAATATATTCATCAGCTTCTTTTCTGAGCAAGATTTCACTTTATAGCTCACGATAAAGTTCGGTTTGTAGTGTTGTATGAACTCTTGAGATGCTTATTCACTTGAAGGTTGCATTAGATTCAAATCTGGAATCGTTTTTAATTGCTACTGATACACGTGAGATACCATCAAGCTTAACTTTTAATGGACATTTTCTAGTTAAGTTAGAGGGATCATATTTGCAAAATCTGATAAATTTAAGAGTGATATAAAAATATGACCTCCGAAAAAAGGGAGAATAATTTAGTACCCTCTATTTCTTCAAAGGGATATATAAACCTAAAGATTATCAAAAAGTATTACCATTGTCACATTATTTTTTTCTATTTATATTAATAAAACATTATCGAGCATTACAAATTAATCGCATTTGTTCATATTATTACATAATTATAAATGGGAAATTGGACATACATGTATTAATAAAATACTAATCTACAAAATCACACTTTATAAGAATACTAAGTATTGATAGTATGAGTAATAAATAATAATTTCACGTTTTAAAATCTATATATTTAGACAATCGTTTAATGATAACACTTACAATCTTAATACGCCTGCTCGTTATGAAGATCTAAAGTGACAAAGGCAAGTGTCATCATTCATTTCCGCCCATTATACCCATCAAAATGTATCTGCCTCATTTCTAATCAAAAGCCGTAATAATAATTTATTTATCGTCGAGTTAAGAGATTCGGTCGCTCGTGCGGCAACATCTCTTCACGTCCGCGATTAATCACGCTCCATCGACCTCTTCTCCGCGAAGATAGATGCTCCGTCTCTGTCCGCCGGGGACGCGAGACAATGACGCGAATAAAAATAAATCTTTTGGTGTCAATTCCATTGAAGCATTTGAAGCGAGTGGGTTCTCGGTAAAAAGAGCCCAAGTAGGCATCCAGCTCTTACAAATATAGCCTTTCAGAGATGCAGCAGGTGCCTTACTATGTAATCCGTATTCAGCGTACACTTGCCACTTTTTTGCCATTTCATTCCATATTTAAGCGAGCACGGTCCCATGTTCATTTTCATTTTGTTGGGAGTCTTGATAACCATATGGAAAATTCCCGTTTTCCCAGCTATTTCTCGGACGCGACTCCGTAACAGTTTTTCACACACTCGATTCCTACATACTTTCTACAAAAATTTAAAAAAAAATAGTTATGTAACACTAACCATAAAAGAAATAAAGCTGCAACCAAAATAACACTTATTTAATTTTGCCTAATTTGAATTAAAATAAAAGTCATAAATAATTATTGTAAAAATGTTATATAACGTGTAATGTCAGTTATATAAAACAACACGAATCGAGTTTCGACGTTTTATCGTCATTAATAAGTATTTTTATTGTTTAAAGGGTTCTAATTTAAGGTTGAAGTGTTAAGGTGAGATCTTTATTTACGGAAGTTAATTTTTCTGTTGCAATGAGTGTTCATTCTATTATTATAACGTTCTCTTTCAAGAATAACTATTAAATTAAACACATTTACCACCAATAAATTAATTAAGGCTAGTGTAACAGGAAAAGCATAAAACGTATATTAAATTACGAATTAAGAAATAACATGCAAACACTAAATACAAAATTTAAAAAGCAATGCCCAAAACAGACTGTTATCCCGAAAATTGTACAACTGGCTACTAATTGTAATCAACGGCAACAAAGAAATCCAAAAAAAAATTGACTAAAAGAAGAAGCCAAACTTTGGTTTAAACAAAGGGATATAACAATGACATACATCAAAATTCTTCACATCAGAAGGACCCATCACATACACCCAATAGAATTTGATCTCTTCGACGATTAGGTGAGAGGAAAAGTCAGTCACATGAGAAATTAATAATATAAAAGAACAAGGGGGAAACCTCACAAGATTATTATCCAAAAATCATCAACAAAACTAACATTATTTTTAAGGAAAAAGAAATATCTTTACTTAAAAAAAATTTTCACCACATATTAATATTACATCTTTTAAGGAACAATTAATAGTTGAGGCAAAAATCGCTCTTAAAACGTATCATAATTCTACTTTTGAAAAAAAAAACGTGTCGTGTCTTCTTCAGACGATAAAATAGTAAAGACGATAAAAAAGTTAAAACAAAAAATATAATCATTACAAAGGAACACAAAGGAAATTCTATCATAATTTTAGACAGCAAATAATATGTAGAAATAATCAATCAATTTATAAACTCTTCAAACATAACAGAAATTCAAAAATACCCCACAACAAACTACATTAAATAAATCCTTCATTAACAAACTGGACTTCTTGTTTTCTATCTTATCAAAATATAAACTCCTTCTAAAGAACCCAACACCTCTCAGGTTCTATGGATTTATAAAAATACGATTACAAAGAAAACGAACCCATACGTCCAGTAGTTTCATACATAATCACACCAGACAGATGAATCGAAAGAGAAATGACTGCAATTTTTAGATTCCTAACACATTTTCAACATACCTATTCAATTAGAAATTCAATACACTTGCACTACAACAGCTTAGGATACATATACTTAGCATTTATATGCTAATTTTCACTTTAATTTGGTGATATATTATACTTATCTCATTGTAACGTTGACAAAAAATTCTACTTCTGCTTCCGAAGACAAAAATGGCCAAGCCAACTGGAAAAAGAAGTTAGCGTCGGCCCCGGCTGCTCCAGAAGCAGTTGCTGCGAAACAAGCGCCAGTCATCAAGCCCGCAGAGAAGAAGGCTGCGGCAAAGCCCGCCGGAGTCAATGGAATGATCCCGGTAAGGGAAAAAAACAGACGGCAAAAACTGCCCAGCTTGTAGCGCCCGTCAAAAATATTCTTTCGAAGGCCAGGCTCAACGCTCCAGCCAAGCCCAGCAAGCTTGCCATGCTCGCTAAGTTGAAGGCACTGCAGAAGGCACAGAACGTGTAAAATAAGGTTATCAAAGGTCCACATGGAACAACATCATCAAATACGCCCTGACCACTGGATGCCGTCATGAAGAAGATTGAGGACAACAAATCACTGGTATTCCTTGTGCAAGAAATTGTATGACATTAACGTTTCCAAAGTGAACACTTTGATCGGACCCGATGGCAAGAAGCCGAGGGAGTACGACGCCCTGGACGTTGCAAATGAGATTGGAATTTCAAATAAAATTATTCCTGTCATTAACTGATCATTATCAAACTTTAAGTTTGATAATGATCAGTTAATGATCGAAACTCGAGTCACTTAAAAATAAAGTGTGATATTATCAAAGTAAATGTTTTTGTTTAATTTTCCAAAATGTATCAGGAAGTTAACGCCTCAACCATTAATTAATTTATTCCTGTCAATTTAAAAGACATTAATTATCATATACGAATGTATATACGTTCATTTTTTGCTATACTATAAAATAATATTTTGTGTTACTAAACTATTTTCTAAATATAAATGTGATATCTTTTCTAATGCTTCGCTCTTCGTAGAGGTAGAAATATGTTTGACTACAATCTTGGAATTGCAGAAGTAATATTTTTTTAATGCTGCGGTCACTAATTTTCCTCTTATTGTTATTAAAACTAAATATTAAATAACAGAATTAAAAAAAAAATGTTTTACTTCTATCAATTTCCTACATTCTAATAATTTCCATTTAATATGTTTGATGATTCAATCCATAACATTATGATACATTTTAAATCAGGATCTTTATCAAATTATACATAAAACTGCACTCTCTTAAAAACACTCAAGTTTGTGCTAAAGTTAATCATTTTTAATTAGTTGGATATTAGAACAAACAAGTATCGGCTCCCAAAAAACGTAAAAATATTATTTCTTGTAATTTTGGTCGATTGGACAATCTGTATTCTGTAATAAATAGCCATAGGCAAATGTTTTTCTTATATACTGGTTTGAATTATTATTACTACTAACTATTAGAAGAAGAAGAAACCTTTATTTGGCATCCTTAAATATACATAATTAATCTACTAAACTATATTCTACAGATAAACAAAAAATATAATCCTTCCATATCTTGTTTCACTTCACTCTTCTCCTACCTCTCTCCCACCCTATTTTTCTCAGCATATTTGCCCTGGCCCCATCCTCATTCATCCAGTCCGTCACCCTCCTGCACCCTTCCACCTACTCTTCACTCACCCCCTCGCATTCCTCCGCCAAATGCCTCCAAGTATCCCTTCCATTCTTACACAAAACGCACTTCCCATAACTCTCTCCCATCCACCACTTTCTCCCTCTTTCATCTGACCCACACCTCGGCCTTGCCATTGTCACCTTATCGTCTCTTCCCATTCCGCTCTCCTCTAAATACTTCTGCTTTCTTCCAGGCACCTGCCATCTCCCATATCCCTCATTGTACTCACTCCTCTCTATGCAGCCTTGCCTTTCTTGTCCCTCCACTAACTATTATTATGCACGTTAACGAGAAGAATTTTGATGAGAATTAGATCACCTTCTTCATAAATTCTTAAAAGACTGTAGCAGATAATGCAACAAAAAATAATTCCCAAAAGAATTAAAGAAGTTGCTTATAATATACCAGGATGTATGTAGACAAAAAATACTAACATATTTAAAATTGATACCGAAAATGCTCGAACAATTAGACAAACATTTGTGGGACTAGGTGGATCTAAAGCATTTCTTTAAAATTTCACTTCCCATCGCCACGATACAAACTGCATTAAAGAAACACAACCTTTTAACGCAGATACTTTATTTATCTAGGGGACCATACTCAGGACTGTAATATTGTAACAATGCAAAGAAAGAAATCCATCACTAGAATACAGAAGAGATTCGGGAGGATAAAATGTATTAAAATCCTTTTAGTTCGTTGTAGAAAATTAAATAATAAATTTAAAAATACGAAAACATTTCGTTAATCTACAACAGTGAGTCTTACTAAGACTACAAAACAAATCAATTTTGACACAACTACTTCTCTGGTTAATACCTGAACAGACAATGAATAAAACAAAATTAATTTGCGTGTTACGAATTGTACAACTAACAAAGCAACACTAATTGGAATGAAATTATTTCTGTTGAATAAACTAATAAGTAATAAAATGTATTTTAGATTGTTTAAATATGACTATAACATGAAAAATTATGACCAAAAATTGAATTTAGACTGATTTCATTAAATGGAATTAGCAAAAGCAATGAAAAAAATCTAGCATTTAAATTTATGTCATATACTTGTTTCTCATTAATCACTTGGTGAAACATTGTATTAATGTAGGTTTTAGATTAAATTAAAATTCACTTGGCTTGTTTCACAAATTAATAATTTATTCAACTAGTTTCGGCTCAAGGCCATTATCAAGAATGATGTACAAAATTGATTTTTTGAGACTATAAATACTTTCAGGTAATAAGGGCATTTAATATTGGGGAATTCCATAATTCGTCCATGTCGTTGACAACTTGTTTGCCTGCGTTTACCGCTTTGTTGTAACAAGGATTAGTACTTAATCACCGAGAAGGATTGAAAATAAAAAAAGCGGTAAACGCAGGCAAACAAGTTGTCAACGACATGGACGAATTATGGAATTCCCCAATATTAAATGCCCTTATTACCTGAAAGTATTTATAGTCTCAAAAAATCCATTTTGTACATCATTCTTGATAATGGCCTTGAGCCGAAACTAGTTGAATAAATTATTAATTTGTGAAACAAGCCAAGTGAATTTTAATTTAATCTAAAACCTACATTTAAATTTATAATCATCTGCAGACACGTGTTTCGAACTTTCGCTCTCTTCAGTACAGCTTTATTATAAAATTGATTTTAAATACAAATAAAAACACTTACTAAAATAAGTATAATGAAATATAATAATAAATATCACACGCCGATGGTGGCGCATCGGTTACGGCCCCGAACTGACGTGCAGCAACGTTGGTTCGGGTCAGTAGTCGGATGGGTGACCGGTACCATTCACCATTGGGATACAATTAATGGTGCTTTAGAGTGACGGGGGCGATCCTTTAAAGTAACAAGCTCAGTTACACACACACAAATACACAAATGACACATGGCGGAAGGACCACGTGGTCGATAGCCTAACACTACTACTAATAAATATAATAAATATAATGAAATATAAATAACTTACTCAGGTATGTACGGCAACTGACACAAGAATGAAATATAATCTACTGAAGGTCTGAATTTATACATGAGATGGATTAGTGAATTCTACAGAAATCATTACGTTCAAGATTAAGCAAATATGTCCACTTAGAGCATAATTGAATAATAAAATGTATTAAACACTCAAATTAATTTTGTTTTATTCAATGTCTCTCGAGGTATTAGCCAGAGAAATTAATTTGTTTTGTAGTCTTAGTAAGACTCACTGTTGTAGATTCACGAAATGTTTTCGTATTTTTAAATTTATCATAAAAAAAAGTTAAAACAAACAATACAATTATTACAAAGTCAAACAAAGGATATTCTATCATAATTTTACACAAGGAAGATTATGTACAAAATAATCAATCAATTTATAATCTCCTCAAACATAACAGAATTAAAAAAAAAACTACTTTTAAACAAATTAAATCCTTTATTAACATACCAAATGCCTTATTTACTAACTCATCAAAATATAAACTACTTTTAAAGAACATAACACCTCCCAGTTTCTATGGATTTATAAAAATACGAATACAAAGAAAGCAAACCCATACGTCTGGTAGTTTCATACATCAACACACCAAGTTCTAACTTCAATTTTTAGATCAATAACAAATTTTGAAGATCTCTATTTTATTAGAATTCAATAGATCTAACAAAAAACCAACAGAAATTAAATATTTATAAAAAATATATAGTGGTAAAATAGTCACCGTGTTTTAATTTCAATTTATTCAAATCTCTTGTTTACATTTATAAGACCACACTGATTTGGATTATTATTACTACTAACTATTATCATGTACGTTAACGAGAAGAATTCTGCTAGGATATTGATCACCTCTTTCATCAATACTTAAAAAGACTCTAGCTAGAGGCCGGATAATTAAGCTTAAAAAATGTGAAAAAAGCACTTAAAAAGGCACTAAATTTAGAGAAAAAGCATTAAAACAGAGAATTAAGCATCAAAGAAAACTATATTTTCTTTAATATGTAACAACGTAATATATAATATTATGTAAGTGTATTTAAAAATTAAATTGAAATTTCGTATACATTTAATATAACTAAAATATATTCATGAAAACAGTTGACCACTAAATGTTGTTCTAAGTGTTCATTTGTAAAATTATGCCTTCTGTCGCTCAAAAAATTTTATAAATTTTTGAAGGCGGAAAAGCATTACTCAACATCCACACATGCTATGGGCGCATTTTTATAGTTAGCCATTAGAACATTGTCGCCATTCAAACTCAAATTTATTTTATTTTATATTAAAAATCCTTCATTTTTATCCAATACTCTTTCTCAGCCAATGCATCCAGGTATTTTCTAAATTGAATTTTAAACTGTTTATTACATTTGCGGATACATGCAACGACATTACCTGCTTTTCTAAAGATTTTATTGTGTAACTCACAAAATTTAAACGGGGTTTTAAGTAAGCTAAATTATTTTAAGAACTGATTGACAGTCATTATCTGATTTGCTTGTCGTATATAATCTTTTTAACTCCTTCAAAATTATTCGCATAATACATCGCAGCATCTAGTCAAGTTTCAAATCTTGTTAGCACTAGTAGATATCAGGTAATCTCTCCTTGAATTATTGTACCCACAGAAGAGCTTTTATAAACACTATTTTTCCATTTATAATTAAATCTATCAATGTAAATTTTATTAATATTGTTTCAGCAATTCATTTCAATCCATGTGCTAAATTTGTACAATGTATTAAATAAGTCGGAAAGCATTAGTAACATTTTGTAATTTGGTAACGTCTACGGCAAAAATATGCTAGTAAATCCATTATTTATGTATTTTGTTATAGTGTTATTATCAATTATCTTCAATTCTTTTGTATATATCAAAATATGTCTTCAAAACTTCTATTTTTAAATTAGTATCATACTTTCCACAAGCGTCTGTGGTTTCATCCACAACAAACCATATATAATTGTTGTTAACAATATCTTCAATTTTTCGTATGGTTTCATCAATAGCTACATAATTTTTTCATGGGTTGCTTTCATCCGGAATGCTCATTTTACAATATTTTTCCAAGAAAAATTTAAGTGCATTATTTTGTAATTTTCTTAAAGGGATATTCGAATTTAGAAGTATTTTGCACACATGTAAATTAAATTTAAATTGTCCATCGTTTAATGAAAATGATGGTAGCGACCGTTACTATGTGGTTGTTCATTTTACAGGGTAAATGAAAATAATTTTTAAGTTTTTATACCACTATTTATTATATAATATACACAAACAAAGTTTACAATATATTATCAATTTTTGACAAAACTACAGTTTCGACCTTTGCAGGTCATTATCAAGTGTTGAAATTGAACATCGTTTGTTGAAGACTATGCTAAACATTGTAAAATTGTCTGCTGTTTTTTTAATTCTGCTTTGAACATTTTCAGACGTTCTTGATGTTTGTTTGGCATTATAGGTGTGTAGGTTTCTTGAGTAAATAAATACGATTAAGATACCGGTGACAGAACGCAACTATCCATGAATATACTTGTGAATTATATAATGAAATGTATCTGATATTCCCCATGTTACTACGATAGACGCTTATAGAAATTTTGATAAATATGCAAAGTTACAATGTTTTTGGGAATGTCAATTCAATAGTACGGTTTATGAATGCGAGTTTCAATATGAAAATTAACGAAAACAGTATGCGCCAGTCGTCCCATTCGTATTTATGCCGAGAGTAGATAATTGATACGGTTGTAGAAAACCTGATTATTAGCTATCACTTGAATTTGTTTACATTTAATACTTACTAGGACCCCTGTTTGGGCATCATCACAAATCCATAATAAACAAGAAAAGGTAATCAATTGCTTTATTGATATATTGTCAAAATCAGATCTAAATTACTGCATGGCAAGGAAAAATTACTTACATTGCTAAGATCAAAGGAGTATTTTAAAAATATCCATGTGATTAAATTTAAACCAACTTTATTTCTCTTAAATAACTCCCACAGTTCAAAAAAGCAAAACAAAAAATCGCAAGTTGTTTGAAAAAATTAGAGAAGTTTAAATTTTATACTAACATCGATCTACTCACAAGAGCAAAGGTACTTTATCTGTCTTGAAGACAGTGCTGAGAACTCTAATATTGTAACACATAATCAAAAGAAAGTCAAGTAAAACAAATAAGGGTAAAAGATCATTGAAATATAGAGAAAAATAAAACTAATACAATTTTAAAGAATCGCAAACTAACTTATTGAGAAGTTCCACTGTTCAACAAATCGCAAAATGTGTGAAAATAAAAAGTTTAAATTTCATTGAACATCACGCTAGAACAACTTAAATGAAAGTAGATACTTTATTTATCTTAATTAAGTGCTGTAAATAAGAGTAAAACGTCACTGGAATATAGAGCAAATTCAGGGGGATTGAACGAGTGATTCCATACTAAAACTAATAATAAAATTTGGAAAAGGTGAATCACAAACTACATGTAGTAAACATTCACAGTTCAAAAATGCAGAAGAACAAATCACAAGATGTGTGTAAATTTTATACTTAACACAAGGCTACAATCACTTACAGAAGCGCTGATACTTTATTTATCTCAAGGGCCATGCCCAGGACTGTAATATTGTAACAACGCAACCATCACTAGAATATAGAGGAGATTCATAAGGATTAAGCGAATGATATCATACTAAAACTAATAATAAATTTAAAAAAAAACAGGAGAATACTAGAATACCAAACTAACATATAGAGAACTTCCACAGTTCAAGAATACAGAATAACAAATCGCAAGATGTGTTAAGAGACTTCAAAAGTTTAAATAATTTACTGAACATCGAAGTAGAGCGACTTACAGGATTAATTATACCAGGCCCGGGACTGTAAATAATGTAAAACTTCACTTGAATATAGAGGAGATTCTAAAGGATTAAGTTTGATTCCATCCTAAAGCTAATAATAAAATAAAAGGAAATCCTAAAATAATATTTAGAGAACAAAATATATCTCATAGATTGAACAACTTCAGAGGTGTAAGAAGATGGAGGCATATTCTGATCTCTTACATCAGAATATCAGAAGTAATAGCAGAGCTTTGCAATATTTCGGTGTACATTTAGATATATCAAGGATCTTTAACAAAGTACGACTGCATTTCTACTAAGTGAACTGAAAAACGGATATGTAGAAGTGTATTGTTTGTGTTTGTAGAAGTGTATCGCAGTAGTAATGGACTTTTTCAGTAAATGGGCTATATTAGATAAGTAGGTATGATGGTCAAAGTGACTGGAACCGACATGTTCAACTGATTTTGCCTGCCTACTGATCAGCAGTATATAAAACATCCAGATAGACTAAATTAAGTATCATGATGGGAGGTAAACTATGCACTCTTTTTGACTTGAAAGCTACTCACTGGGTAAAGAAGTATCAAGGAAATATTATGTGAGTAATTTTTGAATGAGACACTGCAAACTTCAAAACCAGCAATCGAACGGAGGAACTCCTCTCAACACATACCTCGTCGGAGTTGGCTTACACTGCTCAGATGTGTCTTCGGTAAGCTTGTGGGCCACTCAAGCTTCAGCTGTTGTATAAGCAGTAATTTCCAATTCACAGAACCGTTAGTGAATTTCTAAACCAAGTGAGATATTTGCCGACCTGGCTTTAAACTTGATAGTCACGGGTGAAATGTTAAAATATTTATATCTTCGAATGCAAAAGCCGTTGTAAGTCCATGTATCCATCGTACGCCAAAATACTGTCTGCTAAAAACGTTGCTATCCAGAATCAATCGTGAAAGTACGACTACAAGCATTGCTAAATCATACTTGTGAGTTTCTGGTTGAGGTAATTCAAGATGTAATTAAAGTAACTGTAGCCACAGATTATAAATTAATTACTAAGTGGGGGTTTGACAAAACTTTGGGTAAAGAATACAACAATTCTCCGAAGAACACAACCCTAGTTTAAGCAAATATTCTGACGTAATTTTTATTCTGTTCACTTTTGACACTTTTAAAATAAAGACATATTATTACAATAAAAACAAAACTAATGCACACGTATTATTTACTTCGCTAGTTCTAGTAAAACTTTGTACCATGGACTGTAATGATATTAAAGTTGACATTTGGATAAATCCAAAGTCGTCCTCTACCTGAGTTTATAGGCATATTCGGTTTCAATGTTTGAAGGAGACCTATGTCTCGGCGTTACGAAGCGTTATGATGAATTTTACTCGTGGTTCCCATGCCGACTTCCGTACTCATTGTGTTAATTCACAGTTACGTCATCATTGAAGCTTCACCGTTTCCAATTAGTCAGTTATTTGAGGAAGCGTCGTTTTCGCGAAAATTTATCGAGAAAATTTTCCCACGTAAAAACAATGACATATGTGTTCAACTCATATCGTCCGACCCACTCATTTCTTCCATGCAACCTCCAAAAGCATATGATGGTAAACTATTACACCGGAAGTTGAGGAATTATTACTTGTACCACTTTCAAACGAAAATATCGAGAGATATAATGAGAATATGATGACGAATGGGAAGAAGGTGACGCCGAATGCGATTGTGACACCATTTCTATATGTTTTTGGGGTCTATAAAATATATTTTATGCTATTTCCTTTATTTCGAGTATATCATTTACCAAAAACATTAATGTATCCGATTTGGAATATCAATATAAACATTTACTACCTATGTACATGTCTATAAATATAGGGAGTATGCATTCATTCATGCTGTTTTTTTTTTTTTTGAAAATTAAGGCTTCATTGTGAAAAAATGGTTATACACTCAATGATCAATGTATTGTCCATCGGAAGCTACAACATTTGCCCATCTTTCTAGCAGTTTGTGGATTCCATCCCAAAAGAACTTCTCCGGCTTGGCGGTGAAGAATGAATCGAGCCAATTTTTGATACCCTGTTCTAAAGTGAAGCGTATTCCGGTGAGGGCATTCTGCATTGATCTGAACAAGTAGTAATCAGAAGGGGCTATGTCTGGGCTATACGGCGGGTAAGGTAGAACTTCCCACCCACTGTTTTCCTAATAGTTTTGAACCTGTCTTGAAACATGTGGCCGAGCGTTGTCATGATGGAAAATTATGGATTCGTGTCTGGTTGCATATTCTGGTCGTTTTTCCGCAACCGCTCTCTTCAAACGAATTAATTGTGTTCGGTTGAGGTCCCCTTTGATTGTTTGAACAGCTCATAATATAACACACCCTTCTGATCCCACCAAATACAGAGCATTACCTTGTCGCCATGGATATTCGGCTTTGCCGTGGATGTTGATGGCTGCCCAGGCTTCACATATGATTTCTTGCGCTTGGGGTTATCGTAATGAATCCATTTTTCATCACCAGTGACAATCCGATGCAAAAATGACTTCTTTTTGTGGCGTTGAAGCAACATTTCCGACATACAGAATCGGCGTTCGATGTCTCTTGGCTTTAATTCATACGGCACCCAATTTCCAAGCTCTTGGATAAATCCCGATGCTTTTAAACGTCTGGAAATGGTTGCTTGATCAACTCCCAATGATTTTGCAAGATCTTTTTGCGTTTGGCACGCAACTTCATCAAGCAATGCCTCCAATTCTTCATCTTCAAACCTTTTTGGCTGTCC
This sequence comes from Ontholestes murinus, assembly GCA_963969525.1. Classification (NCBI taxonomy): domain Eukaryota; kingdom Metazoa; phylum Arthropoda; class Insecta; order Coleoptera; family Staphylinidae; genus Ontholestes; species Ontholestes murinus. The sequence continues at coordinate 57,009,179 of OZ018391.1, forward strand.
GGGTCGTTCATCGTCTTCTAAGTTGAAATCGCCACTTTTAAGCCATGCAAACCACTTCTGGCACGTTATTTTAGCAAGAGCATGATCACCATAAACCTCTACTAAAATACGATGACTTTCGGTAGCACTTTTCTTCATGTTAAAGTAATGAAGAAAAACTCCCCGCAAAAACACTTTTTCTGGCACAAAGTTTGACATCTTCAAATGAATAGAAAAAATTGTTGTTTACGCTTCAATAAAATTACATATATTGGAAAAAAGCTTTCAAATGAATATAGTCACGGATGAACACGACGCGAAATAATACTATATATAATAATAATCCGCATTATTTGCATTATCGTAATCAGCGACCCTAAATACTATATAGGAAACAATTTGACGAATATACATACACATCATCATATTTTGACCAGGTTTTGTCATGCTTTAGCCCACTATGTGACTTAAGAATAGACTTAAGTAAGACTCTAGATAAATAACGGGATCTGTTATAATAACCTTCTGAAGATTGTCTGGCAAATTGCGTAGCAGAAGATTATAAATGTCGCCTTCAGAAAGAAATTTGGGAATTAAAACATTATTCATCTAAGGTTCTGCAGTGGGAAGTGTAGTTAAGCTTTATATTAGCGCTCAAGTAAAGAATATTGTTTAATATCTAGTGTGGAAGAAATTAGAAAACTGAACGTTGAAGATTTAGCTCTACACGACGTATTAAAAAGATAGCTACTCCAAAGCTACCCTATGGGTTAGATACATTGGACTAATACATACTCTAAAACGATTTTTCTAACATAAAAATTCTGGCCAGCAGTTAGAATCTATCATGAAAGGACCATAAATTGCTACTTCTTTTGAATGACTTTCAATGAATGTATAAAGAAATGCCAATGTAGATATCTTCATGTATTGCTGGGCAACACATTTCGTAACTATTTATTTCTAAGAAGAGGGGATTGTAGCGCAACCTTTGGCACTGGTAAAAAAATAATTATATGTGACGAAAACGTATAATATTAAGCTAATAATAAATAAAATTATTATTACTTTTAATAAATAAATTTGAACATCATCTTTATCAATAACCAATCTATGATTATAAAACTTGATTTTTTAAATATAATATTTGTTTTTAATTACATAAAGCTTCAATAAACAACATTTAAAAGATCGTTGAACTGCTGATCTGCAACGACTCTTAGAAGAGCACGTTCGGATTAAATTATTGCCGGTTTATCACTCCTGCTATTTATGTGTTTATTAATCCGCAGGGAGAAGCGTACCGTGCAAAACTCTGAGTTATGCGATCCTCGATCTTCAACTTATTTATTCGATCCATCGAATCATTAAGATAACTGCATAATAATAACGTGCGCGAGTCGCTTGAAAAAAAAACGTGAATTATTTACTAAACCTTTTATGCGTTTTTTTTCAGTTGTATATCAGTATAATTGGCGGAGGCATGAAAAATTGCCGTACTTCTTTGGTGTAGATATCTGATCAGATATGCTGGAAATTATTTACGGGAATTCAATTAAAATAGTTCAAATTGTTTAATAATGCATAGTAGGCTTTCATTGTTTAATTGCCGAATATGTTATAAAAACAGGGGATTTAGTCATTTTTTTAAATATAAATTAATAATTATAGACCCAGTAACGTAAGATTATTTAATTGTCTACAGCAAAATATTAATGAGGAATGAATTAACTTTTTAAGTATATATTAATTTGTATATAATTCTACTTTTTTATAATATATTATTAACTAAAAATAACTAATACGCTGTGATTGATGTTTTCCCTATCAAAAACAACTACGGACCGGTTTCAATCTATTTGGCCTTGTAACATAGCGCAGTTGATAATAGGGAAACGGGATATATTACTAAGATGTTTATAAGCCTTTATTTCTTAATTAAAGATAGATACACCATTAAAGTGACGTCTATTGTCTAAACATTGCACTGTATTTAATTATTAAAATATCTAATCTTTACCATTGTTACTTTTTATTGCCGCTGTTGATAGTTGCCTAATTGTCGGTTGTTTGTTGACTCAATCAGAGAAATCAGTGCAACTTTTAGGTAATAGATGTCACCTTAATGGTGTATCTAACCTTAATGAATAACTAGAGGCATATAAACTGCACACTAATATTCCGTCACTTTAATATCTCTAAATGTTTTAAATTTATATATCCAATACGTGTTTTATATAACATATAATTAATTTATTATGCCAGTGAAATAAAATATATTATGAATTCAGTTTGTAAATTATTCCGACTTTGTCTTAGTCTAATTAAAACGATATTTATTGAATTGTAAATGAGGTATATTAATTAGGCATTGGCACATGTCTTAATGGAAATTTCGGCAATGATCAAATTATGTTATGAATTAAACCGGATCCGGCCCGGTGACAGATTTTAATCAGGCCCTTAAATAATTTGCGATAACAGAGAAAAAAAATATGGTATTAGCGTGACGAAAATTCGAAATTGATATAATTACGGTTAATATGCTAAAATCAATTAAAAAAAGCAGACACCACAGATGGATAATTGGCAAAGAAACGTTAAAAGCTGATTTGTAAACTAATTGAAATGGAAAATAAACATAATAATAATATAATTATTTTTACCAATATTCATATCTTTTTTTAAGCAGGAATTTTATAATAAGTTTAATTTTAATATTTATGTTTTAATGCATACGTATTATTATTATTATTATTATAGATAAAGGTCTGTTTTATTATTAATTGTGACTTTTATTGAAAATTATATGATGAACTTAATTTTCTATGAACATCTGAAGCAGATAAAAAATATGCGTTCATAGATAATATATTTTGCCTTTCCTCTAAAATATGCGAAACCTTAATGGTAATACTTATAATAAATAAGCTCAAGATAATTTATTGAAAATTGAAAATAAGAAAATAGAATAGAAGCTTTAATCAATTAAACCATGATATTTATAGAAAAATTGTGAGACAAAATCAAGTAGTTCAATCAATCAAATAAATAGAATAAAAATTCCAGCAGTTACTGCTTTGGAGCTGCAACGAGCACCAAGCAAGAATTTAAATACTATACTATATTATTAACTAAGTAATTGATTAATTCCTCCAGAAATATATTATGGTACAGCCAATTAATAAAACAGGGCACTTTTTAATCGAAAAATCAAGGCTTACCTTTTAAAAGAACGTAAAATCCAATATATGTAATGAAGAAAATAAGAAATACTCGGCTAGTTTTCTTGAAGCATTGTCAAATTAATCACTTAATTAATTAATGTATTAAACAACAGATGTGGCTAAGCAAATATTTAAATATCGTTGAAATAATTTAGGACCACCTTTACATTCCTAGAATTTGAGTTTCTAAACTTTTTTTGCTAGTTTTAACAGGTTTTCAATTAATAAGAATTTTATCCACATAAGGGATTCACAGTGTAACTATCATATTATAGATAGCAAATTAATGGTATTATCGAAAGAAATGTTTGTGAGCTCGCGATAAAAGTCGAGCCCAATCGAAAATCAAACGACACTAACCAGTATCACCAGTATAAAAATATTGGCCATACCCATGCCAATGGTAGAGCCAGCTCCGTCTGCATCAAATGCGCAGCCAACCATCCCACAGCGAAGTGCTACATTTCGGACGACACAACAGCCAAGGGCGTTAGGTGAATACCAACTACAACAGCAGCAGTGCGTTTACGCAATTACAATGAAAGAAGCCTGTGAACTTTCATTAGACCCAACTAATAGAAGATGTTTCCTTCTAGCATGCGCTCGATGGTCTTTCAATCGACCTACAATCATCAATCCTCAGGTCCAATTAACTGGGCCCAGATTTTTGATTTTTTTTACAAAGGACAACTAATCAGACGAAATGAAATTCAACATTGCGTGCGCAGAAATATTTGCGACCTTAAATTAAAAACCTTTTAGGTTCTTAAAAAACACGAAACTGACTTTACACCCGACTATGTCTTACAACACTGGAATGCCTCTCCTTTTGGCATGTGAACAGGCTCTCCATCCTAATACAGATTTAGAGCATTTATATCATGCTGGTGGATGAAACATCTCAGTGCATGTCGGCGTCACATTTCCCATTTCCAAGACCTTGGTATCGTTGTACCCGTCGTGGCGACGCCCCCATTTATGTTAATAGGGGAATAGACCATTCCCATTTCCCACAAAACCCTTTCTCGAACCTAGAGGGTACCGCTACCAATGTAAAATCTTACATTGGACTGTTAAAGATCGTATCAGCTTATCAATCACCCATAAGCTGATGCCTAAAGATGATCTAAATCAATTCTGACAAAGTTCATCTCAATTCAATTAAATAATTTAATAGAGTACCGCACTACCAAGAGTAGATAAGCGCACCGCCTTATCTAACAAACCGCATTCCGAGCGATCGATAAGATCCACTGTACATATAATTATCCATAGTTTGTAGACCGATAATAGAGAATTTAGATTTTAGTACTGTAATCCTAGACATGACTCTCCTTCATCCTGTTTAATCTCCGCTGCCTTACAAGCAGCGTAAACAACCTCCACGGAGCCACATCATTTCCAGCACGAACAAGTGCCTACCGAGCAGACGAGCTCATCTTCACTTGTTGCTAGAGTAGGAGCCATCCGAAAAAAAATCTAAAACGAACTTACAACCTGTTCTAAACTTCTCAATCGTCACCAGTAAATTTTTGTGCATAATCTGCGGGTTGAGTACCTGAACCTATACACGTTGTTTTAGTTGACAGCAGCTACGTCGTGGACAACTCCTCCAAGAAGGACGCTACCTACTTCCAACTTACACAATACCTGAAGACGAACTCCACCTGATCCGACGACACGATTCGGATTTACAGGCCGAGTCAAAGATAAGTTTCCGCACGAGAAGCGGATTTACGACCCTAGTCAAAACAGAAGCTCACACAAGAAGCTTAAAAACAACCGACTTACACAACACCTGAAGACAACCTCCACCTGATCCGACGACACTATTAAGATTTACGACCCGAGCCAAACATACGCTTCCACGCGAAAAGGTTTAATAACAGCCCACTTCTACGACACATCGAAGACGAGCATCAGAAGTTACAGGTCCAACGACACGATTCTGCCCGAATCAAAGCAGCACTTCCACACGAGAAGTAAACACCACGCCACCAAATAATACGACTCTAGGCCTAAAATGGATTGGAAGAAGAAGTCACGCAAGCAACTGCAGTACAGATGGAGGAAATGAACGACTACGCCCTGTAGCAGCAAGCATTAGGAAAAGACTTGCCAGAATACTAACCAACATAAGGCAAATGTCACCAGACGGAAACTGAAATCAGCAGTTTAAAGAGACAGATGAACTTCGTCAGAAGTAAAACGTACCCATTAGTACAACAAAGAAGTCTATTACATAAAACTTCGAAACAAGTATGAAGTGGTTCGCCAACTGACAACACATTACTTACCACCAAAGAACAGATTTACGAAGTATCACCAGCAAGCATAGCCTATAACAACTTTGTATCCAGCTTCATTAAACTTCTCGACCAAGCAAAGCAGGTAGCCACAATATCACAAGATGAAGCCGACATGTGGATACAGCAAATCAATCAACACTGGGCCGAAATAAACAAGAAGATTTTTTTTTATTGGATGCAAACTTGTCGATAAAGACCACCAACCACTACACCTTATTCGTTCAAAACATAAAGGTGAAGAAACATATTCGTGCCAACATTAAACTAGTTCAAACAATAGCGGGAACGGCCAGATCAAATCCTACCGTCTCAGCCAAAAATATACCGATCTTCGAGGAAGAAAATAATCCGTAACGACACCGCCATTTCTTCAATAGACAAATTAGAGTACCCAAAAGGATACGTATGTAGCGAAGCAGCACAGCTCATAAACCATTTTCCAATGACAGGTACCAGTTAAACAACTGCATAGCAAGCTTAAATGACGGTACGACAACAAACAGCTAATCATTCCTTAATCATTTGACAAGTTTATTGATCAGCCAATCTAGAAAACCGATTCTCCAATTCTCCAAGACAACATACGGGTCTCCACGATAGCAACGAAAATCAGACAGAAATCCAGGATTGGATTTGCTTACCTATCAAAATTCTGGGAAATGAAGGAGCTAATTTCCACACGTCCGATCGCCGCAGAAGAAGAAACATGTGAAAAGATTTACAATCATACAGTGAAATACAACTACATGCAGAATCAACTACACAAAAACATACAGAATTTACTATATCTACAGAATTATTTAGAAGAAACCGAAATCTTATCAACACAAAAGGAGCACACTTTGTTGCCAACTCAAGGCAGAAATCCCATGGTTCAGGGATTAGCTATCCGACCGATCCACGTAACAGGTAACAGCCCAAGAGATTCTGAACTGATCCAACAAGAGAAGGTATACTCGTCTAATAAAACGTTTCATGATATCCTGGAGATCGAAAACACAGGCCAAGTGAAACAGCGAATTATTTGTCACGCAATTCTACATCATGAGAACCTACACACCATGCCTGGATGATAACAGTATTCATAATCACGGTGTTCAACATAGGTTGGACCATTTGGTATATCAGGCGATTCCGAATATCAGCCAACGTTATTTCCGTTTAGAGGACTCCTATTTTCTCGAGGGGCCTAATATGTTCAATTCAATAATTGAACAGCACCGGACCACCAAGAGTAGTAAAGCGCGTCGCCTTATCTAACAAACCGCGTTCCGAGTGAATGATAAGATCCACTATACATATAATTATCCATAGTTTGTAATGAGAAATTAAATTTTAGTATTGTAATCCTAGACATGACGTATATTATGTGAATATAAATTATGTATAAAATGCCAGACACATTTGAAATAAATCAGATTGAAACCAGCTTTGACTCGAGTTACTTGTTTGTCACTAAAGAGCCTAAAAACCTCAACAATGTCTCCCTCATCTTGTTTAATATCCGCTGTCTTATAACCAGCGTTAACAATCTCCACGGAGCCACATCAATTCCAGCACGAACCACACGAACCAGTGCCCATCGAGCAGACGTGCTCATCTCCGTAACGGCGCTCATGCATACATACTTTGTGTTTTGTTGCCCACAATCATGGCCGGTGACCTAAATTCAAAAAGCCCTAACTGGAACAACAGGATCACAAACATAAATAGAAAATCACTTTGCGATTTCCTTAATAACTCGAACTCGAGACACGACATCAGAGCAGTGAGACCTACAAGTACTACGCTCTACCCCTCGATCGCTCACCATAGACCTGACATGCGCTACATAGCCGTTCTCTCAAATGTTAATTAGAACTACGACATCTTAACTACCGACGACCTGTCTTCCGACTACAAGCTAGTTTTTGTGGATCTTGCATTCGGTACTAAAAGAATAAATTGGTATAAATTCAAGAGAAAGATTGAGCTCTTTAACTCCCCTCTTCATTTAACGAGACAATAATATCACCTCACAGGTCTCTGATAAAAGATAAAAAGATCGCCCGCCGCCAATGGCAACATACGCGTGACCACTCCCTACATACGAAATTCAACAGAGTCGCGCTCAAAATCAGAGACGAAATGCGCAAATTAAAGAACAATTACTGGGAACGTCGTCGCGAGTCGATGAACGATGAAGTTCGTTCGGACGCTCAAGCGTCAAGATCACAACAATCAAGCGATGTTAGGTGCGAATGGACCAATCCTGACAAACCTGAGGTTTTCGCGGAAGCTCTAGAGTGTCAATTCACACCCTCCACCGTAGCGATATCTTCAACTTCAATCAGCTTATTTAGCATGTTAGGCAAACTGGTCGAATATCACTTTTCTTTGAACACCAAACAATCATTTCTGATTCACAAGCTGGTTTTCAGGCCGGCAAGTCCAAAATCCATACAGGGTGACTGAATTCATGTCGAAGGCCTTATTGATAAAACGCGTTTTATCGATATTTCAAAAGCGTTCGACACAGAGTCTGACAAGATTATTTGATAAGAGGCTTGCACGACTTTGTTCGAGACAGAAAGTTTCGTTTCAAAATAAACAGCGAGTGTAAGATCTGTGCAGTCGTTTCACAGGGATCTGCTCTATCCCCGATGCTGTACAACATCTGCACATGCGTCATGTCGAACCTGGCTCAAGTAATGATCACTCAATATGCTGATGACACAGTTCTACTTAGTAGAATAGGTACCACAGTTCATCTTGAGAAAACTCTCCAAGTTTCTCTCGATACTTACGAGAAGTGAGTGACTTTAGGTCAATGCTGATAAGAGTGTCCCCTTTAGGGACGAACTAGTCTCGATAAATGGCGAGTTAAAATATCTCAGCATAATCTCTGCTGGTCATAGACGATCACATACCAAATACAAAAGGACAGAGCTTCGTTAGCTAAGTTATGCCCCGTCATCATCGCTAACTAGTCTTTATTATGGTTTATGTAGTACGGTAAATTTCAGAACTAGGGAGGAATATTGTCTAGATAATGTTTTTATAAATATAAAATAGGAGTAAATATCTGTTAGAGCTTGTTATTCTGGTCTTTTAGGTCACATTAGCAATTACTTAAGCATTAAAATTAAACCAACCGCCTTAAATCTTATCAAATTATCATGCTACCGATTACCGAATACAGAAACAAAATATTCCACATAACTACTCTAACGTTAGTTTCCCGAAGAATGCATGAAAAGTAGAACTAGAAAGCAAATCAAATAGCTTCATAACAATCTCGAAATATTAAATTTGATGTTAGAAGCATATTTAAGAAAATCAAATCTTGAGGGAAATTAGTATGTATATTTACAAAAATTAAAAATAGCTCTAAAAATACAAAAATATATGCACCTAAAAGTTCACAAGCACTGTGAACAAATGTCAAAATCTTTTAATAACTTGTTTGCTGGCGTAGCTAACTTACTTGCAATACGTTTACCTGAATCAAATGATGATACCATTGTTTTAATGTCATCATCAAAGTCATCTCTCAATAAAAGTTTGCGTTATTTAAATTTAAAGAAACTCAAAGTTGGAGGTATATTAAAAAAATTAAAAGCTTAAAAAGCCGTGATATTTACGTAATTTTACTAAAATAAGATAGTCGTCATAGTAATAGTAAATTATCTTATACATAAATATTATTGTCTTTCCCGAAGCATTATAAAAAGCGCGCATCTCGCCGATTTATAAAGTCTGACTAGAATAACTATCATCATTTTCATCGTCCCATATCATCCAAGGTTTATAAAAAGATACTGTAATCAAGTAATAGATTTTCAGGAAGTTTGCTGGGAATGCGATTAAAGCACTTGTTAAAGGGTTATCCATGGATTCGAGGCAGGAATTTATACTCGACCTCAGCAAGGCGTTTAGCTGCATCTGTCATGAGACACTTGTGCGTAAATTGAATTTTTATAATTTTAATCCCACCCATTGCTGCCGACTTGTAAACTCTCATCTAACAGGAAGAAAACAAACAGCAATAATAAATAAACTATGTTATGATGAAGCAACACGCAGGGTACCTTAAGGATCTATCCTAAGACCATAAATTTATATTAATAACTTGACATACTTAAACGTAGGGGGTAATTTTTTCACAATTAATAAATCATCTTATTTTATTACGACAAAACGAAATGAATAAATTAAACTAGTCAAAATGGCTTGTTCTAATGAAATAATGATTTTAAAAAAATGGTTAACCTTACTTTTTCACTGTTTTCCTCTTATTGATCAAATTGTCGCCAATTTTCTAGATATTCATTTAGATAATAATCTATCGTGGGACATCCATGAAGATAAAATGTCAGTAAATATATGCCTACACGTAAAACAAATAATTTTAAAAATATTTATATAGAAAAACTTTATTGACGATGAAGGTTTAAATTAAATTATACTTGGTTTGTTTCATAATTTTTCTCTACTTTTTTTTACTCGACTAGTTTCGCTTTTTAAGGCATATGAAGAGCGAGTTACAAAAGAAACTGACAAGTTTATATACAATCAGGTAATAAGGGATTTTAAGATTTGGGAATCCCAAATCTCCTCGTTGTCTTTGACAAGGTATTTCATTTCTTTTATTGCCCTCTTTATTTCGACGAAATAAATCGTAATATTACAAGCAGATCATTTATATTTATTTAAATTGAAGCTTGTTATTGTCAATACATTAATTAGATAAGTATATTTTGTTACTACGAGATAATTAGATGGTTTTGCACTTTTTGAAATTCAGAGTTAAATGATTTGCAGAGCACCATCTAAAGATGTTGTTCAAGTTTAAGTGAAGGTTAACTGCATCCCCTTTCGAACGAAATGTGATGTAAACTTTTAAATCGTCTGCATAAAGCAGAATATTGCAATCAAGTACAAATTGAATATCGTTAATAAATAAATTGAATATTAATGGCCCTATATGTGAGAGAACCTTATGAGAGACTCTGTCGAACGCCTTAAATTCTCTTGGATTACAGCAAAGCATTTGATATGCTAAATCATCAAACTATGATTGGTATATTTAGGTACATCGGTTTAAGCTCAAATGCGATTAATATCATGGCTAGCTACTTACATAACAGACAGCAAAAGGTAGTACTAGGTAATGATATTTCTACTTCTCGTACAGTCAATTGCGGAGTTGGGTAAGGTTTAATCCTAGGACCGCTCATATATACAATATATACTTGCTCATTACATTTGGCAATAAATCATGCTTCTTTTCATCTCTATGCAGACGACACACAATTATATTTAGCATTTGACATCAAGAATCTCAATATAGCACAAAATCAACTCAACAGTGACCTACAAGCCCTTCTTCAAAGCTCACTTTGTCATTCGCTTAAAATTAATCCTGATAAGACTCAAATTATTCTTTTTGGTCCAAGAAGTGCCAGAGATAATGCTAAACAAAATTTAAAAATTAACGTGAATGGTAAAATTTTGCCAATTAGTGACTGTGTGAAAAACCTTGGCTTGTATATTGATTCAAACTTAAAATTTAAAGAAAACACTTCATATCTAATAAAAAGGGCGTACATGGCTTTAAAAAACATATTTATGAATAGACATATTCTTAGTTCTAAAACCAAACGTATGTTATGCGATAGTTTAGTATTATCGAATTTCAACTATTGTGACGCGATATACAATAGCTTCTTGGATCACGCTATGCAGGACGTATACAAAGAATGCAAAATTCTTGCTTGCGTCTTATATATGGCATACAAAGGAGAGCAAGAATCTCGCACAAGTTACACGAAGCCAAATGGCTCAATATGCAAAACAGACGTAGGCTTCATTCAGCTTGCTTCTTTTATAAGATCGTAACTAGCAAATGTCCACCATATTTGTATAAAAAAACTTTTAGAAGTGATGTACATAATATTAACATTCGATCCCGGGGTCTCTTGTCGATTCCGCGGCACAAATTACAACTTTTCAAAAAATCATTTTCATACATTATAACGCATTGTCTGAACCAGGTATCTTTCCGATATGGCAGCTATTATGACTTAAAATTTAAATATCGCAATATGCTTGTAACATTATCTACTTAAATGCAGTCCTTCATGGATATATATGTATACTCGTTGTTAATTCTATATATATTTATGTAATTATTGTGAAGGTTTGGAGGAAGAACAGTTCACTTTTAGCTAAATAAATTGTTAAAAGTGTAACTGATCCAAGTCTTTTTGTTTCTGTAATTTGTTATGGTTATTTTGTAATTATTATGGTCAATAAATGATTTATTATTATTATTATTATACGTGAGTTCGCCGAGTGAGGACGTGTTTATCAGTGGCTGTCGGTATTTTCTAAATAACATTGGTCTTAGTGCAAAGTGAAGTTTAATATTTTATTATAATCATTACAAATTGATGTGGAATTCAATTTGGCAAAATCAAATACAATTTACGTCATCTCTACTACAAGTAAGTAGCGAATTAAACGTGAAAGTGACTATTTTTGCGGATTCTCCAGTGAACAGAGACAAAAAATAATAATAGTGCAATGAACTGATCAGATGTGTGGGAAATAAATGAAAAGAAATAAATTAATTTATAAAAATTCGAAAATACATAATTTAAAACATACAAATTTAATTTACCAACTAAACTATTTAATAACAATAAATTTAACTAACTTCATAAGCGGTGTAGTGCAATAGAACATAAAATGAATAATTGTACGAAATGTAATAAAAAGTTATCTTCAACGGGGGAATATATAACCTGCTACAACTGTAATGCCCGCCTACACTACGAGTGTTCAACTATAAAGGAATCGACTTTTAAGGCAAAGGGAGAAAATGCAAAAAAAACCTGGAAGTGTGATTTGTGTAGGAAGTCGCGAGATTCTAGCACCGATTCAAATAAAATGACTGGAGACTCTAGTGAAGATTACGGCATTAGTTCGAGCAATCCTGAACAACTTATTATGGAGATGTGGGAAATAAAATCGTTGATCCAAACTATGCAAGCTCAATTTCAAGAACAAAACAAAAGTCTAGCTTTTATTAGTGATCAATATGAAGATCTTAAAAATGGTCAAAAGGATTTAAAACAACACATAAAAAATTTGGAATCCCATATCGACAATTTACAAATAGAAAATAAGCAAAAGGATTTAAAAATTAATGAATTAAATAAAAGAGTAATCGAACTTGAACAACAATCCCTTGAAAAATTTATTGATATTACTGGTGTACCTTATATTGAAAATGAGAATACAGACGATCTAGCGTGCAATATTATCCGAAAACTGGGTGTAGATATGCATAATCATGATATAAAATCCTCACAGAGAATCATTAATAATAATAATGCACAAAATACTACTAAAAAACCTGTAATTAGAGTAGAACTATTTAAATCAGGGCTTAAACAAGAAATTTTAAAATACAAAAACAAAACCATCTTAAATAGAAACATACTTGGGGAAGGGTTCGATTGTAAAATAAAAATTTATGAATCGTTAACTAGCCAAACAAAAAAGTTGCTTTGGGAAACCAGAAATAAGGCTTTTAGCGCAAAATGGAAATACGTTTGGACAAAAATCATAGAATATTAGCAAGAAAGGAAGACAAATCACCAGTAGTTCATATAGTATTTGATACTGACCTGGAAAAAATTCAATAACTAATAATTTAACACATAAATTTAATTAAAGAAAAGCTCGATTTTTTATGGATACTAATTATATAGATGAATTATTTAATAATCAAAATTGTAAGACAATAAATCATATTGACGATTGGACAAAAATAAAAAACGCCAATAATAATATCACTATTAGTTATTTAAATATAAATTCTTTAACTGGACATTTTAATAGTTACATCACTTATATAAATAACAGTATTAACAATTTGGATATCATGCTAATTTCTGAAGTGAAAATGGAAGAAGAAGCTTTTAAAAATGTACAAAGTATATTTAACATAAACGGATTTACAAGATCAGCCAAACTAAGAACAAATAGCAAAGGCGGTGGTATCCTTGCATATTATAAGAATAATTTGAGAGTTCAAGAAATAAATATAAAATCAAGATATTTTGAAGCCATGCATCTGGTCATTCATTTAGCTATGATAGAATTGCACATTTTATCAGTATATCGACCTCCAAACTTACACCCACAAGAATTTATTTTGGAACTGGGGGAATATTTGTTAAAATACAATTACGTTAAAAATTTTATAGTTATAGGTGATATCAATATTAATACTTTATCAAACAACAAAATTACACAAAATTATGAAGATCTTATGTCGATAAACGGTTTTATGAAACGAGTGAATAACCCAACGCGAGAGGAATTTAGAAACGATATATTAGTAAGTGCGTGCCTTGATCATATCTTCTACAAAGGTCAACAGAGTAAACTCTCCAGTGCTGTAATTCAAACAAAAATATCGGATCATTATATGATTAGTTGCTCTTTCAATGTAGAACACAAAACGAAAACTAAAGGCAACAATACAATAACAAAATTAAATCATGCAATTTTTCGACATCAATTACAAACACTGTTTCACAAAGATATCATTGATTCCTATTATTGTCCTGAGAAATTATTATCATTTATACAATAAACATATTTAGAAGTGAAATCCGCATCAATATATACTATAAAAAAGCGTAGATACCAAGGTAAGCCATCAAATCCCTGGATCACAGAAGCTATTCTTTAAGAAATGAAGAAACGTGATACCATCTTTCAAGCATGGAAACGCAGTTCTTCGGATGGAGAAAGACATCACAATTTGCGCGAAATGTACAAAAACCATCGAAACCAAGTTACATATTTAATTAGGAGGGAAAAACAAAAATATTATTACAATTTATTTGAAAAAACAAAAAACAATATGAAGGCAACATGGAAAAATATAAATAATGTTATGAAGCAGAATTCAAATGCAGATAAAACTGAAATAAGCAAACATTTTAATATTCCGAATTTCGACATATCTAATAATTTTGCACAATCGTTTACTGAAACTACCGCAAATCTTTTGCATAAGTGCGATAAATATCTGTATAATAAAGGCAATAAAGACATTAATATATCAACAATATTTCTACCGAATGCCACGGAAGAGGAAGTTCTACAAATAATTATTAATCTGCATAAATATAATGGTCCTGGAAGTGATGAAATGTTAGCAGCGGATATTATCCATCACAGTGATATTTTTAGCTATCCCATAAAACGCTTTATTAACCTGCCAATAGAACAAGGATTTGTACCACCAAAAATTAAAAAAAGCTCTAGTTGTACCATTACATAAATGTGGTAATAAATCAATATATTTAAACTACAGGCCCATTTCAATACTCACAACGATAGACAAAATATTAGAAAGGTACATAGAACAAAAATTAAGAAGTTTTCTAAATAAATATAAAATACTGAACGATAAGCAATATGGTTACAGGCAGAAACGAAGTACTACAGCTTTATTAGAACATATGTCAGGTTTGATAAATAACTCTCTAGATAAAAATCTTCATGTATTTTGCTTGTTCGTTGATTTTAGTAAGGCCTTTGATACAATAAGTCATTCTGTGTTGCTTGAGATATTAGAAAATTACGGGATTAGAGGAAACTGCTTGAAATGGTTTAGCAGCTACTTGGAATTAAGAACATTCTCGGTAAAAGTGAATAACGCAATAAGCAATGAACATAATATACAAACAGGTGTGCCGCAAGGGAGTATTCTTGGCCCTCTTCTTTAACTCTTATATGTCAATGACATCGGTGATTGCTTTCAACATTGCGATTATTATTTATATGCTGATGATACTCTTATAATATCGAGACACACGGATTCAGAAACAGCAAGAAAAATATTAGAAGCGGAGTTCAAAAATTTGCAACACTGGGTTAATGACAAACAATTAGTAATAAACCAAGAAAAAACTAAACTAATGTATGTCACTACACCAAACCGAATTCGGATTAATGACATGACAATAAAATTCAATTGCAGTGATTGTCTACATGGTTCTCAAACTGCATCTAACTGCTATTGCAAACAAATTGGAACAACAACATCACAGAAGTATCTGGGAATCATCATAGATGATTAGTTTTCATGGGATGAACAAATTAACTCCTTATGCAAGAAATTAAGATATATTGCATATAAATTTTATTACTTGCATGAAATTCTGCCACAGCACATTTTAAAAACAATATACTATGCCTTAGTACAATCACTTATTAATTACGGTATCACAGTATGGGGAACAGCGTCCAATTCTCAATTAAATAAAATAATCACTCTGCAAACACGAATAGTTAAATATATCCACAAAGCAGCAAATCTTCAACAGAACGATATTCAGGATGACGATATTTATAACGCATTGAGTATTATGCCTTTTCAACAATTGTTTCAATACAGATATTTAATTAATAATTACAAAAATAAAAGTAATCTATAAGAACCACAGCATCAACACCAAACAAAAAACAAAACTACAGGACAATTTTACGTGCCATCACATAACAACAAATACGGACAAAGAACTAACAAAGTGCAATTACCTAAAATTATAAATTTCTTACCCGCTGAAATTACAAACTCAGAAAAGTTAAGCACGTTTAAGCTAAACTTAAAGGTATTTTTCAAAAAATAAGTCTTAAATTCTATATTATAAGATTTGTGGCTACTGATAAACACTAGTGATAAGAGTAACGTCGCTGACAAGCTTTTAGCTTAGCGACTAGAATTAGATATTTACTATCTTTCTCTAAAGAAAGTAATAAATAGAAATAAATTATTATTACGTCATGTATAAAGATAACATTTTTTTTTGGTTCAATTTATATTAGTATTGTGTTAATTTAAGTTAAATTGTTAAATGTGATTTTTATTTGCTAAACCGAATTGTTATAGTGTTGTTATATGTAAAATAAATACTTAAAAAATAAATATTAGTAATAATAAGAGGAAATATGTACTACCACAGATTATTTGCTCTGGATGTGACATGTTACATTCAGTAGTATGTGATATGTGGAAGACATGTAAAGGAGTGAAGGAGGAAGTTGGGGCATATTAAAATTAAAAAAAAAAAAAAAAGAAGTCGGTATAAACTACATCGACACCAATAAATTTCATAATGTTGGCTTCTTAGATTGGAAGACCTGTTGATATTCGGTAATAATGTTAGATATAATCCAAATACAGCTGTTTAGTTAATTACTTATATCCCGCCTGTCATCCGCTTTAGAAATTAGCGTAAAGAAACTATTTTTCTATCCCTTGGGAAATGTCTCTTCAGTAATTGATCTTTGAAATAAAATGCAAAGTAGTGTTGTTATCGTACAAATACATTCTTTTAACATTGCTGAAGGGATTCCGTCAGGACCACAGGAAGGCGAACTTTTTAAATTCATTATTGTTTCAAAGACTGAGGTTTCATCAATTGACAATTTAAAAGAGGAATCTACGTTTAGTTGTGGTTTGTTTTCACTATGAGAGGTAATGATACTGTTGTTTACATATATGCCTTCTAAATTGTCACTTGAATTATCTATTTTCGTTAACAAATTACCAGAAAGAGTTACTATTCTTATTGATCGAACAATTATTTTCCATATGAGCTGAGATTATTCTTTATCCATTTCATCAACAGTTGTACTGAAGTACTGCTTATTGCTTTATCTTATTGCATTTTTTCCCAATTCTTGTTTTATTGTCAAGAACTTTCTTTTCTAAATTGCAAAATGTTATTTAATGATTCTTAAATTCCTAGATATTTTAAGCACTGCCAGGTTTATTTCAGGAATTTTTAAAAGTTCTAGAATTTTACATTTCCTCAAGATTTGCATATAAAATGTCTCTTTGAGATTTCTGTAATTTTTTTATATGCTATTTATCTTTGGTACTGCAGTACTATTTATTACTTTATCTATGTAAATTTTGTAAATATATTATTTTCCTTTTCGTTCAGTATGTGAAGTATTCCCTCAATTTTTTAATAAGATAGACTTCTACTTCATGTATTCATGATAGAAATAATATTTCATTAACTCTAGAGGAACTAAATAGAGAGTAGCATAATAGCGAAATATAATATTTTTTGGTCATTCAGGTTATAAAATTTTAACACAATAACGTTATAAATTAAAACCACTAACCAATTTGATCCTGATCGCGTGTACCCAGGTAACAAATTATCCGCATCGACCTCTTTTCCTTACACTTATTTCGCGTCCCCGTTCCGGATCACGCGGTGAATTCCTTATTAATAACATGGTTAATTGCCACCATTGAATGACCATTTTGCATTCGGACGTCAGGGATAATTGCCATGCACTTAATACCAGATGAATTGTGGTGTGTCGACGAAAAGATCCCTTGCTGGGCGTGCTTGGTGCGTGCGCTATGTAAACGCTCCTGCCATTTTAATTGCTCACGAGTCATTTCAAGCCGCTTCCAATTTGAATTTGAATAGAGGAAGGTGTTTCAGGAAAAAATTAATATTTTTTCCCTTTATTTAAGACTACCACACATGCAAACTTATGCGTACCGGTGTATCAGCGGGGAATCAGTTTAATCGCGGCCTGGAGGAATTAACTCGTCGACGGCGGAATGCTTCTGCAGGAAACTTTCAAAATTACCATAAGTTATTATGAAAATACATGCTTTTGTAGATAAAATAAATAAATGCGTATATTTTATAATTAATTATTTAAACTGAATTTTACTTTTTTTTTACACTTATCGAACATGTTTCTATATAAATAAGATATGCTAATAGATAAGATTATAAAAGCAACTCATTCATTTCTACATATAATAATAGTAGCAACATCTGTAAATTTGATGTAATAAAATCACGATTAGCCTAGACACACTGTTAAACGGCAGTATTATCGACGGTCTCCCCACGTTAAGTAAATATTGACCGAAAAAATTAAACGTCATTGTTTACACTCTATGCGTGAGAACGTAATGATGATACAACCCTAATCCGTTCACAAATATTTGTATCGGAATTCGACACCCCTTGTAGTCTAGGGACGCAAACATATCGCAATAGAACCACCTGTTGTGCGAAATTATGAGAATGCTTCGGTTGTTCATTTATTGCGGTGTTCTTGTTTACATTATATGCCCTTACTAAAATTACACATAATAGGCTTTATTGATAAATAATCAACTCGAAGGGTAGCTACTTATTATAGATATTTATTTTTCTAATTCTGACCACAATGTACATAAAAGCGTTTAAATGAGCACAGTTGAATTCGATAAATATTATGTAGTGCAATGCATTTATACAAAATCAAATGCATTATATGTTTTCATATCATCAACGTGTAGGAGTACAATACCCTGAAGAGATAACAATGGTTCCAGGTTTGATCCTTGTGGAACACCACAATTTATTTGATCTATAACCTATGCTAAAATATATAGGTCCTTACGTTGTTGAAAATTCCCTAATAATTAAAAAAAAGACGAAAATATTTCGTAATTACGAAATATTTTCGTGTTTTTTCTAATTATTATGACCTATGCATTGAACAAATTGTTGCCGGTTGTGAGGATATTGGAATTAATCACAGAAGACTAAATATATATGTGGTATAAAAAATATAAGTGTTTCCTTTATTTATAATAAACTATATATATTTTTTTTAATATAAGCATTTTCAATTATATCTTGCAAAATATTAGAAATGCGAGCTTCGTCATTTTGCAGTTCAGTTGATTTAAGAATGTTAAACAAAATTACAGAACTTTCTCGTTTTTGCCATTGAATAACTTCCCTCTCAAATATTATTGCATTCAATAGCATGTGATATATTTTCACTTACCCGTAAGTTATTTTTGTCTATTTACTTATTCAACAGTTTTTTAATAAGTCATAACAGCAATTTCTTGTTTAAGGCTATTGAATTCTGTATTTATTTGTCCTAATGCTAAATTTTCAGTAACCAAAGAATCACATTTTTCTGATAAAATTTGAATAGGTTGCTTCATATCTTTGGCAATTCATATTAGATGATTAACATTATAATATGACATCGCAGTGATTATATAAACAAGAAGGATGACAAAAATGATTACATGTTGGTTTTATTTCCAACTTTATTAGCACACTTACCAGAACAAGAAATCAGCTGCTTGACATTTGAATTATGTTGTTTCACACTAATTCCACTCGTACTAGTGACTAACTTAAATAATAGAAACAAGAGTAATGGTAAAAGTTCATGTCAATGTTGAAAAAGAAAAAACGACAATGCTCCATTAATTGCCCATCCATTTGCGCACTTCAAATAAACGTATATAACGATTGTCGAAAATTCGTGCTTAGAAATTTAACAATTTACAGTAAGTTTATTATTCCAGTGCCGTAAATACAGCCTATCTCTTTTTCGAAGTACATTTGTTGAAGCAGCGGCACTCAAGACTGGCTCTTTTGGCAAACTTCGACGTGATTTCTTCTTCTATCGCCAAACGCCATCAATTCCTCCATATTCCTGCTGATAATAGTACTAATATTGCATTCAAATTTTCACGGTTAACAACGACCTTTATTAAAAATTAAAATCGCTATTTTGGAACCAACTTACTTACACATACATTTTTATTGCCCTCATTGTTGTTAATTGTGTTTTTACTTTCCCTATATACGAAGTATATACAGGGTGAGTTTTTTTCGATGTTCTCTATGGGGATCTCGGAAACTATAAGAGATAGAGAAACGGTTAAATGGGGAAAGAAGTGTAGATTTAAGAGACGAATAAAATTCCACTTTCAAAGTTTTCAAAAAAGTCAAGGGTAACTAGATATTTTGAAAAAAGTAAAAAGTGTCAATTTTTTGAAATCAATATATCTCGGTTATTATAAAAGATAAAAAAAAACTGTAAAGGACAAAGTTTTAGATATAATTTTATGCAGATTAATAAAAAATAATCAGAAAATATGACGCAAACTTACATTTTTTAAATGGAAACCATAGTTTACCTCATGGCTATAACCTCATTCAAAAGGTAATTTTTTCTCTTTAATCCAATATGGCATATGACATAGTTATTTCTAAAAATAAGTGAGTTATAGTCATTTTAAATTTTATTATAAATAAAAAATGGGTAGCCATGAAAAAGATTAAAGTAAAACAATTGCAGTTGTTTATAATAATAGCAATATTGTAATTATTAGTTTTACAGAGATAAACCAAAATGAAACAACATCATAAAGTAATTCTGTAATTTTTCTAAATATGAAAAATATTCAAAAACGGTTCAAACAAAAGCAAAAGGGAATGAAAAACTAATCAAGTTCTATTAAAACATATTTTTCATATAATTCTTAACTTTTAACATTTTTTGCCAGTTGCTTGCTAATAAACTATTGGAGTTACATGAAATTTATATAACAAATAATTGTAGAGAATTCAAAAGTGAATAAATTATTACAAATAGTCTTTTTGCGTACACCTCATAGTTTTCGAGAAAAACATAGGGAAAGTATTATTATGGCCACATAACCATTTTTTTGGTATAACAACAAAATTTCAATTGAAAATCCATCGTACACTGGCCGAAGAATTTTTTGCAAAATGTAAACTCAACTTATAATTATCAAATCTACCCTCTTTTTAGTCAGTGTATGTTTTACTCAACCTGTTATGTTGCTTTTAATATCTACAAATCTCTAAAGGCAACAATTTTGCAAAATCCAGGATCAATTTAAATTTAGCCTTCATTCCGACCGGTCAATTCTTTAATATATTCTCAATATCTATACATATCTCGCATTATTCTTCACAACTTTTATGCTAAGCTTCAACTTTAAGCAATATATGACTTTTAATTTTTGGACCAGAACCTTCCTTTAATAAAATATCGTTAATGTGGGTTAAAACTATAATCTTGGTATCTCTGGTTATCAAGGTAATGTGATTACATTTTCCGCCCAAAGTGGAAATTAAAAAATGTGATTAATCAATATATAAAATATTTAGTGTTTTAATAAACAGTAAATTGTTTAAAATATGTTAAATTCTGATTTTTAAGACAGAAAGTTAAAGTGCTTAAAAACTAAATGTGTACATATTTTCAATATGGTATTGTAGGATGCAGGTACCAAATTATTTAACGCATATCCAAATAAACTAGTTTCACAATTTAAGGAAGATTTTCGTCAATTATTTTAAGTATAGTGAACGCTCCAGAAAATTTTCAATTTAGTTGTTGATGTATGTAATTAAATACAGATAGGCTTATAATACATCTTAAGGTTATGTAGGTTAAATTGGCATAAGAAGTGATGTGCACAAATAAAAGATGAAAAACTGTTTTTTTTTTTTGGAAATATTGTTTGACGAACGAATTCTTAAATAATATTTTTATGGAATATGGTTTATTCTAAATAATGTACCTAATTTTCTGGAGTGTGAATATGCCAGAGGAAGAAAGTAATTCTTCCGTGTCTATAAATAATAGCAGTAATATACGCTGGGAATTCTGGAAACCGATGAGAAGAAAAATATGTGATATCTGGAAATTGTTGTGACATCCTAAATGTTTCACACACCATAAATGTGCCAATGTGTGTCAATAGAAGAAATAGAACTGGTGGTTAATGAATATAATGTTACCTTTTAGTTATAAACACTGAAAATGAATAATAGAATGAAAAATAATAATCTTCTTTAAATAAAGTATAAGGAAAAATATAAATTAAAAAAATAGAAATATAGCCAATAATAGAGGTAATCATACTAACTGCAAGCTTATAAAATGGGAGTGGGAAATCCATATGATGTAGAAACAAAATTAAAATTATAAATAATGTAATAATAATAATAATCACACAACAAATGATTAAAAAATATCTGGAAGAGAAGAAGACCAAATATAAAACATTCAAAATATTAATCTTCTAGTTAACATATCAGAGAAAAATAATAGTCGTTTCAACGCCCTCAACAACAGTGCTTAAAATTATGTAGGAAAGCTACTCTGATTTTAACATAAACATAAGTACACTTGCGAAATTACATTTCGATCGATTTACAATACCGAACGTTGTTCGATTAGCCAATACCGAGCCACAAGAATTAGACCTCATCATAGGAAACGTTCGCTACAGAGACATCCTGCGTGAGGTTATACTCAAACCATTGACATTTTTAATTAAATCAAACTTCAGCTGGTTTTCGAACATA
Organism: Ontholestes murinus; assembly: GCA_963969525.1. Classification (NCBI taxonomy): domain Eukaryota; kingdom Metazoa; phylum Arthropoda; class Insecta; order Coleoptera; family Staphylinidae; genus Ontholestes; species Ontholestes murinus. The sequence continues at coordinate 57,031,949 of OZ018391.1, forward strand.
GAGTTGGCACCAATCTCGAAATTTCAACAAGAAAACAGTGTAATAGGATTGATAGGTATTCACGAAGCAATTTCTATGTTCTAGGAGCTATAAAACTACAAGAATGAATCAGTTGCGCCCCTTGATATTGTGAAAATTTCTTTGAAATAACAATCTCACGAGACATCAACGAGCAGCTACAGCTGCCACTCCCTTTGAAATATAGTACATCACGTTAGATATATAACATCAGTCGGCACAGTAGCATTTCTTCTCCATAAAACAAATACTAATGAAGCAACCTGATGAGTATGCCCAGTACCGTATAATCATGAATAACATTAGGACACATGCATGAATAATAAGGTGAGATACTATCTACGATACATCATTATTGCGGATTTAAACAGAGTAGTTTAACAAGAAAGTTGACCGCCCATTCAAGATGACCTATTCTCCATTTTGCTGAAAATGAGATGAAATTATGTGATTGCTACTGATATTGTGAAGATGTACCGGTAAGTAATGGTGAGAGCTGAAGACAAAAAGACCAACGAATCTGATGGACAAATAACTCTCAAAAAGCGTGGATATCTTACGAACTTACGTCTGTTAAGTATTGCACTGCCAAACACACAATTGAAGAACTAGCTCAACATGAAGCCATCAAGTTACCAAATGGATTTGACAGGTGCTTCTGGGACACAAACTTTAATAACCTAATAACAGGAGTAGACTTAACAAATGACCTGATACGGGTACGTTATCAAGTGAATGATATGCATTAAAGTGGTGAATTCGAACTGAAATAATGGGAAAGTTACAACGACCAGGTATTTCAAACACCATAAAATTCTTACAGATCCTATTAATTGGCCTGAAGGTATCAGTATCAGTCGTTATATTTTTAAAATATTTTTTGTGTTTCGTTCGTAGTGAATACTAACATAGGGGAGTCATGCAACTAACAAATCAACCTAATTTTATCACAAATATTACAAAATTATCGATTGAAAAAAATGTCCTACCATCTCATAATATACTAATTGTCTGTGTATATAGATTCCCTAATGGAGATTTTGATATTTTTTTAAATGTAGCAGCCAACATTCTTGAATATACTAACATTTATATGTATCGCATAATTATTGGCGGTGATTTTAATGTGTTATTTAATATGGAAGAATAAAAGCCTCTGAAGTACTTATTAGCATCATGTGGATTACACAATCACGTGAATTTTAAAACACGTAATAATAATTGTCTCAATAACGATTTCTCCAACATTCACCACAACGATTTATCGGTTCAGACATGTGATTCTGGTCTATCAAACCATATCGATGTTAAAGTGCAAACTTCAAAAATTTCTGTAAAAACAAATACATTAATTATGAGACCTACAACAAAAAGTTGCAGAAATATTTTTTTATCTATCTCTTGAGTATACTGACTGGAGTTTTATCGACAATACTTCCTATTCTACCGAAGAGAAGTTTTTTCTATTCTCTGATATTGTTCATGATTATTTTAAATAATAAATAATATTTTGGAATAAAAATAAACTTGGGGTAAAATTGTTCAATGAGGACCTTCGTCAAATGCACGAAATTTAATCAATGAAGCGTACAGGCAAAGCCCCCAATTTAAAAATAACTATTATTCGTATCTAAAAACATATCAAGCTGCTCGAAAAATGCCAAAGTATCAGCATATGAATCTTATATTAATAATTCATCAAACAATGTTCAGCCACTTTGGGCTGTCAACAATGAGAGTCGTGACAAAAAAGCAACTTGACGCATCTTTTTACATTGAACCGAATGCTCTAAATGATTACTTTGATAATATAGCAGGTAAAATAAATTTACCTCCAAACAGTAATGATTCTATAACAGCAACGGCAGCTTGTAGTTTTAAGCAAACTTCGAATTATTTTAAATTCAACGAAGTACGTGAGATTGTAAGAAGTCTCAAATCTTCTAAATCTCGTGACATCTATAGGATTACAACTACAACTACAAGAAGAAAGAAACAATAAACGTAATTCATGTGCCATTTACAAAGCTAATTAATATATGCATTAAATGTGGTATATTTCATAAATCGTTAAAAAAGGCACGCGTAATACCAATACATAGGAAAGGTGAAAAGGCAGATATGAATAATTATCGGCCAATTTAAATCCTTCCGATTCTTTCTAAAATATTTAAAAAAGTTATCTTCTATCAAATATCAGATGTTCTTAAGAATGAGAATTTATTAGTTATGGTTTTCATACGGGCCGATCTACTGTAGATGATATCAATTCCCTGGTCGAAAACACTTTGCAAGGCTTTGAGACAGGTATGCATATAACTGCTTCCTTCTTAGATCTAAGCAAGGCGTTTTACTGCGTCTGTCACCATACTCTTGTGCGAAAACTTTACTTCTACAACTTTAACCCTGTCACATGCCAACCTATTAGTTCATAGCTCAATGATAGACAACAAACTGTTGCTACAAAGGGAAATTAATCTTCTGAAGCTATTTTAAAATGTAGTGTGCCACATTTTGGTTCCATTCTATTATTGATGTACATAAACGATTTACCATATTTAAATGTAGATTCAACATATTACCTTCATGCTGATGATACCTCAATTGCGACTAAAGCATCACAAATAAATGTATGTCTGGAGGAGAATGAGCGAACCAAGGAAAATGCATTTAAATGGTTTGAAAATAATAAATTATGAACGAACCATGACAAAACAGTAAATATTACATTTTCTCTAAAACCGTCTCATTTTATTTATCAAACAAGTGTCAAATTCTAAAAGAGTATAGCAAACTAACGTGAAACACACATGAAGAAGAAGTTGCTGTAAAAATATGTCCCTACATATATATGTTCAAACAACTAAGCAGCTGCCTAACATCCAACGCTCTACGTGTTGCTCACTTATCTCTTTGTGAATCACATCTTTCGTATGGTATTACCAAGTGGAGTCATTTAACAATAATCCATAGATTGTTTGCACTGCAGAGAAGAATAATAAGAGTAATATATGGCTTAGGATATAGAGATGATTGCAGGAATGCGTATATCCGAAAGGGAATACTGACATTTCCATCTCTATATGTACTAAATTGCCTTATTCACGTAGGTAAAAATATTGCATCATATCAACTACACAATGATGTAAATACACATTATACTCGAAATAGTGACAATATTTACTTATGCCTTGCACGACTATCAAAAGCTCAAAATGGCTTAAATTACTATGGACCAAAAATAAAATTTTCATTCAAGAATGATGAAAATTGAAGTGGTAATGAGATGATGTGATACCAATATGCACAGGATCTATCTATGAATGAACGTACCCCGACAGATATGGCTAGATCAACACATCGACATTGAACTATATGGTTTCTAGGATGCCAGCAAACATGCTTATGTAGCATGCATATACATTGTTACTCCTAAGAATTTTGGATGAGTCATTAGAAAACTCACTGCAAAATCACGAGTAGCACCCATTACCTAGAATTATATGGGGTACGACTATTGGCAGAATTAAATAAACGAGTGTGTGAAACGCTGAGTACATTTAATTTTCGTAAATTCTACTACACTGATTCCACCATTACATAGTCACTGATAAAATCCGATTTTTTCATGTGACATTCAAGGAATTTAGCCGACATTATCACACGTGGATCTCGCACGATCTGATGGGACCGCCTGCAAGGAGAACAAGGTATGGTGTACCGGACCGCCATTTCTAAATGAGTTAACTTCCTGAAAACAAATTCAAAATATGGGAATCGCTGCTAGATGCCAAATGCAACCAAGTTGCAATCACACATGATGATGTCATGATTCCTAATTGCTTTTCCTCTGAGCAAACTGTGTGTGTGTAATGGGATACTTAAGATCTAAAAAAGAGTGCAATAGTATTAATAAGAAATCTACAAAGTATCGTGTAAGAGATAAAGGCTATAAAACGCAATAAGTGTATGTTTTGTCTATTTGACATTATTTGAGTTTTGTGTTCAATAGGTGGCGGAATGTTGACGCTCACTCAAATTTCCTTTGCTCTCTCACTCTCTGTCATCGACCCATTTCTAATTAATTCTCCTACCATTCATCAGAGCATTATACAGTTTTCCTAATATTCGAATTCGAAATAAAACGACTACAAAAATATTTTTATGCAAAACAGGTATCAACCGATACACAGAGTTTCAAATCAATTACCTTCTTTAGCAACGTGAGTCTCAAAATTAAAAATGTCCTCAAAAGATGTAACATTAATATCAGTTTCAAACCATACACCAAACTTTGCAATTTAATTTTTAACGGTAAAACCCAGATTGAAAACATAAACAAATCTGGGGTTTACAAGTTAACTTGTCCTGAATGTCAAAGTGTATACATAGGACAGTCTGGTCGTAGTTTCAAAATTAGATTAAAAGAACATGAACAATCATACAATTTAAAAAATACAAATTCAGCATTTTCAAACCATTTATTAGATACTCACCATCATTTTGACAAAGATGTACTTTCAGTAATCCACTTAGCGGATAAAGGCCGAAAAATGGATTTACTGGAAGCGGTCGAAATTTACAAAGCTAAAACTAATCTCGGAATTTCCCTATTAAACGACCAGACTGACCTAATGTATACGCCCCTATTCAACGCTGTTATATAAATAAAAATTGTTCGTAATTTAAGTTACTTTAAGTTTGATAATGAATAGCTTATATTCGAAACTATAGTCACTGAAATTGTATAAAATAAAGTAGTAAAACAAAGTTATTGTGTCTCATTTACAAATATATATTTTTATTTTAAGAGCTGTGTATCCTTAATTTAAAGTTAAAAAGTCGCGTCCATTTAATTAAATTTAGGTTATAGGAATTAAACTCATACTCATCATATATTCACCTGAAATTTCTGCTAGATGTTGTTGGTGTATTTCTTTATCCCACATGATACATGAGTTTTGCATCACAAATAAAACATGTTATACAATCTCCCGTTTTCCTAACTAGCCCTTGCTAGACACGTTGACTATTACCTACATACTTATTGATCGACCCTTGTATACTCGAGGAAGCTAGTAGTGTTATAAACATGTACAATAAATCAATAACATCGTACTATTAAAATCGCAGTAGAGATATGTTTCTTAATCTAACTTATCAAAATATATTATTACCGTCAGCAACTATAAGCAAAAATATTTTAATGGTGAAATAACTTTATTTTACGAATAAATTGACACTTACACATATTGCGCCTTTAATTAAAGGGGATTCACCTTTTATGGAAAATTGTAGACTAATAAGCCAATTGTATTGTTTTTAAAAACTAGAATTTCGAAGGCATCTAAATTATCAGCAGACGTACATTAAAGTCAGAACAATTGATATTGTCATATATATTTTCAATAAATACATTAATAATTTCATTTTCAAAAAAATATATATAGATATATAATAATAACATTTTATGAATATAAATACTAATTAATATTTGTGTGTATTTTAAAGGTTGTATTTTTAATATTTGTTTTCTTTCTGCCATTGCTGTCATAATTTCATTTATTTTCAAAATGTATAACAAAGTTATTTTTGTTTTTAACATAATTAAATTTATTGTTTTAAAAGTTCTTCTGTTTTTGTTAACATTTCTTTCGCATAAATTTCAATTATTATTAGTACCGTAACCATGAACTGAACAAAGACAACAACCAACTAGCAATTGAATTGAATTGAATCAGTAAATTCATCAGGTATCAGTTTATTTTGAAAATAGATTTTTTGCAACGCTTGTAATTTTTTAATATGTTCGAAAGATATTTTTCGTTATTTATAAAGTTTCAATACCTTTATTTAAAATTAACTGAAAAATAAATTTAATTCATTTAAAAATTTGACGTAAAAAATGATTTCCTTCCAATAACTAATCAAATTTCCCTGTTATATTTGTATCATTGGAAAGTTTAAGTAATAATAAAACAAGAAATATTTAAACGACCAGTAACAAATTCACGTATGTTTACCCAGTAATGGCTCATATTCCGCTACTTAATGTGCAACGACAGTTGGCTTGTACGCGGTATATTTCGTTTTTAATTAGAAATCCGCGATGATGGCCACAATCTGTCGAATGATGTTAATTTTTAATAGTCGAATTGCTAACATTCTGCCGCGGACAGTAATTTATGTCTCTCGCGCAGAAGAGAAAGAAGAGGTTTTTCCATGAGCGGTCTCTGTTTAGACGCACAAAGGGACCGAAGGCATTTGTATTTATTTTTATTGACGGTTTCTTGCGGTGATCGATCGCCGATTATTGCCGGTTTGTTTCTGTTAAATATACTTTTAGTGCCTCCGATAAACGTCACTTAAGACCTGAAATATTTTAAGCCATCACCTTAATGGCGCGCTGACCATTCGCGAACCGGAGATTGCGTAAATGTAAAAAGTTTCAGATCCCTTTTAACACCTCTAAACAACCATCTTATATTTATAACATTTACATTTACATAAAATCATTACACTTAGAACTTTTCGTTTTCTATATTATCAATAAATTTAAATTATAATTAATGAACGATTCTAAGAATTCATAACAAATTAATTAGATAATCTCTGAAACATAACAATTAAATTCTGATTAAAACATATTTTATTGCTGCAATAATAACGTAACAATTATCTAAGAAAAATAATTTGTAATAATTTAATTAATTAATTTATATTTGTTACATTTTAACAGAGTTATAAAATCATAATCTAAGTTATTACATGTAAAGTGATACGATATTAAATCTTCGTTAACTAGACAATTAACTTGCAAAAAAAGTTAATTAAAAAGTCGTCAGTAGATCCAGTCTATTAATTAGTGCAGTGATCGATCAATTTCTAATTTAATTTTAATTGATTGTACCACAAACTCATTATAATCATGTGAATGAAAATCTTACATTTAATTATAACGAAATTCATGCTAAAGAATTATTTAAATCGAAAACGGTATTACTTACGCCATCTAGGAGAACGTAGAGAAAGGTTTGTCCTCAATGCAGCTACTTTAACGAATTTATTAAATAGGAACACGCAATAGCTCACTACCCAAAAAAAGGTTCCTGTGTTATTTAACAGAAACCTGTAAAAACCACACAAGCATGGCATACACTTTATAAATTTTAATTAATATAATAGAAAATGTAAGTTGAAATGCAGCAAACAACAATAAAAATGATCAGAACTTAATTACATTAAACGACATATTTGTCTTTAAAAATCTGTAATGTGACTGGCTGACTGAGTGAAACTTTTTCCAACTACTCTTCACTCTTATAAAGGCTTTTATAATAGAAGCCTAATTGGAAAAAGTCTCACTGAGGCAGCCAGTCACATTACAGATTTCTAATTTGCCGTTTTCCCACGCATTCTTCCACATTATCCATTATTATTGAAATGTTATGCTTTATATATAATATAATAACAACTACAATTGCAATATTTTGCGATTGTTGGGCCGATACTCGTTTTAAAAAATTTTAAACGTATATCTTGTGTTCTGATTGCTATATTCTTCAATATTGTTATCTGGCTCCAGAAATTTACAGGTTTATTTGTGGAGTATATAAGTGAATGATTAGCGGTGCGTTTGTATTGATTATAAGTATGATTTTATTGTTATATTCTGATAGTTTAAGTGTATTCAAATTTGTGCTATTTTATTGTGGTTGTTTCAAGGTGTTTATTGTCTAAATGGTAAGATATCGTAGGTGTATGGTTAGAAATTGTGGAGATAAAACATCAAGTAATCATTGTTTTCCTAATCCATATGATACAGAAACATTTAGGTTATCGTGGGATAATTCTGATTTAAAAAAATGAGAGTACTGATAAGATTTATCCAACAAAAAAATTCCCATATTCATTTTCCTAGAAAACATTGTAGATCTAATATTGCCTTATTGGCTGTGTATTGGCTGTGCCCACATTACTTGAACCCATAAAAGTGAAAACTGTTCATGAGAGTCAAGACATAGATTTAAGTGATATGCCAAATCCAGAACGTGGCAATCAATTTCATCAATTAATGAAGAAGTTAATATGAACTCCAATGTAACACATTTATTACACGGAATGCGAATAACTGGGAATCTTATATTAAAGGCTAATATATAAGAGAGGTGCACATCTAAAAAATAATGATTGTGATATTTAAGTAAACAGTGCACTTTTAGAAATCGCCATGATTTTTATTTAAAAAATATATGTCTAGGAGTGAGATAATGAGTATGAGCATTTTATAATGAGCTAGCTGAATATGAAGGGACAAAAACCCAAGTCAATTTACAAAATATGCCGGAAAAAGGACAGGTTGCTTTCAAAAATATTTAATGTGCCAATAGAAGAGTTCTTCAATTAGAATGCTGAAATAGTACCTGTAAAAATTTTTGTACACAAAAAGTATTTAGTTTTCAATGAAATTAAAATTTATTTCCAAACATTTGCCATATTGAGAATAATGTTTGTATATTAACAATCACAAACCTTTAAATTTTGAACCTTTGATCACAGCAATCTCATTATTAACACAATGATAAATAATTTCTGCAATATATGTCTTAATTAGTGCAATGGAATAAATAGTTTTGAAAAAAAAGTAATTTATTAAGTGTCCCAATATTTAAGACAAAATGAATTAAAATATGCAAAACAAAGAAATATAAATAAAAAGTTAATTTATAGTATTGAAGTACATTTTTTAAGAGAAGTTTTTAATTTTTGGTTGTATGTGGATTGGTCCTACCTAATTAATGAGTAGTCTTTAAAATAATTATAAATTCCACTGGGCCAACTGTAATCGTATTTAATTGCTGAAATTCTCGAAAGTTGCGCTGAAAGCACTCACCCCCAATACATTGCAGTGATACTTATGAATTTACCTCTATTTTCTATAAAAGATAGTAAGCAAAGTGAAAGATGTCAAATGTAATTAAATAAATTGACAGTAAATTTATGTATAAAGAAAATAGTTATTTATGTACCTAGTCAGTAAAGTGATACTTAATTGAACGAGTCTGAGATTATGAGCCGAGTGAGCGAAGCGAACGAGGCGAGTAACAGACGAGTTCAATAAAGACACTTTACTGACGTGGTGCATACAAACTTTTATCGCCAACCGTAAACATTTATAATTTAAAAAAATTAACATATCAAACTTGTCACATTTCCATATGTAAAACGTAAACATACATATCAAATTTGTTTTGAAAAGTTTGCATAAATTACCTTCATCATCAAGTAGATTTCATCCGGTGCACTTGGTAAAAATTTTTCTTTTTGTTTTCTTCCACTATTTTTTAATAAATAATTCTCGAATAAATTTTCACTGTTGGAGCTGAGTCAGAGAGACGTACGATTTCTGTCAATGTCATATAGTCATGGCTATGTCGATAAACATTTGCGGCAGGTAAAATACTTTATTGTACAGTTTAGCGGCAGGTAAAGTACTTTTTCTACTCCCATAGTAGTAAGTAGGCAATAACGCAATCGTTTGTTGATTAGTAACCATAGCATTATGATACATGCACGTAATGAAGAAAAAACTAGCACGTAATATATTACGTAACCATTATTATTATAAAACTCAAATCAAGTAGCCTAGACAAATGAATTTGACATTTATCGTTGTTGAATACATATTACATTGACGTTATTTTGGTTTAATTATTATTAATAATTCATTTATTCATTGTTAAAATGAGTGAAAGTGACTCCACAGAAGAAATTGTTGGAACTCCACCAGAAATTAAGCAACTAGCAGAACATACCGCAGCGGATCTTCTCCCGGTAAAATCCAAAGAGCGTTATGAAGTGGTTTACGGCAAATTCATGGATTAGCGTATGAATAGTGTTCAGTCTTTTTCGGAAAATGTGTTATTAGCCTATTTTGGGAAAATAAGTAAGAAATACAAACCTTCATATCTTTGGGCCATGTATTCGATGCTGCGAAGTGTTTTAATAGGCAACATAACCTCAATATTGCAAAATATTACAAATTATAATAAATGGGATTAGAAAAAGTATAGTACACAACTCGAGTTGTAAGTCACTTACGTACTCATGGAATTACTGCACTCGCCTAACGGCTCGTGCGCAACTTTTTCCACTCGTACGTAATATATGACTTACAACTCTCGTTATGTAATATACTATTACCTGCCGCAAATTTTACAGTTAGATAAAGTGTTTGTTTACTTCCGGAAATCACTATAGTAATGCATGGTTTTACTGACGGTTGGCGATAAAAAAACTTTACTCTACTTACTAATGTGAAATTAATTTCGAAGTTATTAAAAATTGATGAATAAACAAAGAGCTAACAATGGAGATAATTCACAATATTACTGTAAAACTTATATTAGGATAGATGAGAGAATTAATCAAGATATTTTATAGCCTTGGGAAACAAGATAATTTTTACATTACCTTTATTTTCATGAACATACTACTATAACACATAACTAGCATACCATCACATGATTTAAATCCCATTAAGTACAAAGTAACGTATTTTTTCACATACTGAATAGAAATACCTTACATTTCCGCATCCAAAATCGTTGAGAAAAGTATCACTATACTAAATTGAGAAGATAGCTTTCTTTTTAAATAGTGCATTTTATAGTAGTAGAAAAAAACAATCAATATGTGAAGTTTGATATAAATAAAACACAATTTAGCTATCTTCTTTCTTAAATTAATAATGTTTTAATGTAAATACAATAGAATATACGTTTATTAAAACTTCAATGTAATATCAATACTAATATTATTTATCCCAATATTTATTTATTATTTATTATTTTTATGAGCAATATAAATATAAAATATTAATAAACGAAGTTATGTGTTTTAAATTTCTCAAAATAACAATTATGCATCAGCGCCATCTAGGGATATCACCCGTAACCATTCTGGTTTAACATAGCAGTTATCTGTTCGTTTTCTTGGGGTTCTATAATTTAAGCTGACTAGTTGAAGGTGATATTCTTAGATGGCGCGAATGATCATTTTATGAATTTTAAATCAATTATAGTCATCATCATCTTTATTTTAAATGGAGTGTATGTAGAAAACAAATACAAAATATAAGATTTTAAGTGATATAATACGCAACTAATAAAGCCAGGCAAAACGACCAAACCGTCACAATTAATAGAAAAACAAGTCTACTTTACTTAAAATAGCACCAAGTTATCCTATATATTATACCCGAAAAAAGATAATATATATAACTTATATTTCTATGAATTACACTTTTAATTACTTGTAATATGTTTGCATTGTTGTTCCATTATATTTTGTATAGACCATTTATATGCAAAATCGATAATGTGAATAATTATGCACATACAACTTCAGATGAAACGTATATGTAAGGAATGTGGTTTCCAATTTAATTTTTAATTTTACTTTATAATTGCTTACATATACTATGTACATTTAACTATATTTTAACAGACCAAAATATATTTTGAATTACAAAACTATCATAGAAAATACCTTATTTAGGTAGTTTTCATAGAAAACAGAGTTTAATATGTTACTAATTTAATGCAATTAAAAATAAAATAGAAGATAATTAAGTTGCCTATGTAAAATGAGTACTAATGATATTTTATACAAAATTTATTAACACTTGTATAATTGTAAATAGATAAACATATGCATTTATATTTATACATACACAATGTTTGTTTAAATTTTACAGTAATCACAATTTTATATGAGAGCCATCTAAAAGTGGCTTTACAGTGCATAGTCGGTCTAGTTTAGAGTGATATTCTTAGATGGCGCTAAGATTTAATTTGGATTTCAGATAAAATGTGGTGTGGCATATAGCATATAAATAGATATTGCATTCCACAATAATTCAGCTTTCGGCCCGGCCAACTAAAAGTCCAGTTCAGTTACAGTCGTTAATTCCAACCACAAATGACAGTGCAAAATAACAATCAATGGAATCAAATAATCCTTCTTCGAATTGCATTTTGAAATGCGAATTGGCTTCGAGAACTTATTAACGATCTCGAACTTTTCGATCAGGAGAACGTTATTCATATCATTTTGATGAGCGAAACGTCAAGTTGGTTACACTATTTAATTCTTTCCATTAGATTAGTTTTAACCCTTTTAAAGTATTCAATCTTCCTTTTCGTGCGGTCAGCTCTGAATTGATAATTGGAGGCGGAACCCTGAACATTACTTCTAAGAACATCTTTGGCTGCAGAATCACTGGGAAGAATAATTTTAAGTGGCCTTGGCTTAGTGTTCAATTGCTTTCTACCCAATCGTAGCACTTTAATAGGTATGACATTCAGTCTTCGGTGCTCAAAAATTTGTTGAACAACTGCTAGGTCTTCTTTAATTTATAATTCGACGTCTGTAGCATTAGATTCCGGCAAATCAAATAGTAAAATGTTACACATTCTTCTTCGTCTCTCCTCCATTTCGGCTGCAATATTTTTAAAATGGTCATCGTTTCTAAATGCGATAATTTCACCTTTCAGTTCATTTGAACTATAAACATTTTCTAGTTTCATAACCCGAGATTCTAAGTTATCCAATCGCTGGGTAATAGTTATGTCAAATCCAAATTCATTGAATTTGTCTGTTAGAACTTTATTAAGAATGTCGAGAGTAATTACTTTGCGCTTGAGGTCTGGAGTTGGATCTACACATTTACAACAAACCCAACTAGTTTTCGAATTATTAATAAACGTGATTTCGATATCATTCAGGCCTGAGCATCGAATGTGTATGAATTTTCTACACTTTCCATTGCATTTAATAAATGGTGTATTGGGGGTGACACCTTGGTTACATATTCCGCATTTATTAACCATGATTGTTACTAAGAGCGTATACCTTATTTAAAACAAAAATAGATAATAGGAGAAATGTAGGGAGAACATACAGTTTAGGCATATAATTAATAATTACATGATGTAGTTCTGCAAAAAATTCTTGATGAGATTTGTTAGAATCATTACCTCTTATTTTGTGATAAATTTAAGTTATTTTAAAATTAAAAAAAAAAATGAATCCTACTACAATCCTACTATAAAAATTATAGCTTTAATTTTAGATTTAATGAAACGTAATGATCTAACATCAACTAAATGAAAAGAATGAGTAGCAGTGGTGTTTGGCTATTAACCACGTGGTCTTTCTGCCGTGTTTTTGTGTGTTTATGTTAAATAAACTTACTATGTTAAAAGATCACCACCATCTTTAATTGTATCTCAATAGTGAAGGGAACAGGTTGCTCATCCAATTACTAACAAGAACAACTTCTTCTTGATTTTGAAACAGTTTATCCATCGAGAATTTTGGCTACATAAACCTGCGTTTATGGGTGCATATATCTTCTTTTAATTAGGTGAGGCTTTTAAATAGAAATATCGTTTACCCTAAGTCTTACAAGAGAAGCTCTTTTATATTTTATATTTTATTTGCAAATATAAAATTAAGAAAAAAAAGTTTTAACTTTTAGTTAATGATGGAATGAATATCTTTAATTAGAAAAGAAAATGGTTTCGACGGGTACTACATGGTAACCCATACTTTTTTTTTTAAATTTGATCCTAATTAAAGTAGCACGAAATAGAAAAATCACAAACATTATTAATTAACACGTTGTGTAAAAATTTAACAGGTTAGGACAGTTACACTGTTACTTTTTTAGTTTAATTAAATTATTTGGGGTTAAAACAGTGAATTTTTCAATTTAGTGTGACTTTGGTTGGACATATTTTTAAATTATTTATAATAAAAACCAATAGTGTCAGAATTAAGAGACTATTTGAGTAAAAATTGTATAATGATTTTGTGTGCAAAAGTATTATAACTACATTTCCTTTTCAAGCATTATTAGAAAGGTATTTAATTATAACTGCAAGTTGGGTTGCCGACACTCTAAAAAATTTAATAAAATTTTTTTAATAAAACCCTTGAAACCTGTTGAAACTATCATAGAAAATACCTTATTTAGGTAGTTTTCATAGAAAACAGAGTTTAATATGTTACTAATTTAATGCAATTAAAAATAAAATAGAAGATAATTAAGTTGCCTATGTAAAATGAGTACTAATGATATTTTATACAAAATTTATTAACACTTGTATAATTGTAAATAGATAAACATATGCATTTATATTTATACATACACAATGTTTGTTTAAATTTTACAGTAATCACAATTTTATATGAGAGCCATCTAAAAGTGGCTTTACAGTGCATAGTCGGTCTAGTTTAGAGTGATATTCTTAGATGGCGCTAAGATTTAATTTGGATTTCAGATAAAATGTGGTGTGGCATATAGCATATAAATAGATATTGCATTCCACAATAATTCAGCTTTCGGCCCGGCCAACTAAAAGTCCAGTTCAGTTACAGTCGTTAATTCCAACCACAAATGACAGTGCAAAATAACAATCAATGGAATCAAATAATCCTTCTTCGAATTGCATTTTGAAATGCGAATTGGCTTCGAGAACTTATTAACGATCTCGAACTTTTCGATCAGGAGAACGTTATTCATATCATTTTGATGAGCGAAACGTCAAGTTGGTTACACTATTTAATTCTTTCCATTAGATTAGTTTTAACCCTTTTAAAGTATTCAATCTTCCTTTTCGTGCGGTCAGCTCTGAATTGATAATTGGAGGCGGAACCCTGAACATTACTTCTAAGAACATCTTTGGCTGCAGAATCACTGGGAAGAATAATTTTAAGTGGCCTTGGCTTAGTGTTCAATTGCTTTCTACCCAATCGTAGCACTTTAATAGGTATGACATTCAGTCTTCGGTGCTCAAAAATTTGTTGAACAACTGCTAGGTCTTCTTTAATTTATAATTCGACGTCTGTAGCATTAGATTCCGGCAAATCAAATAGTAAAATGTTACACATTCTTCTTCGTCTCTCCTCCATTTCGGCTGCAATATTTTTAAAATGGTCATCGTTTCTAAATGCGATAATTTCACCTTTCAGTTCATTTGAACTATAAACATTTTCTAGTTTCATAACCCGAGATTCTAAGTTATCCAATCGCTGGGTAATAGTTATGTCAAATCCAAATTCATTGAATTTGTCTGTTAGAACTTTATTAAGAATGTCGAGAGTAATTACTTTGCGCTTGAGGTCTGGAGTTGGATCTACACATTTACAACAAACCCAACTAGTTTTCGAATTATTAATAAACGTGATTTCGATATCATTCAGGCCTGAGCATCGAATGTGTATGAATTTTCTACACTTTCCATTGCATTTAATAAATGGTGTATTGGGGGTGACACCTTGGTTACATATTCCGCATTTATTAACCATGATTGTTACTAAGAGCGTATACCTTATTTAAAACAAAAATAGATAATAGGAGAAATGTAGGGAGAACATACAGTTTAGGCATATAATTAATAATTACATGATGTAGTTCTGCAAAAAATTCTTGATGAGATTTGTTAGAATCATTACCTCTTATTTTGTGATAAATTTAAGTTATTTTAAAATTAAAAAAAAAAATGAATCCTACTACAATCCTACTATAAAAATTATAGCTTTAATTTTAGATTTAATGAAACGTAATGATCTAACATCAACTAAATGAAAAGAATGAGTAGCAGTGGTGTTTGGCTATTAACCACGTGGTCTTTCTGCCGTGTTTTTGTGTGTTTATGTTAAATAAACTTACTATGTTAAAAGATCACCACCATCTTTAATTGTATCTCAATAGTGAAGGGAACAGGTTGCTCATCCAATTACTAACAAGAACAACTTCTTCTTGATTTTGAAACAGTTTATCCATCGAGAATTTTGGCTACATAAACCTGCGTTTATGGGTGCATATATCTTCTTTTAATTAGGTGAGGCTTTTAAATAGAAATATCGTTTACCCTAAGTCTTACAAGAGAAGCTCTTTTATATTTTATATTTTATTTGCAAATATAAAATTAAGAAAAAAAAGTTTTAACTTTTAGTTAATGATGGAATGAATATCTTTAATTAGAAAAGAAAATGGTTTCGACGGGTACTACATGGTAACCCATACTTTTTTTTTTTAATTTGATCCTAATTAAAGTAGCACGAAATAGAAAAATCACAAACATTATTAATTAACACGTTGTGTAAAAATTTAACAGGTTAGGACAGTTACACTGTTACTTTTTTAGTTTAATTAAATTATTTGGGGTTAAAACAGTGAATTTTTCAATTTAGTGTGACTTTGGTTGGACATATTTTTAAATTATTTATAATAAAAACCAATAGTGTCAGAATTAAGAGACTATTTGAGTAAAAATTGTATAATGATTTTGTGTGCAAAAGTATTATAACTACATTTCCTTTTCAAGCATTATTAGAAAGGTATTTAATTATAACTGCAAGTTGGGTTGCCGACACTCTAAAAAATTTAATAAAATTTTTTTAATAAAACCCTTGAAACCTGTTTTCAAATTGCAAATTTTTTAATATAAATTTTAACTTTATTTAGTGTTTAATATTTTTTAGACTACATACATAATATGCTTAAAAACTTTATTTAAAAATAATAAATATTTATTAACAAAAATAAATTGAAAATGCAGTTGGTTATTTATAAAAATCGAGCTCTTGGAATTCTTAAAGTTAGTTGCTTTTCTAAAAACCAATTAAACATTAGTTCAACAAGTGAAATATGCGTATGTGTATCCTGTAACAATAATATATATTGCAATTATTCCATGTGTTGCATCTAGGATTGTGATTTTCTTTGTGGTTAAAAATCGAAGATACATTTGGAAAATCCTAATGGATTGGCATCCAAAAATGTTTATTACAAGTTATTATTGCCATGAAAAAGTATTATTTGCTCTCACACACAAACCAAGTCAAGCTTCAAAATCAATATATACTATATCAAAAAGAAATAATACAAATAATTATCAACAAGTTAAATATTATCAAAATCAATAATAAAAGTAAACTTATAAACCAAATTAGAGAGTAATCGTCTGCAAATTAAATTTAAAATACAGCAAGTTGGACAACAGGTGGACCAGCAGGTACAAAATCCTAATCTGTTAACAAGAATATAAATTATTTAACCGTGCAAGATAATGAAAACCAGAATAAAGGCAAATTTATACCGACAACAAGAAATACAACGTGAGATGGATGGAATTAGTAATAGAATACAATGAATTATTTGAGTGCAATCACGACAAAAAAATTGAACTAAAATCATATAAACTTAACAGTAACAGTAGTGATAAAGATATCGCTGATGATAATATATCATGAAGAATCTGGATATTTGTTACGATACGAGATTTCGCCTCGATCGAAGTCGTCGATTCTTATTAAATGGCAAATTGTAGAAAAATTAAAACCCAAGTACGACGATGCCGAATATTCCTCTTTTAAGATAGGAGAAACACTGATTATTTACGAGAATTTCTGGACTAAAAACAATTACATCAATAAAGTTTTCTTTAAAACAAACAATATTTCAAAAATGTAAATATTCAGGAAATCCCACACACCATAATACGGAGTTAATGTGTGCACATTTAGACTTAGTTTGTTTCGTCAAAATTATATTCTCATCATTCTAAAAGAAATATTATCCACACTTAGTAAAATTAAAAGTTTAATCTTGATTTACACGAGTATTTTTCAGTAGTTTTGTAATCAAGAAAATTCTACCTTTTATCTATCTATCTAACGTCCAAAAATACCATACATTATTATCAACACGTAGTGACAAATTTAGGATCAGTATTAAAAAATGAAAAGTAACTTACATTGGCGGCTCCATGTTCCTTCCACCACATAAATCTAGAAGGTTTGAGGTGGAATTGAAGTCCAGAAAAGGCATACACCTACACAAAGACAAGTAAAATAACACTATATTTTATTTAAAACAAACGACGAGTCGTAAAAGGATTTGCTAACGTTCTACACTTTATTATAGAAATATTAACATAAATGTGACGAGGTTTTAAGTAAGAAATGGAAGTTAATCACTGTCCAAATATGTCTTAAATATGATTACAGGCTCTATGCTGTAGAAAAATATTTACACTAATAACAACTAAATACACCAACATAATACCTTTATTATTTTAATATTAATAATTAAAGAAATTAAAACTTTTACCACTTCAACTATTACATATAAATATATAACTTCAACGATTAAATGATATAATCACGTTAAATGCAATTAAATACTTTCTTTCTTAAACCTTCACTTTATTTCTCGATTATTCTTATTCATTAATAATTCTTTCTACGACAGGGCAGACTAATTTTAAAATCACTAACACATTTAAAACTGGGAGGGAACCGATTGCTTTCACGCGCACTCACGGCTAAATTACAAGTTTTCTTTTAATAATAACTCTGGAAGGTAATGCAAATTTTCTCAAAACATTAGAAAACTTGCACGCGCACTTCCAACGACAACGAATTTAATACTAATCTCAACAATTCTAATAAGATAAGTACATATATTCTGTAAGTGCAGAAAAAACGTCGACGAAACGAATGCGCATCGGCTCGAAGTTCTTTTTGTGTCAGCCTTATCGCACTTACGGGAATTATGCTCTTTCCTACAGACGTTTAAAAAAAGTTGTTCGATGGATATGTATTAATTTCGTAGAATTTCAAGTCGTGATTTTACAGGTAAAACGTGTGAAAATACCAAATACAGAAACATCATTAAGAGTATTAAATAAAATTATTTTATTCGTTTATTATTAGTAAATTAGATTATTAAGTTATGTGTTTGTTTTTTATATGTTTGAATATTTGGAATAATGTATATTGCTATATAAAGATTATTATTATCACAAATCTATTATAAGCTTATATATATTACATATAAAATATAATCCGTATTGAAAGTATGAATTTTCTTAAAACATGCCAAATACGATTTGGGAAAATTACAGATACAAAGAAAATTAGAAACACCATTACTAAAATTTAACTGCAAAAAACGAATTACCTTTCGTAAGCCATATTGGCTATCACCAGGCAATCTATCGCGCAGCTTATATATTCTGTGGAAAATTACACCTTTATATTGTCTGATATTGATCTACATTATTCGCAAAATCGAAAATGTGTGTAGACCCTTTTCTATCACAGTTTACTTAATCATGCTATAACGCTTCTTGCTGACACTAAGTTTCCAAACATCAAGAATGTATTTAAATTAATTGAGTTACGTGAAGATGATAATAACTTGATTAAAACACTTAGAAACCTTTCTTCACAATTTTTGAAAGTGAAAAAAGTGTTTTAATCAAATTAAGAATCAAAAATACATTCTTAATTTGATTAAAACACATATGTACCTTCATAGATCAACTTTTGGTATAACAAATGTAATTTGTTGTATGATATAATGTAGATTCAAATAGAATTACTATTATTTTAAATTATAAGTAGTATTTAAACAATAACATTAGATTTGTAATATTATAAAATGACAGCATTATTTTTTTAGAATAGTTATAAAGCAATTTATCAATAGTTATATTATCAATTTGACATTTAAAGACTTTTTTAAATTTTGGTCGGAGCATATTGAAATTAAGAGCTGCAAATAGTGTTGCATATATTGGAACGATCATACGCATCAAATAATAATTATTTATGTAAGGTCAGTAAAGTGATACTTTATGAGTAACAGGCGAGTTCAATAAAGACACTTTACTGACGTGGTGCATACAAACTTTTATCGCCAACCGTAAATATTTTAATTTAAAAAAATTAACATGTCAAACTTGTCACATTTTATTATGACAAAATAAACTAAACGTAAACATTCATATCAAGTTTGTTTTGAAAAGTTTACATAAATTACCTTCATCATCAAGTAGATTTCATCCGGTGCACTTGGTAAAAATCTTCCTTTTTGTTTTCTTCCATTATTTTTTAATAAATAATTCTCGCTTAAATTTTCACTGTTAGAGCTGAGACAGCAAAACGCACGATTTCTGTCAATGTCATATAGTCATGGCTATGTCGATAAACATTTGCGGCAGGTAAAATACTTTATTGCCAACCGTCAATAAAACCATGCATTACGATAGTGATTTCCGGAAGTAAACAAACACTTTATTTAACTGTAAAATTTGCGGCAGGTAAAGTACTTTACCTGCCGCAAAACTGTACAATAAAGTATTTTACCTGCCGCAAATGTTTATCGGCATAGCCATGACTATATGACATTGACAGAAATCGTGCGTCTCGCTGACTCAGCTCCAACAGTGAAAATTTAATCGAGAATTATTTATTAAAAAATAGTAGAAGAAAACAAAAAGGAAGATTTTTACCAAGTGCACCGGATGAAATCTACTTGACGATGAAGGTAATTTATGCAAACTTTTCAAAACAAATTTGATATGTATGTTTACGTTTTACATACGGAAATGTGACAAGTTTGATATGTTAATATTTTTAAATTATAAATGTTTACGGTTGGCGATAAAAGTTTGTATGCACCAAGTCAGTAAAGTGTCTTTATTGAACTCGTCTGATACTCGCCTCGTTCGCTTCGCTCACTCGGCTTATAATATTAGATTCGTTCAATAAAGTATCACTTTACTGACTAGGTACATAAATAACTATTATTTTACAGTTATATAACATTTGCGGCAGGTAAAGTACATTATTGTACAGTTAAATAAAGTGTTTGTTTACTTTCGGAAATCACTATGGTAATGCATGGATTTACTGACGGTTGGCGATAAAATTAATTAAGTGTTCCCAAGATTATCATCTTATTATTTCAACATATTTTGAAAAGTTCAAATCCCCAGTATTTATTTTCTGTGCATAATTACTATTTTCTTGATCTAAAATATGATTGAGGAAGGTAGCCGTCATGTATGGTAAGGGATGTGACACGGAGATGCGAGGGTCTTGGCTACCTGCTAAGGGCCGCGCGCTCTCGTAAGCACGGGATAGTGTTACATCCTCCCCCTTTGGTGCTAAGATCGTCCCCATGAAGAGATCTAGTGTCCCTTCTTTGGACGTCCTCTCTTACGGATGGGGTAGATAGGCTGCAGGTCCTCGGTGCCTACGGTGAACGGGTTGAGCGCTGAAGTGTGAAAAGTGCCTATCGACATACTTGGATCTCCTAAAGCGGCGATTTCGAATGTGGCGACTTCTTTTCCTTGTAACTTTGTAAAATTATGTAGGGTCCGTCGCGCCTGGGCGCCAATTTCGATGTGAACACGGCTCGGGTCTGCAAGTGGGTGTCGATCCAGACGTATGGTATGTAAGCAGGCGTTGGGCGGCAGGCGTCAAGACCTTTCTTTTATCTTTCTTCTCATCAGCAACGCGGTGAGCGGCTTCCAGGGCGTCGATTATTTTTTGTAACTCGTCGTCTTGGTACTGTATCTGACAAATATCTGCGGCGTTTCGACGGACTATGTTCACCTGAATAGTTTCGATTTCAGTGATCTTATTGTTCTGAATCCGGGATAGAGCGTCTGCGACGTGATTGGACCTTCCGGGAATATATTTAATGGTTAGTTTAGAGGCGGCCGGTGGGTGCTTTTAATGACATTAGCCATTGCAGAGCTTCGTGGTCGGTAGTGACGGTGATTGGAGATCCTTCCATGTATCCCCTGAATTTACTGAGGGCCCAGACTATGGCGAGGGCCTCTCTTTCTCAGTCGTTGTATAATTCCTCTCTGCCGGGGTGAGTAGGCGACTGGCGAACTTCGTGGGATGTTCTTCAGGTCCCCGCCTGGACGTGAATTGCTCCCAGAGTAAAATCGCTGGAGTCGGTTCATATGAGGAACGGCTCGGTGGGTACGGCAGGTTCTAAAACTGGCGCTAAAATCAATGTTTCTTAGACGGCATCCTGAGCTTCCAGTCCCCATTTTCAGGTGGCGTTATTCTTAAATAGTTTTGATATTAGTTCGCCTTTTTCCTGCATCCCTAGGGCTTTTCCAAGAAGCGATTACCTGTACTCGCTCCGGATCTGTGGTGCCTTCCTGTGAGATAATGTGCCCAAGGAATTTGACATGTTTTGGGTAAAATATAGTTTTTTTCTCGGTTTGTGGCTGAGTGAGTGGTCCGACGACATCATTCAGGTCACGAAGGTGCTGTTTGTAGTTGTCGGACAGGATGATGATGTCGTCCAGATATGCGAGCATCTTGATGTACGGCACTTTTGCTCGGAGGAGGTCCATTGTTTGCTGGAAGGTGACCGGGGTGTTGCGTGCTGGTAAGGCATTCGTTTAAATTCGATTAAAGCGAATGGACAAGTGAATGCGTTTTTATCATCCGCTGCTACGGGAATCTACCAACATCCGCTTCTCAAGTCAAGGGTGGAAATAAATTTGCCTGTTGACCCATAATGTAGTAGATCGTCCATCATCGGAAGCCGGTATCTGTCTGGAATGGTGTCAGCGTTAAGGCACGGTAATCAATACAGAGGCGGAAAGTACCGTCCTTTTTGGGAATCATCACCACAGGTGCTGCCCATGGGGAAGGCGATATCTGTATGATATCGTCTTCTAATAGTTGTTTGATTTGGTGTAGTTTATCCTTCTTTGGCGGCGACATACGATATTGTTTCGCGCTGATCGGGGCGTGTGATGGCATACGAGCGTCGTGGGCGGTTTGGGGTTTTAAATGCATCTGCTTGGTATTCCAGCGATCCATTCAGGGCGTGTTGCTCTTCTGTAGAAAGGTTACTTCCTTCCTCTTCCTTCCTTCGCGTAGTTTAACGGTTAGTGTGTGGTTTTCATTGCCCCTGGGTAAGATCGGAAGAAAGGTGCTTCTTAGTTATAAATTTTCTTAGGTGGTTTCGGAAATAAAAATGAAATATTCTCCATGGGTTCAGTCCTCGGACTGATTCTAGGTTTATCTATTTTTGGACTTTCTGCCTCGTACGCCGGGTGCGCTCCTCCGGAGAATGTCCAGGTCTTTTGGCCTAGATCGAGTGCGATACCTGCTTGCTCCAGGATGTCCATTCCGAGGATTGTTTCGCGTGTCTGACTCTTTGGCAGGACTTAGAAGGTTGTAGAAAGAATCCTGTCTTTGATGATAACATCGGCTTCAGTTACCAGAATTATATTTGTTCGTGCGTGACAGTTGACAAACGCGACTTTCCCTGTTTATTTTCTGAATTTCGTTGTCATCGTGTTTGTATCAGCGCGCCGCACAAGCACAGTGAGGCAACTGTGGCCTGAGAACCAGTGTCGAAGAGTGCCTATTTTTGTTTTCGTTTATGGTGATGTAAACGTGTGGTCTTCGTATATCCAATGTCGTGTCGACGACAGATATCTGCGTGGAGCGAGGTCGTGCATTACAGTCGGGACAGAAGCTTCTTAAGGTGTTCGGCTTCCCTCAGCCGTAACACAGGAAGTTGTTGGCTCCTACTGAGGCGGTTTCTTCTTGTTCTTTCGACATTCCTCGATTTGTTGGCCGCTGTTTTTGCAGTGGGCGCACCTGTTTTTCTCTAGGTCGTTGTTATATCTACCTCGATTTTCCTCTTCGATGACGTTCTCGACTTCTCTTGACCTGGCCAGAAGATCATCATAAGAATTCACGGTATTTTGGGATATTCTCTTCCGGATTACTAGGCGGAGAAGTCCATAGATGAAATCCAGCCGCCATTGCTCGACTTAATTTGTTAAATAGTATTTGAATTATAAATTGATCTATTTTCGCAGGTCTGTATTGTTTTTTTTCGTATTTAAACCAAAAAATCTTGATATTCGGCATCAACAAAAAGGTTTTTATTAACAAAAGGATATGTACAGTGTGAAATGCATAATATAGGACGTAGCTAGTAAGCCGATTAGACGAGCGTTCCTAGGAGGAGCTATTAGGTCGGGAAGACGAGCGCTAATAGACTGCCGTTTTGCGGGGTGTCTTCTGGTTTTATAATGTGTTCCCCAGTGGGTCCAGCGGTAGGGGTTGCATTTTTCTAAAATTGGGAATAGTCGCCACGGATGACCGCTACTCTCTCCAACCCCTACCGCTGGACCCACTGGGGAACACATTATAAAACCAGAGGACACCCCGCAAAACGGCAGTCTATTAGCGGAGATGCGAGGGTCTCGGCTACCTGCTAAAGGTCGCGCGCTCATGGACGCACGGGTGAGTGTTACAAATTTCGTGTTTATCTTGGTTATAGCCTCAATGAATATAATAGGGTTTACTATATTCTTTGACTCGCCAAAAAGATATTAAGAAGTATATTTTTAACAATCTTCACTAAAATGTTTCTATCCACGCTACATATTATTTCTAATTAATTTAAAGAAGTATCTCAGAACAGTAAATTATAAGTCCAAAAACCTTAAGACAGAAAAGTCTAGATGGAAATAATTGAGGAAGATATATAAGTATAATTTTGAACACACCACAATTTCAGTAATCAGTTTTATCGAGGAATTGCCTTAGGTATTGAAATCGTTTTTAATTTAGAAATAGCTCGTGTAGACTGAAGTAACTTTTAAAATTAAAATTAAACGTTTTTCAATGGATCTTAATAAAGGACGATCGTAGTACCTTTTAAGCACAATCTTAGAAAATAATATGTTTAGGGCACGGCGATGTTACATAACAAAATTCTTAAAATATCCTCAATTCAAGGGCCGAGATCAGAAGATTTGCTGATGATATTAGTCGTGGTTAGAAAAGAAAATATAAAACAAGGTATATGAGTAGCTTACTAATGTGCTGATGTGTCTAAATTGTGTATGTTTTCTATAAATCGCAGAATATAGCACACCTTGACAATTTTACTACTTAATACGTTTCCATGAATTGGATACACTTTGGAAATGGATTGCTAAAAACATACGTGCAAAATACAAAATTTTAGTATTAAGATGTTAATTAATAATTATTATTATTCGTTTACCGAAAACCGTTCTCATATTTTTGACACAGTTTCACATAAAGTCAGTATTTAATTATATTTATATTGATAATAAAATAATTAAGTTCAAAAGATACACTTAACAATTTTAGAACAAAACTAGATTGAACACAAGATTTGACAGAAAACTGTAAGGGTGGATAATTATTAATTACTACGTTGTTTAATAATCCAATATTGATACATGATATATAAACAAGTATTCAAAATAGTTTAACAAAGAACAAGCATTACAAGTTGATTAGCACTGTAACGTTAGTTCAAAGAACAACGCATGCTCAAAGACATTGCGGATTAGTAACATTAAAGAGGATAAAAAATCACTAGCCTGATGTCATTTCGAAATATATAGCCAATTTTAATTACCATACATTTCGAGACAAGTTCCCATCAAATATAGTTGGAGTTTAACATTATTTCTAGAATATAATTCTTTATCCCCATTTTTTGAAGCAATATTCACTTTCTTCACTTCTTATTATCTCATTTTCTTTATGGAAGATTAATTTGTAAATGCAGCACCATCCATACGATGGTATGCAATCTTCAATTGTTCTAGAGAATGTAATTGCAAAACTACCATATAACTATCTGTAATACAAAATGTTCTGAAGTACTAGTAGCATTACCAGCTATCATAGCTAAGGAGCTAGGAGAATATTTTAATGAATCCTTCGATAGACCAGCCATAAAACAATTTATAAATCGAACAACACTCACCAATATAATATACAATCCTTTATATTTTTTGTTCAAGAAGTTTAAAGAAGATGAAAAAGTCTCTTATATATTTCGAAAATTAACACAACTACTGAAGAAGACTCTAATAAGCACAAAACTTGTAAAAGAAGACATGTCTACCTAGGTTCCTTAGGGATGTGTTAAAAATTAACAATTCCTAATTTCAATGAGTGTTAGTTAAGTTTGCTGACTTACATTTTATTCATAAAAACAGACCGAGGTAAAAAAAAATATTTTTCATGGCTGTTAAATTCCAGCACAAAGACTACACCCGCGTATTTTTTAAAAGGCAATTCATTTTAGCATCTATTACTTGTTAAATTTTAGGTGCAGATTTGCTTAAGTATTATTCTAGGTTTTTAATACAAGTTATTTTTATACAAGAGTCTACATGTGTAAATTGAAGTCATATTTATATTCAAAAAATATTTTTTAATTTTATAAAAAGTAATTTGCAGATAAGAAAATTAACGTGTATTTTAGGTTGGCAAGTTCTAAATAAATAACCTCACCATAATATAATTTATTATATTAAAGTTTGGATTTAAAATTATTAATTAAATTAAATTATCAATTAATTATTACATTTTATTTTAATATTTATTAACACGCATATAAGTTTCTCATATTTAATAATTTGAAATCATCCTAAAAATAATTTAGATTTCTTATCATTTGATGTTAATGACATTTAGTTAATTTTAAATGTCTAAGGAAAGATTAATTATGATAGTCGTAAAAAGTATATTAAACTTAACTTACCTGCTTTCATTAAGTTATTTCTTAATATCCTACATGTTATCTAAAGAGAGAAAAAATATAGGATTCAATAATTTTAATTTTGTTATTTTTATTATGTTTTAAAATATTCAACTTTTAATAATCCAAAAATCAAAACTTTAAAAGTATATATCAATGCACAAAGAAACATTCTGAATTAAAATTAAAAAAAAATGATGTGAAACGAGAGCAATAATACATACAACAAATAAAATATAACAATATGTACAACTGTCAACTGAATCAAATGTTTTTATTAGACATTTATTGCATTTAGTCACGAGAAAATGTATTTATGTCAAAATCACAGAAAATATTCATTCCTTTTTTTCTCGGTTCCACCGTCGTTTCATCCATTTTGGAATTCGGCTTTTAACACCATCGGCTAATTGCCGATAAACGGCTATTAATAAAACCGGAAGCGCGTATAACTCATTACTAAAGACGAAAACCCAACAAGCGACCGCGAACATAGCTAAATCGGTTGTATAATCCATCGTGGTCCTAACTTTAATTTTAGCTTTCTCCTTAAGAACTTCCTCATATGGCGTGGATTGAGTACCTACTGCATAGGTATCTATGCAAGTGGAAGTTTGTGTCATGATTTCACACATTTTAGGAGCTCTTTTAACTGATAACAGGTTACGATCAGGCGTTGGGGAACCTCTTCCTGGTCTTGGTTTCGATGAAGACCGTGATGGTGGTCTTGATGATTGTGAATTTTTACGTTTACCTCTAGCCGCCGAACTGGAACGCGATTGAACGGCTGGAGAAGGTGACGATCGTCTAGGTCGCCTTGCTTCATTACTAGGTCTCCTCACTGCTGCCGGCGATGGTGAAGATTTTCTTGATTTTCTTGGTTCGACGGAATGATGAGGTGATTTTGATTTTGATACACCACGCTTAGCACCTGAAATTCTTGTCTGCTCCCGTCCTCTTCCATTTTCCTCATCTGCAAACTTAGATTGTTCCTGCTTCACTTCACTCATAAACTTACCTTCATTCCTAGATATTAATTGATCTTTTTCCTTATCATTATCTTCATCTTCAACCTTAGGTTTATTCCGTTGTCCTGTAACAGCTTCTCCTGTAAATCTAGTTTGATCACGCCCTCTTATATTTTCTTCTTTTTTACTTGAAACATTCTCACGATTCTTGAAAATATCACCATTTCTATTTTCAATTTGCGCTTGTTTGAAAATGGGCGTTGCGCTTCTAGGTGGCATTTGCGAAGCTGTCGTTTCTAATCGCCTCTCTAATTGCCTGAAGCGTTCATCAAAAGCACCAGTTCTACCATTACCAACTTTTTTAATAATCGGCTCCTCCTCTTCTACTTCTTCATCGCTATGATGCAGAGCAGCTTGTAGTGCGGCGGCTTTCTTTAACGCCTCTCTGATTGGGTTATTATCTAAGTTCTTGATAGCAGGAGCAACGGAATGCTTTTCCTTTACTTTTCTTACAATTTCACCGTAATGATCAATAACTACTTTAGCTTCTTCTGCTTCTTTTTGTTGAAGTAGAGGCTGTGATATTACAATTCCAGCTGCTGTCATTCCGGCAACACTAGCTATCGCTGACGTATCATGCTTTTTATCATCTGATTTAAACAATGGAGCCTCAGTTTTCTTAATTTCTGGCTCTGATGTTTTTATTTCTGTGATTGTTTTTATTTCTTGTTCAAGAGGTTTTGTTTCAGATTTATACAAACTTTCATCTGATTTTATTGGTTCTGCAAGTTTTTTCGGAAAATCTAAAACCTCTGTTTTAGCTTGGGGTGAAACTTCGCCGTTATCTTTTTTCTTTAGAATCGGTTTGGGAACGAAATTGGCATCCGGTAGTTTTGCTGGCTTTGTTAAAATCTCAAAAGGTTCTTCAAATTTAGATTTTGGTTGTTGAGTCATCATCATTCGAGGATGGTAAGTTGTATCTTCCTCTTCGGATAAGATTTCTCTTATTTTCGGTTCATCTTGGTACCTCTCGTCTTCTGATGATTCTTCTTCGGATAAGCTTTCTTCGTACATTTCTTCATCGGGTTCCCAAACTTCCTCTTGTACAACACTTATTTTCTTCTTTGGGCGTACGTCTTCTTTCATCTCTGCCATACGCCTCCTGACTTTTTCAAATTCTTCCTCTTCCCGCTCTTCGGATCGTGATCTTTGTCTACTTTGCATCAGTTCGCGTTTTTCATCTACTGTTAATTTGTGTGGTTTCATATCGAAGATATCACTGAATTCGTTGGAACTAAGTAGGCTTTGTCTCTTTTGTGCTAATAAAACTTGTTGAGGAACGGCTCCACCGGCGGATAATCGCCTTCTCAACGAATGCTTTCTTTCAAGGCCTACTATATTCTGTTCATCTTTATTGTTGATCTTTATTGTAGGGATTAGACTTGCTAGTTTATCATCTCGTCGTTTCTTCAGAGCTTCCTCTTCGGCTAAAGCTTCTTGGTAGAACCTCACCATTGCGCGCTCGTGTAGTAGTTCAGTGGAGCTGGCTGATATTCTTAAGTTTTCAAAAATGGGGGGTTCTGCGCCAAGTTCAGGTGCTGATAGGGATAACGGTGGCGCCACTGAAGCGTTATCTAGTCCGAAGACGTAATCTGATGCACTACCCATGTCTAAAATTATAAATTATATTAGTAATTCGTAAAATGATTTATTTATAATAATATTTATGTAATATGGAGCTATACAATATAAAGGATATTTTTGTTAATTTAGAAAATAATGTATGATGTTGTATTTTCAGCGATTAATTTTTATGTATTTATAACTTACTAAGAACTTGTATATACTTCTCAATAATTATGTACTTTATGTTTATTTATTCGATTTTATAAATCATATCTTAGATCCAAATTAAGAGAATTTTAAAAAGTGAATTGGCAAGTGGCCAATTCGCCGACGCCAAGCGAAATGGAATTTTGCAAATAACTAACAGGTGGCTTGGCCACAGATGTTATAAATTGATTACCACTTGTTGAATACTGTCCTTGCATTCGTAGTTTTATATTATTTCTTAAGTTAAAGAACTTACAAAATTGTAAAACTCTTATATCATTTACTAGGTGCAATTATTTGTAACGTAATTGTTGAACTAACATGAAATAAACGAGGAAACTTTTGATTAGAATATTTAATGTAAGTTGTCTTTTATTAGAAATGATTTAATCTTTATTGCAGGTGAAAGGTTTTTATTCTGTAATATGGATGAATACATTGATTTAACATGCTTGTATATACTATTAAAAAACTTAAAACCTAAAAAGGTAATTTGGTTTGGTTTTAGTTTAAGGTTGCAATTATGCAATTACTTTTTTAATGTTTTACTCTTAAGAATTTAAATAAGATTAACAGCTTTATTTCTCCAGTCTTTATTGTCTTTGTTTCTCAAGTAATTTAGGTCACAAGACTCTCATGTGGAGTTGACTGATTCTCAAAGGCCTTCCAATCAAAACCTTATCCTTTCACAAACATGTTATGCATCTTGACTGCTTTTGGCCGTTCTTTTCAATTATAATTTAGCAAATATGCTGAATTTTGTACTTTTTGTGAAACGTTTTAAACATTACCGTATTATGAACTTATAATGAAAAAAAACACGATCGTTTTGAGTTTGGCTTTATTTTGTAGATACTGCTACAATTGCAAAATGCAAAACAACGAATTATTAATTAATACTGATAACGATGTCGACAGTTACAATGCGGTAATCCTTAAGAAAAAAATCTTTTTAATTTTTCAATGCTTTTTACTTGTGAATTCGTGTTGTTTTTATGAAACTGATTCTTTTTTTTATTTTATATTGCAAATAAATACTGGTTATGTAAGATAAGTATCAGTATTTATGTTTGTTTTTTAATTTTAGATAATTAAAATCGATTTTTCAAGAGGATCGATTTCCCGACTTAAAAACAAAATAATTAGGAATACTTTTTAAAGGTACGAGTAAAAATAGGTTCGTCTTCAACATAAACAGGATGTACATCAAATTATAATTACAGTTATTAATGAACTGAAATTAGATGCGATCCCCGTTATTATCAACACTAGCCGACATATTCAATATAAGGATGGGGAAATTAATATATTATATTACAACACCGTAAGCATAACCTTGTGCTATACTGTTTATCCCAGGTTGTGCTCACCTGCTCCGTGTTTTGGTTTAAGTTTGCAGAATATCATTTATTTTTCAGTACCAGTTAACAGTAATATTGAAAAAAATATGGAAATTTAATAACTGCGTTAACACTTGCAGCACATTGAATTATATTTTAACAAATTTACAAATTTAGCCTAATTTCAAGGATGAGTTTAGTTTATTAGTAGGAGAGAAACAACGATATTTTGATTAATAGATTATCTAGTTTCTCACTCATAATACAAATTATAGTGGAATAAATAAATTTCATATCTAATGAATAAGCTGAAATAATCTTGCTAACCTAGGATGGATGGGTGTTAACTATCCCACCTTCCAATCAGTAAAACATCTAAATAAATCTCTAAAATAGTAATTATTTTGTGTTTATTTATATTTTACAACTTTAAATTAAAAACCTCGCTTATGTTTTACTGAATGGAGGGTGGTATAGAGGCCACCCACCCACCCTACATATATATGATAATTTTAAATACTAATTGTTGATGATATTTATGCTTACAAAACAATAAAACCTTGTATGTAATAAAAAATAAATCATAATTCAAATTTAAGTTTAAATATAAATGACCTTCTATACCTAATCTTATCTAATTTATATTTAATGTCTGCCCATCCATCATGTTAAAAATTTTATTAATTTACTCACCCAAAAATTTTACCTTTTGAATTTCTTTTTTATTCAAATAGTTTTGTAATTAATTTTACTCCAAACCACGAACGATCAGTAATTGAAATTTATATGTATATGTAGGGTGGGTGGCCTCTGTCCCACCCTCCAATCAGTAAAACATCATCAAAAATTATTTGAAAAATGTGTATGAATAAATCTCTAAAAATTGCAATAATTTTGTTTTTATTTATACTTTACAACTTTAAATTAAAACCCTCGCTTATGTTTTACTGATTGGAGGGTAGGATAGAGGCCACCCACCCACCCTACATATACTGGATAACTTTAAATACTAATTGTTGGTGATATTGATGCTTACAAAACAATAAAACCGTGTATGTAATAAAACATAATCCAAATTTAAGTTTATATATATATATATGACCTTCTATAGCTAATCTTATTTAAGCTTGATTTAAAGCCTTTTCTCATACCATGTATATAATTTTTATTAATTAATACATACTCAAAAATTTTACTTTGTCAATTTTCTTTTATTGAAATTTTGTAATTAAAGTTATTGCAAACCGCGAGGCGATCAGTAATTAAAATTAATATGTATATGTAGGGTGGGTGGGCGGCCTCTAACCCACCCTCCAATCAGTAAAACATAGGGAATGTTTTAGTTAAAAGTTGTAAAACGTAAATAAACATAACATTATTGCAAAATTTTATAGATTCATTCAAACAAATTTTGAATTAAAAAATAAAGAGAATGAAAAACTGAACAAGTTTTATTAAAACATGTTTTCCCTAAAGTTCTTAACTTGCGTGAAAAAAGTTAAAAATTGATAATTTTGACCTGCCTGTAGCTAATAAACTATATGAGTTACATGAAATTTATATAACAAGTAATTGTAAATAATCCAAAATTTTTGCGTAAACCTTATTGGTTTTTAGCAGACTAGAGCTTTATTATATTTCCTGAATCACCTTGTTCGTCAAGACTATACCTATAAGAACAAAATATAAGTGGTTATCAGAATTTCATTATTATTATTATTACATAAGATATGACGTAAAAACGGATTCTGGTAATAAAGATAATGGTCGCGACCGTTACTACTTATTTATCCATACTTACACTAAATTGAAAAATTCACTATGTTTTAACCATAAATTTGTGATTAAAACCTAGTGGGTTTTTCAATTCATTGTAAGATTTTGGTAATCTTTATCTATCTTGTATTTTAAACCAATGTCACTGTCATCAATATAGGATCTTTGGTTCTACAATTAAGAGTATATAATTTTTAAAGACTAAAAAGTAGTCAGGTCATTCAAAGACATGAGCCTATAAGTGATTATAATAAATCTTGCATTATTTTTGATAAATTACTCAAAATAGAATTATCAAGAATTCAAAAACTATAAAAATAAAAATTTTGACAACATATTTTAAAAGCTTTTATATTCTTAAGAATTTTAATATCTTCATATCTTTTACTTCACGATTATGCTGAATGTATAGTTTATAAGGCATGATAGTAAGAATAAAAAGATATTTTTTTGAGAATTTTCTGCGAGGAATAATATTTTCAACATGTTATTCAACCTAAGTTGTCTCAATCAAAAATGCTTTTGAAATCCTCGCAGAAAATTGAGATTTTGGCAGAGTATGGATTAAATTCTATGCAATTATTATTAACTTTTTCCTAATGGCTAATGATATTGTTAGAAATAAGATGCTGGATATAGCTATAATCAAATGAAAAAAAGTCTACATTATTTTGCTTTGATATGATTCTTACTTTCCCTGACTGAAGTACCAGGAAGAATATGTCGTTTTATTAACTCATAATGATTTAAAGTCTCCTGAGTCTAATTTTATCCTTTCTCTCTGTGTTTGTAGCAATAGGAAGGCGATTTTAAATTTAGGCTTTTATCTTCAGTTTGAAGATCTGAAAAGATTTGATAAAACAGCTATCACCGGAAGCATTACTTGGAACAGTTTTAATTATATGAAAAATATTTTACAAAAGTTTTCAAAAGAAAGTATAAATTTTGGTGTATATACAAAATACATTTATTAAAACTGGAGTGCAGATGAACCAAATCGCTAAATGTATATTTAAAAAAAGATTATTTAGTAAAAATAACATCAGTAAATTTGTAGACAAACTTGCAAATCTCCACACATGGGAAATAAATTTAATATTGATTCAAATGATAGATGGAATGCCTTGGATATTATGCTATCAATATTTGATGAAACATGTCCGAAAAAATGTATTAAAAAACTCAGAGAAAATAGAGTGGCGCAAAATATAATACTCGAGAAATAAATATATACAAAATTTTTTTAAACTGTTTAATCACAAAAAACCTTACTGTGTAGAAGCAAACTACCTACTACAATCTATTATTAGAAGACACGCATAAAAAACATATTAGCTCTATCATTGTTAATAGTAACAATAAAATGAAAATCACATAGAAAGTGATAAACACTAATCTAAGAAAAACAAACTAATGTTTTTCTAAAAAAGAAAGTGTGTTAATAAAACATATTAATGAATTAAATAGATTCTTTTGCAATGCTGCAGAACGAAAAAATATTCTTTCGTATTTAATATTCATAAATTCTATAAAAAGAAATATCAATGTATTAACACATACAACCCTTTCGCACCAAAACATTAATTATATTCTATAAAGCAAACTTTGAATTCACATTCGCTATGGTATAATGTTCTATGGGACAATTTATGCCTTGGCACTAATCAAATATTTTTAATACAAAAAAGAGTGGTAAGAAATATTTCCGGTTTAAAGTACACAGATTAATGTCATGGTTACTTTAAAAAAGCTTAAATTTTAACTGTTTTTGGCCTATATGTCTATGAATTATTAATTCATAATTTGAAAAATAAAGATAAATGAATATAGCACAAGGAATATAAATAATTATGACCTTCCAACACTTAGTTTATATAAAAAATCATCAAAATACAGTGCTATAAAAATGTTAAGTAAATTGCTCACCAACTTAAACAAAAGTTTAAACAATTTAAGAATAAATTAAACCAATATTTGATAGATAAGGAAATATACAAATTAATAGAATTTCGAAATTGTATTATTTTTCTTATACCCCGACGTTAATGAAAATGATAATGATATTCAAATTATGAAGAGAACAGTTCTGTATAAATATGTTAAGAAGATTAAATCAATGGGTACGATTTTTGCGTCATTTAAAATGAGCACGGAAAAAGTTCAGAAGATCCCATTTTTGTTTCAATTTCTTTGGAATTACAGTGAAAAAGATAATTCTTTAGAAGTAAATAATCCTTTGAAGTTGTTGACACTTGTTGAATTTAATTAATCCTTTGAAGGTTCGAAGGTAGAGAAATATTATATCAAGAAAATTTTCGATTAACGCTTTTCTCAATAATCAATAATTTAAAAATACGAAAACATTTCGTGAATCTACAACAATGAGTCTTACTAAGACTACAAAACAAATTAATTTTGAAACAACTACTTCTCTGGCTAAAACCTCGACAGACATTGAATAAAACAAAATAATTTGTGTGTTACGAATAGTACAACTATCAAAGCAACTCTAATTTGAATGAAATTATTTCTGTTGAACAAACTAATAAATGAATGCAGTGACTTTATTATTATCTGTCGAGGTTTTAGCCAGAGAAGTAGTTGTTTCAAAATTAATTTGTTTTGTAGTCTTAGTAAGACTCATTGTTGTAGATTCACGAAATGCTTTCGTATTTTTAAATTATTATTTAATTTTCTACAACGAACTAAAGGATTTTAATACATTTTATTATTCAATAATCAATACAAACTCTAATATTTCGGAAAACGATATCCCGTAACATATTCAGAGAAATATTATTTTTACATTTTTCAGACAACAATAATAAACTGGATATTGACGAACGTCTTTTTAAAGTGCAACCCATAATTGATTATTTTTAACAATTTTAATCTTGGTCAAAATATTTCTTTTGATAAAGGAATTATACCGTGGCGTGGACGATTAAATTTTAAAGTTTACAATCCAGAAAATTCAAGTTTGTGAAACGATACGGCAATATAGAGGATTTCGATAAAAATTAAGGTGCACAAAACTCAAAGTGTTTGAAGCTTGCCATCAACGAAAATGTGACGTACTCGCACAATTATGGATATTTTTGAAAACCAAAATGATAAGAATGATTTCTACTATACATAATGCCACCTCAATTGATACTCAAAGAAAATGCAGAAAAACCAATTGCATAATAAGAAAACCTGAAAGCGTATGGCACTATAATAAATGTCCAACAATTATTGCAGTCCCGGGTGGCGTTGGAATGAAAAACGTAGGTCAATTCTTTCATGTGCCAAATAAATGAACTGACATTTTAATTGTCAAACATAACCTAAATGTGCATTAAAAATGTCAGTTCATTTATTTGCAACATGTAAGAATCGACATACTTTTTTTATTCCAACACCACCCGGGACTGAAATAATTGTTGGACACCCGTTATATGAAGGGAATCATAAAATGGTCAAAAATGGTTTCTCTATACCTCTTTAATTGTGCATTATTTCATGTATTTAGAACATGATTTATTATTGAAAATGCTACTACATTGCGTGCGTGCCATCATGATTCGATCGACAGACTTTCCGGTCAGCTAAAGCAACACCAGCTAACACTCATTTCCGAATCTAACAAACGACAACGAACAAACTGGCAAGTATGTCCAAAAACAAAAGAGAAGGCCAACAAATTTAATGTGCGAGTGTTGTGGAGTTGCGCTACATCTTGAAGATGGTATTGCTTCATATCATTTAAAAGAGAAATACTAAATTATTACCAAAATAAAATTATAAAACAAACAAATTTTACATTTATTTAAATATGTATTTGTTCAAAATTTCATGAAAAAAGCAGACAGGATTGAAAACTCCTGAGATCTAACGATGAGATTAGTAAAATTTGAAAATTTTAAATCTTATGATAACCTCAAAAATGGTCGGCAACAAGCGAAGTAATCTGAATTTGTGCTGCTGGCGCTAAGCGAACAAAATTTTAACGATTCGTGCAGACGGCAAAGTGTTAATTTCCAAAGCTATAAAAAAATAATGTGTCATATTAGAAAAATATTTAAAGTTTCATAGAATTTCTACTCAATTTTCTAGCATACTAGATGATGAAACCTTGAACCTTAAAATTTTAGGAGCTATCCCTAGATATGACTTATTGTTAGGGGTTTCTAAATTAATATTGGGAATATAAAGCTTTCTAATATCTATTACGTAAACCTTACAAGCATAATTAACACATGATGAAAGAGCAACTCAAACAGCATGTAATAACTGCAAATGTTAAGGACGTAGTTGTATGCATTTCCATAAAACAGACGTCACCGGAATTGCTAATTCACAACTATTGATGGTTTGAGTTTATTTATTTATATATCTTTGGATGCCTCTCTTAAAAATTACATATACAGCAAATTAATTTAAAAAAATATGTCAAATTTTATTTTCGTGAAATATTTTGAAATTGAAAATAACACTAAGTTTATTCCTTACTTCATTTAATAAGCCAAGTAAGGAATAAACTCAATAATTACTAGTACTTAAAAAATACTACTAGTAAATATTACTCTACTCTTCACGTACTCAAATATTCTAGCATAAATAAACTCAATGTTATTTTTAAAATCACGACTGGTCCTCCAACTGATTTCGTCGGGCTACACGTGATAGAATCTCTCACCCGCTGAACACTCTCTCCAGAAACATTTCGTAATCCCGTACTCTTCTCTTTGTAAAGACAGCCGGTATTTTGAAACTGATGATACCATCTGCGGATGTTATTATCAACCGGATCTTACGTAACATAGTAGCTACAGATTCGGTTTTTGCAAACTGCAGAAAGCTAAAAGCTTTCTGTTCACTAACCGCCATTTATGCTACAAGCGCCCGCTAGTGCATTGCCTACCAAGAAAGGGGACAATTTGAACTGCTCTTTCATAGGATGTATTGATTATGATTTTAAGTTTCACGTAATACGTACTACAAGGCCTTAAAATCCCGATATTCATTTAGAAACACACGGTATAATAATAATATTTATGTAATACAATGTATAGTATATGATACAGTGTAAGTAGTTACTGAGGAGGTGTAGCCACAAGTAATTTATTATCTTTCTATAAAACTTCATTTATTTTGTCATATATCTAAACAATAAAACTACATTTGTTAAATTCAATACCTGCTGTGCTATTGTTTTGTTGTTATCCCATTAAATATATAGAACACAACAAGTGTATTTCTTCTTCAAATTCTACGTTCGTTAGTTTTGTGAATATTATAATATTATATTTTTTTCTAGTTAATTGTTGCAGGTAAGAGTAAAATAATCATTTAATTAATTTATTATTCTAAATTATTCAATGAACAAATTATAGGGAAGAGATGCGTGCTGGCCATTTAAATCATAGCAGGTCCTCTAATTAAAATTTAATGTGTTTTGATGACATATCGTGGTAAAGTCAATAACTTTCATCACGTCGATAAAGTGGAAACAGTGAGCCAGTCGCAATAATTGTTTTCTTAAAAATGTCAGAAGCAAACAAAGAAGTGATAACCTCCCTAATCGGCAGAATTTAATTTAAATTTATAATCTATAGAGTAAAAGTGTTTGTATTGTTTTATGCATTTTTACTTAAATATGTTAGCACGAATAACGAAGCTAATAAAGAATAAAGAACAGTGTTGGATATTTTTTAAAATTAGTCATTATATTAATTATTTCTATTAAGTTTATGAAACGTGCTGATCATTAATGTTAGCTTTAAATTTTGGCAGTACTTTTTCTTTTTTCCAAAATATCAC
Organism: Ontholestes murinus; assembly: GCA_963969525.1. NCBI lineage: Eukaryota > Metazoa > Arthropoda > Insecta > Coleoptera > Staphylinidae > Ontholestes > Ontholestes murinus. The sequence goes on from OZ018391.1 coordinate 57,070,135, forward strand.
ATTGAGATTTCTTAAATTAGTATGTCGCGAGATTGTAATTTTTTGACATGGAAAAGCCAAAATATTATTAGTAGATAAAGGAAAACTGGAATTAGTAATAGAGGTGTACAGATATAAAAAGTACTGATTGAAAACGATTGGTGCTAGAAGTTGGTAGATGAACTATGTCCAGGAATTTTAAGGAAGTTTAAGGTTTCATCTCAATCGGATGATTCGTTTTTGAGATACAGCGCCCACAGTCATTTTCAGGCACGAAAACACTACTTCCCCTATATATATTATATAGGGAAAGTAACTATATATACTATATAGGGAAAGTAATAAATCATAATATTTTTAAAGCTCCTACTAAAAACTGTCTTCAAAATTAACTGGTACGCATTTGGGATTTCTCAAATTATATTTGTATGTTCACTATGTCAGTAATTTTGGATCAAAATTTACAATTATACAAAACATATTTAATGTCTTGCGGTTCATTTACATTTATTAGGGCAAATTAACTATTATTATTCTGTACATATTATTATGTAGAATTTGGGATATGGATAAAAATAAAATCGATTAAAATCTCTATTAGTAGTATTAAACAATGTTATAATTTATTATTTAAATATAAAAATCATCTTAATTATTAATAATTTTATTGACTAATTAAGCAGTATTATTCATTATTTTACGAAATAAAGAATTAAAACTTATGCTGGTTTCTGGAGTAATTACTATTTCTACACTATTGAAGTAATAATAAGCGAATAAAATTAAATACTATGTTTCTTCTTGCAATTCAAATTTACAAGAAAACATGTTAGTTCTTATCATTGGAAACCAAATGTTAATGGTTAATCAAAATAGTAAAGTAAACTAATTATTAATTGTATAGAACATACCACTCTCGTTTACGCCTGGATACAAGACCATCATAAATTCCGTACTTCCTCCTAGATTTTCGCTATTATCGCGCGACAATTTCGGATTCCTAGCCAACTCCCCCAGCCGCGGTCGTTTCTCTGTGAATTCCGCATCACTCACCATTTTCGGGCTTGGTGATTTATTCTTTACAATCTCCAACTGTTTTTCTGGAGGGGGCGATCGTTTTGGAGTTATTTCCACAACTGGAACTGGAACTTTTTGCTCGACTGGACTAGGAGATTTTGCCTTTTGCTTATCTTGTACTTGAATTGTATTTTTAATAGAGTCCTGTAACGATTGGTTTGGCTTTTGGGGTGTTGGTTTAACTTCCGCGATTTCTTTGGGTAGTGGTATATCGGTTTTCTTAATTTTGATTTCCGGGCTGCCGTATTGTACGTCGGAAGTTAGTGCTCGGTCGAATATGGCTTTGTTTATCGTCATCGTGTTTGTTTCCTTGCGTTCGGGTTTCGGGGATAATTTGTCTGGGGTTTTCGGGGGACTTTTTATTTTGTAACGGTCCGGTCGGGTTGGGGAGCTAGGTAGGGATTCATCTTCTGTATCGAAACCGGGGCGACCTGATGATTGCGAACGAGGTTTTCTGCGCTTAGCGGCAATTGGAGCATTGGGGTCGTCGATATCTCTAGGTTGGCTTCTACTTCGACCGCCGGTTGGTTCAATTATTCCTCGTTTTGGATCTGGGATGAAAATTAGCTCAGATTCTTCACTAGGCTCGCTTACACCAAATGGACTTTCGGCTTTGACTCTAAATTTGTATTCACTTCCTTCAATTAAATCTCCTAATATAGTAGTAAGTTGTCGACTAGTAGCTGCTTTTAACCACACATTCCAACCCAATCTGTAATACTCTATAATGTAATTTCCTATTTTGCAACCGCCATCATCTTCGGGAGTATTCCAGGATAGGGTGACTGATCTGCCTAAGGTCATTACAACCTTAGCCTTGCTTGGAGGAGAAGGTTTATCAGTTACTGTCACTAGGAATGATGCTACATCGGATCCTAATTTATTAACTGCTTTAATTTGGTATTCACCTCTATCACTACGGATAGCTTCAGGTATTCGTAGGGTAGATGTTTTCTCATCGTTTTCGATTTCGTATCGTTCGTTTTCATGAATGGATTCTCCATTATGTGTCCAAAAAATAAGTGGAGGGGGTAGACCAGCAACCGATACTTTCAACCGGATTAATTCACCAATTTCAAAAAGTAATCCGTCTTCGTATTGTCTAGGTAGTCGGATACTAGGTGGGGCTTCTAGCGTAAGTCGAGCTTTAGTGGAAACATGTCCTGCTTTATTTGTTGCGGTACATTTTATTTCACCTTCATCGCATATTGCGCTTTGATGTATTGTAAGAATGCTTCTATCGTGTTCTGTGAGGATACGGGTGCGGCGGCTGCTAAAGATTTCGAACCCATCTTTAAACCAGCATATTTTTGGAATTGGTTGACCGATAAAGTGTGCGACGAATTCCACTTTTTCATTTTCTAATGCAGTAGTATCTTTAAATTCTTGAGTGAATCTCGGTGCTGTTATTGCAGATCTTTGTAGTGTAACAGTAAGTGGTTCTGACAGTTCGCTGGATTCTGAGAGTCCAACTAGATTTTCGGCAAAAACTCGGAATTGGTATCTCCATCCGGGTTCTAATCCACTTAAAGTGAGCTCTGGCACGTGGACCATGAGTGGACTGGCCTTGACCCAGTGCGGGGATCCGGTTCGACGGTGTTCCACCAAATATCCGGTAAGTGGGGTGCCTCCATTTCTTAGTGGTGGATCCCACTTAATTGTGAGTACGTCTGGGGATGCTTCCGGTTCGGTGGCTAAGTACGGTTTTCCTGGTGCATCTGGCTTATCTGAAACACACACGCCGATATAATTTTAATACATTTCAATGCCAAAACACTAGGTTATAAATGGCGTACGGGATGTGCTACTCCCCTAATTACAAATACAATCGACTACGAAAATACACACCAACACAGCCGGATACAGAAATAACACTGACTGGTGGCAGCCGCCATTTCAATTCTCCGCGTTAATTATGTCAGCCGGGGATTTTGGTTAATGCAAATTTATTTCAGAAATACGTACCTGCCCCTTTGAATTGTAGGTATTTCTTGGTTTTTGATGGCCGTGAATGGGGTTTGCCAGGTGCATTCCCCATCTCACACTGCGACCACTAAACACAGTCTCGCCGTCCCAGCCCGTACTAATTTTAGAACACACGAACGGGAAATAGGCGGGATATTATTTGAAAATGCGGAACAGTTGGCACCACCAACAAAAATAGATTCCTGTCGGGTCAGTTGGTTTTTTTGGACAGAACAGAATAGAGGAGGCGCTACTAATACCGTTATCATTATTTTAGTACTTAGCAGTATAGTAGTTCTTTCTAAAAATGCCTTACTTTTTTACATTGGTTATTTCTAACTTAACGATTTTATCTTCTTATAAAATTTGGAGAAAGAATAATAAATTATCTGTGAAATAAACTAAATGATTTTTAGTTCTCACAAAGATATTATTGCATTTGTATTTTTAACTTTCATTTATAATACTATACAATAATTATATTTAAAATATAAGTAAGAATATATTCAATAGCGGAAGCTTTATATACTCACAATTCCTGTATTTACATATTTTTCACTTTATTATTTATTTTTAAACATTATTATTTATATAAGTTTAATTATTTACTGTATTTATTAATATATTGTTATTGGATGACTATTTATATATTTGCTAATGAGAAGATGATAGTAAGATTTTGATTAATTTGTCTTTATATGTGCCTGTACTTTTTGACTTTTCTGGTAATGATTTCAAGGTAGGATTAATTAAATCTTTTTATTTGCGTGACCGGTACCATTCGCCTTAATGATACGATTAAATGCGCTTTTGAGCAGCACTCGGAAGGAGCACCTAATGGATATTCGAATTAGTGTAGGTTAAAGTTTTACTTAGAACGTGTTATAAATATGAAAATATTATTATATTCACTTCTGTAAGAAATATAATAAAATAAGGTAGATTTCGTTAAAGTCTTTTAACCTGTGTATGTATTTTATGGATGGTAGAGCAGAAAGGTTTACTTTGCATGGATTTTGGTGTATTCTGAGTCAATATTCCATAAAATACTTCAACTAACCTACAGATTATCTATTCTATTTGTATAGACATCTCTCACCATTACGAGCTTTTATATATTCAATGTCGCCAATATAAGATTGGTGTTTCGTTCTAGTGATTTTGGTGTCAGAAATCCTTAAATTTTTAAAAGTTACATTTGCAATTATATATAAATTGCGGCAAACTTCTTTAAAACATTGCTGCATAATGTATCATTTCATAGTTTTTTTGTGGTGTGTACGGTGTACTCTTAATCAGGATTCGATTTTCATATTTGGAAGCTTTTCTCCCCAACTTTTCTACTAGTTGGTTTCTTCTTTTATTTTGTCTCAGTTTTCAAATCATGAAGTTACTTCTTATTGTGTACCACTCGGATATCTCGGCACTTCAGTTTAATATTGATGTTCTACAATTCTATACAGTTTGTAAACTTTCTAATACCTTTTTCTTGTCTGCGTATGGCAATGCTATTTATTTTGGTTATAATACTTCGTCTTCGGAAAAAAAATGCCTCACTTAATCCTGATTTCTTCAATGATTCATTTGTATATGTGAATGTTGTTTTTCTTGTTTGCAATGTATTAGTTCTTGTATTTTTGACTTATGTGAAGCGTAATGCTAAAGAACCCAAGAGATTAAATTCGTGATGATCAAATTAATTTTACGAATAAAGCACTAATAACCTTTCTTTACAATTTTATTTGATTTACCAAATGTACATTTCGGAAACAAAGTGACCATTATCAATGGATTAGCACTGTGCTAATGTATTTTGTGACTATTGTTTCAGCCTTTAGAAGGCCATTATTAAATGTATAATGAATAACAAATAAAGGTAAATCTTTCAAAATATTATTTTCCCTGTCATTCCTCTTATAATATAAATAACGCTTCCATTTACTTGTTATTTATTATAAGTTTGATAAAGGCCTTATAAAGGTTAAAACTAGAGTCACAAAATAAATCCTGTGTAACTTTACTTCATGTGAAATCTATACAATTTAACGAGAGTATCCAGAATAATATTTTTACCCCGGTATATAATGGGATATACAATGCTCATTTCCCAGGTTTCAATCGAAATTTGTAGAGGTCTTTTTCCAAGTGAATGATACGAGCCGTAAAATTACTTCTTAATTGTAGTCATATAATCGTAATAATAATAATCAATCTTTATTACTATAATTTAAACTGCATGATAATGTATGACCATATAGCAGCAAAAAGCAATACACTTATCAGGCGATAATTGCCAAAATCATTTATGTCGTCCTTTTTAAACACTGGCACGACAGTCACAATTTTTAAGTGCTTAGGAAAGACACCAGTAGTTAACATACATTTATTAATTGTTCACTAGTTGTATTCAGTTCTAAATGGTATACATGATAGTGGTAGAATTTAGTGGACCCTTTACCATAAGCGTACTATTTTCTACCTTTCCATATATTCTAGATATTCTCCGAGTTTTTTTCCACCCTTATAGTTTTTCTTGGATGGGTGTTCGTCAGAAGTTAGATCGCCTGTAGTCTTCACAAATGGTTTCTTTATCGGGATGTTTATTGTTTTGTAATCGGAACCATAACATAATTTTGGTTCTTTGGACATTCATTAACAGATGGCACTTTTGTTGTAGGTTTGTTTAATTGCATATTTGAATGTTCAGTTTTGTTTACATTTTTTCTAACTTTTCTATTTTTAAGGTTAATCCGTTTATAATTAAATTTTTCTCTTTAAGTTCCTCACCTTGTTTTTGCAATTTAGTATGCCCACAATCGTCAAATTGATGTTGTAGCTTTCTGACTCTCTTTTTCAGCATAATGAATACTCGTAGGTTTATTTTTTGTACCCCACTCTTATCGCATTTATTGCAAGCGGTGATTCCAAATATTTCTTGGGATTTCAATCAATTTTCGTGAAAATAAGAATTACTCACCATGCACTGGACCACTTCGATATCAATCGATTTTTGGTAGCTTGCACACATTTCACTTCTTAGAGTAATACTTGAACTTGATCGCTCTCGAATACCGAACGTCCTATACGCACGTTTGTCATCATTACATATCTGCCCATGTTATTAGATGAGTTCTAAGTTTTTAGTTTTAGTAAGTCAATTATTATCATTATAACGTTCTTTGCATACATGTTTTGGTTTCTATTCGGGCCTTCTATAGTAACCTAGAATTTTATTTATTTGTGGTTTAACAATCTTTTTCCTCCAGGACTGTGACGCCAACGCCTACAATATGAACTGGGACAGCAATAATAGGAGTAAGAACCTCCTTGAATTCATTGTATCTACAAATTTTGATACTATTATGAATCCAGTTGTCTACTAAAGAGGAGTTTTCTTTCTAGAGAAACTTTCAACAGTGAGTAGAAAATAGGCTACTGGGATGTCGATAGACAGGCACAGTCGGAAAATAGATATTAAGTATTAGATATTATTTATTTATCCAACATGCTAACAAAAAGATTCTAATATTCTTACACAATGGTTTTTCACAGAAATTTTGATCTCATTTGGAAAGGCTTGAATTCATAAAATTAATGTTCTTGAATTCTCGCCCTGTATTCTGTTATACTGATGATGATTTATCAAATATTTTGCCAAATATGGTATTTTTGCCCTAAAACGGGATGTTTATTTGACAATATGTCAGGAATTGAGAAAATAAAAAAGAAAAACATGTAGAACGCTCTGTAAGGGAGTTAGCGATACAACCCCAACAGCCAGGCACCACAATGGCGTGTTCAAAGGTAATTCCATCAACATCGGGCTAATCAAAAAACCTTACGGGAGTTATGCTCTGTGTGCTATCAAAGACGTACTTCCCAGGCTCAACATGTGTGGATCTATAAGAAAACACTGGTCAATATTTAATTAATCACTTAACTCGTGGTGAAACATTGTTGAAATATCTTGATTAGAAATTAAAAACACAGAATTTTCTGTGAAACAAACCGAGTGTTTTTAATTTTTAATCAATACATTGCGCAATATACAGAAGGTACCTACGAGAGACAGCAAAAGCAAGCAAAGAAAATTGGATGAAAGCTTTAAACCTTTCTAAGCAAAGCAAAGTAAACCGTAAGATCACCGCATGTATAGGGGATGAATCAGAAACGGAAAGCGGGGCTTTATCGCCCCTGCTATGGTGTATCGTGGTGGATGACCTACTACTGACGACGTTGGTTTAGTTTACTAGGAATTGTTGGACGAGTGTACAACGAGGCTATGCAGTTTAAGCGTACATATTGCCAACCAACCTCTTTCGTCAGACAACGCTATTAAAAAAGGCATAAACAACCTCGAGGAAAGTGGATCGACGTTTAAAAACTAGGTGATAGTGCGAAAACTGTTCGAATACCTGACAATATCAAAGTTGTTCGATAAGCGATGTTAAAAAGTCCGCGCCGATCAGCCGTCCGCCATTACATACGGCTTCGAAAAAGTGAAATATCGACAAGAAGAATTCACCATCGGGATCTTGGATTTCACCCTTACAAAATTCAAGCTAAGCAATATCAAACAACCAATTCAACAACTTGGAGATGAGCGATAAGGCGCACTTCCACCTTTCCGGTTTTGTTAATAAACAAAATTTCAGATACTGGGTGAGAAAAAACTCTCGTTTAATTTATTAAATACCTCTTCATGTTCAAAGAGTCTTGGTATTATGTGCGATATCGGGTAATGGAATTGTAGGTCCTTATTTTTTCGAGAATTAGAATGAAAATGCAGTTACAGTTAATTCGCACCGATACGTAGCAATGACTCGGAACTTTCTCACACCATAACTCGTCCGCTTTCCATGATGTTTCAGCAAGACGGGTCAACAAACCACACTGCCCGAATCTATTGAATGCTGTGAATGCTTTGTTTCCGGGGCGTGTGATTTCTCGAAACGGGGATATCCATTGGCCCCCTCGGTCTCCCGACCTAACAGCCTGCATCTTCTTTTCATAGGAATACCTGAAAACTTAAGTATCCCAAATTAATCCACCCAGGACAATATTAGCCCTCAAAAATCGGATTCGCAGCAATACATGTTAATGTTATATATGTTGGAGGCTTCTACTTCGTTATACATTTTTGTAAGTTGAATAAAACACGATAACTTTGTTTGTATAACTATCACTATGTGTTTGATAATGACAAGCTAAATTTGTCGAAACTAGTCACAATAAAAAGTTTTCAAGTTATACAAACAAAGTTATCGTGTTTTATTCAAAATACATGTTAATATTCTAAGAACGGTTATTCAAAACTTTAAGTCTCGCTCCAAGAGTATTTCAATTTTAACGGAGGACATTTGGCGGATGTAATGTTAGAAAAATATTTTTTTCGTGTTGTAAAACAACTTGTATTTTCAATTAATATTTTAAAAATTGTTTAAAAATGAGTCTTTCACAAAAAAAAAATATTTACGAAATTTTCCCATTTTACCTGCGGCCCCTATATAACAAGACGCTCTATATATTATAGTAAAATGGTGTCTGAGGGAAGGCTTCATTGTAAATCTTGACAAAACTTTAGTGGCTTTCGCTAATCATAGAAAGCTAAATATCGGCTCCCAAAGTAAAAGAGCAAGCAATTACGTCGTCTGATCAGGTGAAATATCTAGGAAGAACAATCTGCAAATCTGTTACATTGGCTGTACATTATGGTGACCTATTCTTACATCTGGCTCATTGGTATAGTGGGTCAAGGATAACAAGCAACGGTACAAAAGAAGTTACAAACCCTTCAGAGGATGGCCTGTCTTGGCATTACTGGGGCTATGCACACCACCTCCTCTGTGGCAATGGAAGTTTTACTAGACTTACTTCCCCTGCGTGAACAAATCAGAGAAGAAGGCCTAATGAGTGCCATTAAACTAGGCTCGTATGGTACAGAAAATACATTCGAGGACTCAGAAATTCTAACCAGATTAAACCAGAGTTCCTACAAACGCCATCGAACTTAATGTCGACCAAATTTGATCTCTTATCACACTGTGAAGTGATTATTGACAGTCGCCAAGACAGCCTGAATTGTATCAAAAAAACTAAAACTTTATTCTTTAATCTGGTATATAGATACATCAAAAAGGGCTACATAGAGGCACACATTTGTCTCATATCAGATAGACAGAATGTTCTTTAAAACCTCAAAGCACACAGCTTCAATATTATGGAACTGTAAATAAGCGACACGCAATTATACTAGGCAATGAGCATGCCGATGTATTTGCCAGGGACGGAGCTGTGACTACCATGATCTAACCGAACTCTATATGCGGGTTATCAATAGCACACAGGGAGGACGTGGTTCAAGAATGATAATACCATGTGGATTGGCAGAGAAAAGGCCGAGGACATCCTATGGGTGTGTATAGTAGTGATAGCCAGACACCAGATTAGACCTAACAAGAGACATGGGGATAACACCAGAACGAATCAGAGCATGGAAGTTAATTGAACTTACCCAGAAAGACTTGCTGAGAACATACTAGTAGTATAGTATTCGTACGGAAGATCTAATCTGCTGTCTATAGCCAAACGACCTCATCTAATCTAATCTAATATGACATAACTTTCTGAAATATGTGTAATTTATATAAATATTTTAAAATATATGCATTAGCATGCGTAATCATAGTACCACTATAAAATAATTATAGTTTTCACACATAAATTAGTTGCTTCTATTATGTCTTGATTAGTAAGTAGTATTATGAGTTGCAATTAAGCCTCAAAATTATGTATATCAATGACCTCGTTGTACTTCTTAAATATGTACATCTTAGAATTTAGAGGTAGTATTAAGGTATTTGTCTCTGAAACATATCTTTGCTCGAAACCACCGTAATATTTATATGGAACAATTATTGCAACAGGACAACGTCATGACGCGTCAGCCGAATATTGCGAACCTAGGTGTTTCCCATACAATTCATTAGTCTCTAAACATTCCTTTATTTTACATAAGGTCATCATGCAACGTGACTACTGTAGCCTTTACTTTGTCTTATCTTTATCTTTTTCTTTCTTTTGATTATTACATTTACGCCTTGTTCTGTCGCTAATAGTGAGATATGCTACAACTCGACTTATAAAGTCGGTATTTTACAAATTTACTAAACAGTTTTTTACTTATGCATCCCTAGTGCACCTACTCTTAATATTTTGAAATCGTTCGTTTTTTTGTCAATAGAGAACGTTTTAATGTCCATGTGCTATTTATGCTGTTTGCAAAGAATTACATTATCTCAACAACAGTGCATCGATGAACTTTTGATGATGAAGCATCAAAAATATAGATGGTATACCAAATTCAATCTTGGGCGGGCGTAGTTCGCTTAGTGATAAATTTCGTGAAGGTCATCTCAGGACGGTTGTTGTTCTAGAAAACATTAATGCTGTGCCTGAGCTGATAATTCAAGATCATCATCATTAGTGGAATCAGCATATATTAAATATTGCAACATTTGGCTGTCAAAAAAATGTGCGCGTTGGATCCCGTATAATTTAACCATCGATTGCGGTGTTTGAAAACACGTGTATCATATCGTAATCGGCGAAGAATCATAGATATATGCGTATGATCGCAAACAAAGAGTTTTTCAAAATGAACCCAACAGGTTTTTCGCGCACAAAGCAAATTGTTTTCTATTATTTCTCAAAAACCGGACATGTGGCAAGTGTACTATTATCGGACGTCTTCGGAAATTAAGTGAAACCGACCACAGAAGATGCATCTTTCTTCACAAGGGCAGTGCAAGCTGTAATACTTTGACTCAAAACGAAACTTTTTGAGAACTGAAAATATTAACCACCCGAAGAAGCCGTGGATGGGTTCAAAATACATAACTGAATAGTTGAGGATGTTATTTGTTGAAAGTTCATATTCTTATTCACTTTGGTAACTTTTGGTAAATGAAATACAATAACACTTTCAAATATTTATTTGGTTGATCGCGACAATTGTTTTGACAAACTGTGTCTTCTTCACCAAAGTGAATTTAAAATACATGTTTTCGAAGGTGGAAAAACTGCTTCGAAAATTGGTTCAAGTGCATGCAAAAATATTATTCTTCATAAGATTAAAATATGAAAGGCAGCCCTCGTATAAGGTAGCAACTTTAAAATTGATAAATTGAATAACGATCAATTTTTGTTGCAGTATGTAGCCTAATGCGGACGATACACATTTGGTAATTATTGTTGCGATCCTCAATGCCATCGGAGGTGTTCAATTATTTGCTATTTCCATATCATATTGCAACAATAATTGCGATTTTAATCTTTAATTACGATAGCAATTGCTAGGTACGCAAAACAATTGAAACGTCACCGAGCACAAAACTAGTAATTGAATGTTCGTTTCTAAAAACATTCGAGTTAATAACAAAGTTCGTTAATTATAACTGGTCGTGCCTGTCATTACTTCGGAAATATGGAGAGGATTTCTATAAAAATGTGGAAAACTCAGTATCACCGCAATTGTCTGTTGTGTCTGTTAGCGCGTAAAGGTGTTTTTGTAATTAATAAATGTGAGTATTTAAGTATATTCTTATTAAAATAATAATAGAGTTATAGTTATAAAATATTATTATTGTTTTTGTTTTGTAATTTAAACCATTAACAGTGTAATTGTGAAAAGTTTAAAATACCCTTTTCCTCGCTAGTTTTATTTATATATTATATGTACATTTCGAACATGATGTGTTCATTATTAAATTAACTATTGATTTCAAACACATCGTGTTCTAAATGTACATGATCATAAAAGGGTATTATAATAATAATAATTACTCTTCACGTACTCAAACATTCCAACAGAAATTAACAGTGTAACTAAGAACTTTCTTTGAGAATATTAGACCTTACTAGTAAAAGTTAATAAAATAATTTTTGAATTTGTAATGTGGAATTTAAGTATATATGTTTATATATTATATCGTAATTGTTTATAATAATTTCCTTTCTACTACATCGAAATAATTTAAAGCATCAATTCCGTATTTATTATATAAGAGGAATAGTAAGTGGAAAAAATACAAGCAAATTTATTTTCATGACATTGGTACATGCATTGAATTCAACCTTGAATAATGAGAGTCATTCTAAATAAAAGCTCACACGCACATAAAAGTAATTCGCATGCATTATGTATAATAATTTCTACCTTTTATGACTTATTTTTTCGCCACCGAGAATTTTTAAAATGCACATATATATGAGAAGTAATTTTGCTACGTAGATTTAATTACCTAAGAGTACCATTTTTAAATATAAATATTTTTAAATTATCAATTTTTACTTGAAAATATGTTTTATTAATTATATTATTTTTGGGCTATTAAAATTAAAGACATTTAAATATGAACATTATTAAAGTTTATGTACCATAATTAATTTAAGCAATCAAAGCTAATATTTTGAAATATAGTTTTTTTTATTTTGTAGTTCCAATGAATTATATGTATGAACAGGTTACAAGATTAATTATAACTTTATCAAAACTTGATAATTATCTCCAAAGGTCGAAATTATAGTTGTGTCAAAAATAATATATTGTAAACTTTGTTTGTGTATATTATACAATAAATAGTGGTATAAAAACGTCAACATTATTTTCATTTACCCTTTTAAAATGAACTACCATCATTTTCATTAACCACGCAGTAAAATATTTAAATATATAAATATAAATAAATCAAATTAGGAATATTACTTTAAACTCATTCCCATAAATAAAACACATTGTTTTAAACTTATAGTTAATAATAATATTTTGTTTATAACCAGATGAAGTCCTTTTTGCTTCTCCTATCAATCATCGGAATCAGTTATGCTGCTCCTAGTGCACAATTGATACAAGACATGAGGGACTTCTTCGTCGCAATCCCCGTAGCCAAAATTCGACAGATTGCCAACGACCATTTAGAAAACGATCCAGAATACAAAGCGGCCCTGAAATATATGCAAGGGAAAGAATACAAATCGATGATCAAACATGTCCACGCCAAACCATCAGTCAAGGAAGCCATTATGATCGTGAAAGAGGCCGGATTGGACATCGAGCTGTTCGAACGTGTTATGGAAGCGTTCATCGAAGCACTCACCATCAATGTTGCTGACAATCAAAAGAGGAGCTTTGCTAAGATACTCGAAGATATCGATGAGATCATGCCTTATGAGAAGCTCATGGATATGATGGCCTACAAATTGGAGCACAGTGTTGCCTTTAAGGAGATGTATGATACCATTAGCAGTGAGAGGATGCATAATTTAGCAGACAAGATCTTGAACTCTCGCGAGATGAAGGTCTTGACCAACGAATTAATGGCTATGGATCTTCCAGTCGATAATTATGTTGAAACAGCTTATGAAATTTTAGGGTGGAAGTCTGATGTGGATACTCCAAATAATTTGGAATAAGTACATGTGTCATAATTGACATGCAATAAAAATTAACTAATACATTAAAAATTGTTTTGCTTAAATAAAACACAACACTAACTTATTTTTGAAGGCCAATAAAGAATTCAAAAATCATATTTTGTATTTATTTTTTTAATATACATTAAAAACCTTTCTTCACAATTTTATTTCAATTCACAGATATATATTTCGGACACAAAAAAATTATGATCACTTTGTGTCTGAAATATATATCTGTGAATTTCAATAAAATTGTGAAGAAAGGTTTTTAATGCTTTATTAATTAATCAAGTTTATCTTCACGTAACAAAAATCGAAGTAATATAAACATTTTAAATTAATAAAATAAATCTCTTTATTGAATACAATGAAGAAGGAGATACGATAACTTTGTTTTACTACTTTATAATAAATAAATAAATAATAAATAAAGTGCTAAAATATAGTCTTCGGGAATCCTTATTCATTATATTCAAGATGTATTTAATTGTGAACGCTTTCACAATTTAATCTTTATTGAATTTTGCAATAGTTTAAAAAAACATCAGCTTGTTATTGAACAGTTATTTTTACAGAAAGTAATAAAATAACATAAAATAACTGTTAAGAAGTAATCGTCATATTAAACTCTAGTTAAAACACTGTGCTTTTAACAAAAATATTTTTAATCTGTGTTCTTACATCAATCAATTATATATTTTAGACTATTGAATTTGCGGATATCGCTTTCTAATTTCTTCTAACTAGAAGTTAAAATTAATTAGGAAAAAGTCGTGTTTGGGCTCAATAAAAATATACTATAAATTCAGTTTTCATTCTTCCCACATTTCCGACCTCTTTCTCCAATTCTAATAAAGAGATGTAAAAACTTTACCTCGTCTCTCGCGAATATATTGTTCTCGTTTTATTTCCTTAAACGTTTTTTCATAAGCAAGAAGTTATTCTTACCATTCCCTCTCCTATCTTACCTGGTGGTCTCACATATTTATCAATTTTTGTTACGATATTATTTTCGGTCTCCTAATTTTTCCTTTTTTAGCATGTTCTTTATTTTTCATTTGTAATTTACAGAACCAGTATACTTCATCTTAGCTGCCGCTAAAAGACTTTGTTTTCCCTTCTCCAGTATTCATTTTATAATTACTTTTCTAAATTGTATGTTGGTATTCTTCATTAAACCACGTACATACTTTTTAATGTTAACTCTTTTTTTATTGCATTTCATTCTCTAACTCATGTATTGATCTACCCTTATTCGGTAGAATGTTTTATTACCTTTATTAATATCTCTCTGGTTTTCTCCTTTTCTTTTGTTTTTTCTTCTATTGTCGTCAGTTTTTCTTCTTCTTGCCTCTCTGAATCTCTACTTTTCCACTTCTATCTCTATTTTTTTATTTTTTTCCTTGCCAACACTTTGTTGTTTACATGTATTTTATTAATTTTCCAATAATTTTCTGTGTATCCATATAATATAAATAAATAAAATAAAGTTTCTTAAATTCAAAATCAACAAGTAATTAAAATATGCAAAAACAGTTATTTTCAACGCAAATTTTGCCAGCAATTTAACCAGTAACTATAAATCAATAGAATTATCTTTTCTTAAAGAATTGCTATTTCTTTGTTTGGATACTTTAGTTATCCTATTTTCTTTCGAACGTTTTGTTTTAATCATTTTGCATGTCAATCTCTATAATACAATGCTTCATATTTTTATGTTTTGTATACTACAAAATTGTACCAACCATATTTTGTTATACGATAGACAAGCGCATTTATACTCATTACAGTGTATGATTTATCTATTGGGTTGAGTCTTAAGTCATTTCGGTTCCGACCAATAAATGCCTCTGCTTGTTTTAGTTTTTAGCCAACTATTTTCAGTCCAACCATCTAGCCTAAATATCCCAAAAACAATTTAGTATAATTATGAATTAGCACGTAGTAATAGTCGCACCCAATATCTTTATTAATTAAATTGTCATTAAAAAAGTCAGCGAGTTGATTAAGAAGTTGTTGGTAAACAGTTGTAGAAAGATGGAAAGCAAATCTAGGAATATTACTGTGCATTATTGTTTTACTTTAGAAAAGGGTAGAACGCAATGCAAGCCCATAAAATGTTATGTGCTGTGTAGTGTATATATTGCTTAACAGAACGCCAGTTTTGCCAAAAACCGTTCCGGTAATTTTAATGTCAAAAATGTTCCGGAAAGTTGGTTGAAGCCGAAGACTCTATTTTATATTTCTAAGGCGTCGTGTATGCTACTTCCACAGAACCAAGTCATCACTACGGCTATGTACTATCGCCAATTGGACAAATTGAATAAAGCCATCACCGAAAAAAGACCAGAATTGGGAAATCGCAAGGGTGTTATGTTCCACCATAAAATAATTTATATTAACAGAGATTTCTTGAGAGAAAAAGTTATTAGAGCTCTATTAATATATTTTAGCCAGATCATTTTAAAAATTTTAGAGTCCTGAATGGTTTTAACAAATTTAAAAATCTTTATATAATATTAGTATATACCAGAATATTGCACTGAATATTATTAATAATATAGATAATTAATAGACTCAATAGTTTAGGTCCAAAATTTGAAACCTATGGTTAAAATGTATTTATATGAGCGATGCCCCTAATACCAAACATAACCTAAGATACGATTGCAACAAACAAATGGTTCCTAATTAACAGTCATAGTAGTAGTAGTAATAATCTTTATTCATAATAGCCACTATACAGAAACATATACAAGTTGGTAAACATTAGAGCGGATATGAAACGTCAAATAGTTGATGTTTTACAGTTTTTCTTCGATAAAGGTGAAAATACAAGCCAGGTGGCTGAAAATGTAAATAGTGATTATGGTTCTACTGTATACTGTAACAGCCAATCACGGTCAATTTTGGTTTCGTCGATTACGTTCCTATTATTTAGATGTCAAAGAGACCCACTGGAAAGCCAAAATATCGATAAAATCATGGATATTGTCGGGTCCGACCTTCACTGTTTTGATTGCCGAAGAGCTAAAGATTGCGCAAAAAATCGTTTGGAACCGTTTGAATAAGATTGGATACAAAAGGAAGCTTGATGTATGAATTCCACATGAGCAAAAAAAAAAACTAGGTAATTACTTACTACTAGCTGCTTCCCTATGGCAATACCCTTAACTTGGAGCAGTATTAGCAATAATTGGATCGTCTGAAAGAAGCAATCGCCAAGAAGCGACCAGTTTTGAACAATTCCTATCCTAATTGTGTTCCATCAGAACTACGCCAGGCCACACACATCTATAGTGACTCACCAGAAGCTTGAGGAGTTTTGTTGGGATTTTATTATGCATTCACTTTATAGTTCAGACCTGGCACTAAGATGGTAATCTGTTCCTGTCTAACAAACAATTCTGCTGCTGGAAAATTCGTTTCAAGAGAAGCTGTCTCATTTTTTTAACAATAGGAACGAGGACTTCTATGAGAGAAGCTTCAAAATACCTAAATCGGATCATTTTAAGTATGGTAATTAAAGCAAAAAAACCTGCGAAAACTGTTCTGATAAATTTCGAAGGAATTGGAAATTCGCCCATCTCGACCTTTTTATAACCTGATTTTAATCTATAAAAATAGTAGACATTGTATAAACATTTTACATATCTCCTTGAGAACTACATATGGTCGAAGAAAAATTAAAAACAATTGAAAAAATTCTAAGCGTTTCAACACTCCAATGCATTTCCTTTATTTCTTATCCACATATTAGGTAGCCTCATCCGTTTTTTTAAACATTTGTATTACTTTTGCTTTAATTCTAATCAATCTAATACGACCTTGCTACACAAAACGACATAAAAAATTTCTGAGTGTATATTCGGTTGCATAAATATACTTAATATGCATACAATTCACTTTGAGTATGTTGGAAATTATGTCAATGTTTGTGAAATAAACGATTTTTGAATGTATTTACTATGGTTTTTCCTATTTTAAAAAATACTTGAAAATATTTTTTAAATTGTACTAAAGTAAATATGTTAGTTTTTTATTATTGAATTTAAAATTATTAATTAATTTAAGATTTAAGATATAACGTTATCGTTTTTTGTGATTTCTTCGAAAAGAAGTTTTAATTAAAAAAAACAGCAAAAAAACAAAACTAAAATTTATATGCATATTAAGAAAATATCCATAATTTTAGCCTCGATTGTAAATTAATGAATTATAAATTTAGTTATTCTCTTTGTAAACAAAAACTGTTTTCTTAACATTGATTTTTTTACTTCATCCTTTTATTAACAATATTTCCTATTTATTTCTTTTGTCACTAGACCTTATTTTATTTAGTATTATTTTCAAATTAGAAAAATATCTCTTTTTCAAAATTCTTAATAATAAGACTGATTATAATGCAAAACATAAAAATGTATATTTGTTTATATTACTTGATCACTCGATGACTTTTTTAAAATGTAAATAAATCGCATTGTATTGTTTTCTTACTTGTTATCGGGAACAGCTAATTTTTAAAACTTTAATTAATACAAAAACATTCTATTAATATTACCTTTAAGAAGTATTTTTCTCAATATAGTTTATACTTCCAGAATACTACAAAAGCACAACTTGGGTTTTGTCGTGTTAACAAATTATTAGCACTTGATATCTTTATAGAAATTTGAAAGCGCGGAAAGGGTAGAATAATAATTCACGGCATGTCGCAGATTTTTGAAAAGTAATAGCTACATTTAATCAGTTTTCTCATTAACCAAACTAACTAGGTAATAACTGCCTCTGCTTCTAGTAGGCAGTCGACTGAATGAGTTTTTCAAGATGAGCCAATTTCGCACTTCGAAGCAAACGATCACCAGTTTTTCCAAAAAAGTGTAGCAACTGTACTATCAGTGCAGTCAATTAATAAGAAAACTTAATATCCGAAGACGCATCATTCTATATTAGGATAATGTTAGCTCTCTCCGATAAGAAACTTTTTGAGAACTAAATTCGTTGAATTGATTGGGCATCTACCATACGACACTGTTTTGGCACGCAGTTATTTCTTTTTATTCCAGCAAATCAAAAATTAGGAAGTCAACATTTATCGACATCTGAAGAAGTGGTAGATGCGTTCAAAATGCAAACGGAATGGACAAATTGGTTCGAAAATTAGTTCAAGCGCATGGAAGTGTATAGATCTTCATAAATAATAACTTTAAAAACAATGAACAAATTTCTTATTTTATTCTCACTTCCTGAAATATGAAAGGAAACTACTACAGATATTTCATATTTTTTTGTAGATTAGTTGATATCTTTATGCTTAGTTAACGTAAAATAATTATATAACTACTACCATAACTCGATAAACTTATAGTACTTTTAGCTTACAAAATATTTATCGCTTCTCAGCGCTTAAATTTTTCTGATTTATATTTTATAAAACTGGGTGCAACGACATACAACAAATTAAAAATTCAAGATATATTTGCAATTATAAAATGTAATCTTACAATTACTTTTAATTTCATATATTTATATCTGACAATGATTTCTAATTTATGTGAAAAAATTACTTGATTATATTATTGTTATATATATTGTGATTAAGTAATAAACATATTTTGATTTATTTTGCACTATTATTGTGGTATAATTGAAATATAAAAATTATATTTAATATTAGTATAAAATAGGGCGTTCTAAATACTATACTCTACATGTCTACTCATTATTTTTCTGTTAAGTTAATTAGGTTGAATTACTTTGATTACGTATTTTTACGACATTACCACCTATTATTTTTGCAATAAAAGGAATATATTTTAATTAAGCAATTTTATTAACTAATATTATTTAGTTATTAACAAAAGTTTTGCAACATGCATTCTTCTTCATTTCTGCTATCTTATGCGAAATGTCATCTACAAGTTTTAGGATTTATTGATTAATAAACCTCATGTACAGCCTTATATTTTACTTTGAAATAAGACCAACAATCGCCTATCCGCATAGACCTACTTTTACATTTACCTTAACATCAATCAATTATCTCCAAGTAAAAGTGCATAAAATCGAATGCATTTTTAATGCGTTGTCCCAGTTCAAGTGCCAATTACTTACAATGCGGAGAAATCTGCAGATGAACGTGATTACTTACCGCTCGGTAAGATTTTCTATAATTATACCTAGAATAACTAACTAATGTAACTAGTAGGAGAAAGCATAGAAGTTATATTTAGACAATAAAAAGTTATTAGAAAATGTACTGAAATATTTTGACGTGAAATAAATGAATAGTATGAGCACGTGAAAGATGTTAATTTATTATACTTACTCCTTAATTATCATCAAAGGAATTCATTAATGTCTCTATGATTCCAATTATCAGGGCCTATATTATGAATTACTACGTAGTATCGGTCGCAACCGCCATTATTGGGGACATTTATGATTCCATTCAATAAATTTTATTAATTCATATTTGTAACGTTGTATGTTGCTTGTGGTACACGACCATGTCACCTTAGTAAATTTAGTAGTTGTCCTACAATGCAACATATTCTTATTTGAACAAATTGATTCGACATGTAAAAAATGATGTTTTTTTAATCCTAATACATTATTTAGACCAGTAGAAAACCCTTATGTAAAAGGTTCTCATCGATTTTTGATATTGGTGCCAATTCACAGACTGTTTCTTCCATGTCCTTTATTGAGTCATATTTCATCGAAATATTACCTCTCCTTCGGTAATTTTAAATTGAGATTTGGTATTTTTGTCTTCATAAAAAGTTATGATCACGTAGTATCAATATTATTTTTCGGTTTCTTGTTATAAACCTGCACTCTGAACTCTACAGCAACTATAATTAAATCAGGGGCACCGCAAGGTTCCATCCTTGGGCCAGTCCTGTTCCTCCTGTACATAAACGATATAGATAGTTGCCTAGATCAAAATACGTTCTCCGTAAAATTTGCAGACATTTCAGATATTTTCCGGGAAATTTTATACTGAAATTAAACAGCAATGTAATAGCAATTTAAACAATCTTTACAAGTGGCTTAAATCGAATCACCTTTATTTAAAACAACCTATATTATGTATACTGTTAGCAACAGGATCGAGGATGTTGATCTACTAAAAGCACCATATTTTTGGGAATTTATACTAACTCTAACCTTAATTGGAAGGTTTACTGTACTCACCTAGTTATAAAAATGAATTCCATTTCATTTGTCTTAAGAACTCCAAAGAAAATTATTACCTCAGAGTTAATGGAAATTAATAGAAGAAAAGAAACAGGTCACCTGCTAAATGAACAAACTGAAATGCCAAAATCCCCATTATTTAACTTGTTCAATTTACCACCCCCACTCACAAATGTATAAATACACAACTGTAGTTTCAGAATATACCATTCTTCGCCTGAAGAAGCCACAGTGTGGCGAATGAATTGTTGCGAAAAATAATAATAATAAATAATAAGAATACTCTTTGAAAGTTTGTATTTTTGTTACAACACCTAACAGTATATTCATTATACAAGGCAAAATCGTTGGTCGTAGAAACATAAGCCGTCGTAGAATCTAATGGTTGTACGGTACTCGTTTAAACTATCAACTACTGAATCTTTCGGGGCAGCCATCTCAAAGTCCATATTGATCAGCATCCCCCAAGGGAGACGCTGAATAGAAGAAGAAGGTAAGATTAATATTAATTCTTTGCATTTTAATATTAAAATATTATTATAATTTTGTTTTTATAGAACAAAAAACTACGTTTCAAAAGTTTTTTACTCCTTCGACAAATCTTTTAATGAAGTAAGTCTTTCTCTCTATTTTTTGAGATGAACATCATCATACAGTAAATAGTGCAACCCCTAAAATTAAATATGTCTTAAGTCTTGAGAAGAATTAATTTTTTCTTTTCCCATTGAAGCTGAAATTTGAGATATGATAGCAATAATTTTAATATTTTGTAATAAAACCAACAACCCAATAATAAAATAAATTAAGTCCTATATTTTATCGATGAATTTGTTTGTAATTGATTGTTAAGTTAGCAGTAATATAGCTAGACTATAGATAACTTGATCCTTAAGCTGAGTTAGTGTTGTGTTCATATATTTCTAAATGGGTTTGATTATCTATAGCACTCCCATAAATCTTTATTAATTATATACCAATGTCGAATTGTGCCAATAATTTTTTCTACTGCATATCTATAGTAACGATATATCACTGTGCTGTTCCTACACCGACGTTTCGTTTGGATGAAATTATTTTGTTCGGTTTAAGGCTATTAGGTGAGAAATAATCACAATATATGTTAAATATTACATAATTTGATTGTATTGGCTTCTAATTGTTGAAAGTTCATTTTAAATTCATGGTGTCAAAGAGTATGCTTTTATTTTCCGCAACAATTGTTTCGCCACAGTATGGCTTCTTCAGGCGAAGAATAGGAAGAAGTGGAAGAGGAAGAATTCTTCGCCTGAGGAAGCCACAGTGTGGCGAAACAATTGTTGCGGAAAATAAAAGCATACCACTTTGAAAGTTTGTGTTTTAGTTACAACACCTTACAGTGAATTTTAAATATTACATTTTAATTTTCAAAGTAAATTTGGAATTAAATTATAAGCATTTGGAGCTACGTTTTTATTGACTGCCCTGGCAAATAGAATCCTTATAAAGGAAAAGTTGGTCTTTAGTAACTCAAAATTATAATTTACAGTACAAAACAAATCATTTAAAGAAGTAATTGTAGAGGCTAGATTATTTTTTAGAATTACTTCTGTAATAATTATAGTATAATTTCGACAACTTCAGCTCGTCTTTATCAAATATCTTAGCTAATAAGAAGTGATATCAAAACATGTATTTGTTTTATTTAAATTATTTAAAGATAATGTTATAGTATAAAGCCTCGTTGGTTTGATTCAAATCAAATTTTGTAAGTATCTAAAAAGTTATAGGTAGTTGCAAACTGGATTTTTCAGTTTGCAAATGATAAGCTTTAAGAGGTTAATTTGCATTTGGCCGCCATAATATTTGTTGATAACAATTGTCATCAGATGAAGTTTGAATATGCCGGTGTATCTTCTTGATATCAGCCGACAAAATATATTATATGTTTTGAAATGGATTAACATTGATAAGGGATCATTTTCATTAATGGATTCATGGAATTATTATTGCTAACACTTGACATAATTTTCTTTATTTATTTACTTTTTAAATTCATTGTTTACTTTAAAGAATACTAAAATTTTCTTTGGATTTTATAAAATTCTTGTAAAACTTGTTGAAAATCTGTTTTCATAAAGTGTTGGTAAATTAAATCTTCTTATTTGACTAATAATTTTTTTGATGAATTTTTAAATATTAGATGTCATCATAATTAAAAATACTAAATAAATAAATTGATTATAAAAATATTTCATTACCTCAAATCAAAACTTGCCCTTGTTCTTTCCATGTGAAGTCGAAATTTTTGTAAACATTTATAGAATTATTTGTAAGTTTTCCAGAACAGTTATATTAACACATTGGATACATAAATAAATATCATATAATATCTAAAATAACATTCGACATGGAATGAACCCAGTTACAAAGGTTAAAGGTTAAAAAAGTTAAATTGGTACTTCACCTTCGGGTTATCCTCTAATAGCCTGAAGGAGTTGCTCGGAATGGCCTGTCCAACAAACGAAAACTGTATAACTGCTTTGGTTTTTTTCTTTTTAAAAATGTGGAAGCAGTTATATTTTTTACCTAAAAATTTTTAGTTCCAATGCAAATTCTTGTTGATTCGAAGGAATACAATTTTTTGTAAGTTTAAATACCCTTGATAATATAGAGAAACACTCGTATTTACAATATTTAAAAGAATATATAAGTCAATAAAAATTGCTCGAAAATGAAAACGATAAGAAAGTTGACAGAATGTATATGGCGAATTGGAAAATCAGGCTTATTGCAAAGTACGCCATCGTTTTGCCTTGTGCCAGGATACTTAGAAAATCACTCACAATTTTTTGACCTGATACTTTTTAGGCTGATTGCAATTAGCCAATACCCCTCTAGGCGAATTCTCAAACTCTCAATAATTTGTTCAAATCGCCTGGTTTGGTAGCGAATTGCGATAAGCCTTACAGAAGCACAGTCGGTGTATTGAAACAACAGAGTCATCGGAAGCGTGCAGCTTCATTTTCCGTTTTCTGTTAGTGACAATTATTATTGAGTTTTTGTAAGGTAAGTCGGATATATATATACATTCCTTCACACTTCTTCAGTTGAAACTTTTGTTTCACTTTGTAAACTTTGCAATACGAAAAATCATCAACAAGATCGTAATATTGTTGTACGACCACTCACTACTAGAGATTTTAATGTTCGAAGTCAAGTAGATTTGGTTAATTTTCAATCAAGTCCCTGTGAAGATTACAAATGATTGAAATATTGTTTTCTTCGCCATTTGAAAACGAAACGTGCTGCTGAAGTTGCGTTGGAATTGCTGAAGATATTTTTCGACTTCGTTGCTCCTCACATCTTGCAACGGACGATTACCGCTATCGCCGTCACGGAACTTACAGGTATGTGGCTCGATTGTAAAATACTACATGGAAGACCACGGCACCCTCAGTCACAGGGAAGTGTGGAACGCTGCAAACAAGATATTGAAAATATGTTACGTGCTTGGATGGACGACATTAAAAGTACAGATTGGGGAATAGGTTGCCGTTTTATTCAGTGGCAAAAATACAGTTCAAAATACAGAATTATAGGTAGAAGTCCGTTTACTGCAATTTTTGGAATTGAACCTAAATTCTACAAATATTCCGCGAGAAATATTTGAAGATATTGAAAAAAAAGATGATCTAGAACAGTGTATTTACAAGGAAAGAAAAACTGCAAACGTAGAAGACGTTGGAACAAGATGTATGTATAATTTGTTCAAGTAGTTTTGTTGAATCACCTATTATGTCATGCTATTTATGTTCATCAAAAATTCATATAACTCAAAATGTTGCCACAACCTCTGAAGAGAATAATACTTTATATCACTGTGATATTTGCAACATACAGAAAGATATAGTCTCGGAGTGCCAAAAAGCATACGAAGGCCTGAACATAGCGGCGGAAAAATTGATTAAAACTTGTAAAAAAAGTTAAAAAAAAAACTAAAATCGGTGACTGTTTTAGACTTTGTTCTATTAAATATCCCGAAAGTTGATTGTGGCCCATTAGACTGTCCAAATTTAATTGGGAAAATTCTGAAGGACGAAAATTATGTATACCAAATAGGAACAAAATTTGGGATTATTAAAACGTGGTTTTCTAAAGGAGATTTTCAGATTTCTGGCACACAAATCCATGGATATATCCCAGAAAAATACATATCGATTCGTGAAGCTGTTTCGAATGAGTCAAAGTTTGGAGGTCGGGGCTTTAGTGGCTGCAAATGTTCAAGATCAATATCTCAATGCTCATGCTCATCGAAGTGCCACAAAAGTTCAACATGCGCAAATAAATAATGTGAAACTATAATTTCCGATTAAATGTTTATTTTTTTAATAATTTGTTTATTAAAATTGCTACATGGCGATTATACTAGAATTATTTAGTAGTAGTAGTGTTAGGCTATCGACCACGTGGTCCTTCCGCCATGTGTTGTTTGTATATTTGTGTGTGTGTAAATGAGCTTGTTACTTTAAAGGATCGCCCTCGTCACTCTAAAAATAGAATTATTTATTTTATTATTATTTTTGTTAATTGAAAATAATAGACAAGTGCGACATTCAAGACATAGTAAGATGGGCCCGAAACAGAATTAGGGAGTGGAGAGATTGTGGGCAGAATGGATAACAATAGACTGCCTAAAATTGCTAGAACAGGGTTAGCGAGATCAAAAAGACTACATGAAAGACCACCAATAAGATAGAAGCTATTTTAAGGTTTTTGGTTAATTACTGTAGAGTTTAATAACTGGTTAAGATCATGATTTTGATAGTGATTTTTATTTTCACTGTACTGTGTGATTTATTAACCTGCTGTGATACATTTTTGTTGATTCACTTGATTATGAGCAGTAGTTGGCGATTGAGAATGATATATACTGTATGCTTAAATATAAAATTTGCAATAGTGGTCTACAATTTTTATTGTTTAGATATTTGTAGAGACTACTAAAATTTATTATTTAGGAAGAGTAGACTTTTGTGTATGACAAAGGATTTGTCAGAAAAATATGGGGAAAATATATACCGTGTGTCCCGTTTGAAGACGCATCATAGGGAATTCCCATGTAAAATTTCAATTGCAGTTTGTATCTCTATTATTGAGTGAAAATGATCAGAATAAATTTAGAATGATTACTTTACCTACTAAAGATATTTTGGAGGTTTTATTTTTGTTTCATCTTCATTTTTAGTCAAAATATACCTTAAAATGTGTAAGCAAATATTTGATAATAAGATCCTCAAAATAGTAGTTGCTGTGAAAAGTCAGTGCTTGTCATCAAAATTGTATAACCCACAAATAAATAATTACATTCAAAATGAGTGCTTAAAACACAGAAGGAAAAGTTCAGTGCTTTGAAAAGTCAGTATATAACATCTAAAATTAAAGATGGCGAGTTTAAAGGTACAAATTCATTATTATTATTGAAACGAGTTAACTTAAAGGTACAATTGCCCGAAACAGAATTAAACTCTTTTTAGTATTTCTCATTTATTTTGTACAACCGCATCCAGTTAAATTATAATTTTTATACTATTGCAAATTTAGAAAGAATCTAAAGAATAAGCATAAAGTGAAACCGATAAATACTTTAATTTGCTTTCAATAAAAATAAAACTAACAACGCTATTTTTAAAATTCATGTCCATACATTAAGTTTTTCTGGATATTCACTTCTTGTTATTGTTCTTTGTTCGTTATTTTCAGACATCAAATAGAAAGTACATTCATATGTAAAACACACACTATTTGGAAATACCTTATTCTCGTTACACTTTTCCATAATAATTTAACAAAATTTAGATCTTGAATCAGGATCCACTGCTTACACTTGATGTTAGATGTACTGTTATCCTTGCAACACTTTGTTACAGTTTCTTCAGATTTCCTCCCTTTATTCCTAACAATATGTTCATGATACACAACCATTATCCTCAAATTTCTGATCAATTCTAGTAATTGTTGATTGACACGGCACTGGACAGGTTTCAAAATTTATACTAAACAAGTCGCAAATGTCCTCCAAAACTAAATTTGATGATCTGAACTTTTTCTTTTGTGGTGTGAGCACTTATTTTGAATTGAATTATTTGTTTGTGGCTTAATCAATTTAGATGACAAACACTGACATTTCATAGCAACTACTATTTTGAGGATTTTAGTAGTAGTAGTATAGTGTTAGGCTATCGACCACGTGGTCCTTCCGCCATGTGTCATTTGTGTATATGTGTGTGTGTAAATGAGCTTGTTACTTTAAAGGATCGCCCCCGTCACTCTAAAGCACCATTAATTGTATCCCAATGGTGAATGGTACCGGTCGCCCATCCGACTACTGACCCGAATTAACGTTGCTGCACGTCAGTTCGGGGCCGTAACCGATGCGCCACCACCGGCGTTGAGGATTTTATTATCAAATATTTCTTCACACTTTTTAAGCTATATTCCGATTAAAACTAAAGATGAAACAAAAATAAAACGTCCAAAATAATCTTAGTAGTTAAAGGAATCATTCTAATTTTATTTTAATAATTTTTGTTCAATAATAGAGATACAAATTGTAATTGAAAATTTTACATGGGAATTCCCTATGATGCGTCTTCAAACGGGACACACGGTACCTACCTATATATTTTCTTCACCTGATGAAGCCACAGTGTGGCGAAACATATATAGTGTTTAAAATAAACCAATTTTTTTTTAAAATATAACAGTCTCGTTATTTTAATATAGTGAAAATAAATAAATGGTTAAATTATTCAATTATCTTGATTATTAACAGTTTCTTCCTAATACAACCAAAATACAGTCCTTGGTTTAGTTTCAAATGATTCCACGCAACTTGTGGAGTAAACGAACTCAATTCACAATATATTTGAAATGCTTAAAATGAGTAAAAATGACACGAATGGTTTTTAAATTCAAGTTCAAGTTTTCTTCGAACTGAATTAAAACTGTCGAGCAATTTTCCGTATAGCCACATTTTCTATTAAATATCTAAAAATAAAAACACCTTTTGCAACAAAACCAGTATTGACTTGACGCAGCCAAATTATAAGACATCGAGATTATTGCAAAAAAATTTCCTCTATCCCAATACAAAAATTATAGTAATTTTACGACAGTGAATACCATTTTCATTAAACTTCAGTTTTTTTTTGTTTATATTTTTGGTTAGTTTAAGTTAAAGTAAAGCTCAGTGATATCATATATGTCAAATATAAAATAACCAGAAATATCCTAACAGTGACCACAATTTTCATTGGGATACTGGTATTTGTAGACACTTTTCTGACTAAGGCTTTCGTGGCCTTTTTCAAATGAAAATTAACATTTTTCAGCATGCTACTAGTCCTTATCAACTCGTCTTAAGATCTCTTGCATTACTTCTTCATATACCTTTCTAGGAAAACTTTCAACGACATTTTTTTAGCTAAAGAATAGTGGTAGAGAGCTATTCTGTTCTGGAAACGATCTTGAACCTCATGTGTTCTTCTTTCTGCGATATTCCTGACTGTTTCTTGTCGATTTATGAAAGCATGCATAACGGTGAATTGGTTTCGGTCGAATTTACTGAATTGGTTGTCGCACTCTAGGATTAATCTCACATTCAAAACAAACGTTGAACTGTAAAAACAACAAAGAACAGAAAAGAAGGAAGGGCGGCGCATCTGGAGGGAAAAGTCCCAAGTTTGTTTCCCCTTCTAGTCAGACTCACTTTCACATTTCCGGCTCCGTCAACAAGCAAGACATGCGTTACTGGAGTGGTGAAAATCCGCGTGAACTTCACCAAAAGCCACTCCATTGTTAACGAGTTACTGTCTGGTGTGCGATATCAGTAATGGGAATAATTGGTCCTTAATTTTTTGAAGAAAACGAACGCGCAGTTACCGTCAATGCAGCTCGTTACAGGAATATGATCGAGGAATTTTTTCTTCCAAGACTCGAAGAAATGAACGTTAGAGACGTGTGAATTCAGCAAGATGGAGCCACAGCACACACATCATGAGGCTCAATGGATTTGCTGCGACAACATTTCCCCGACCGCCTCATCTCTCTCAGAGGCACGCTCTCCAGATTTGGCTCCATGTGATTTTTATTTACGGGTTATTTGAAATCACTGGTTTATGTTGATCGACCACGGACCATAGCTCACCTCAAGAACAACATTCACGAGGCCATTGCCAACCTATCGACTTAATCAGTGCATGCACAATGGAGTGGCCATTTAATCGATGTAATTTTCAAAACTGTATGGAAAAAAAAGTGAGATATTGCATTCTCAAATAAAAAAGAATTAAAATAATAACTGAAGTACTTTTGTTTTTATTGACCTTTCAAATAAGTTAGTTTCTCTGGCGCACCCTATATAAATAACTACTGAGCAAAGTTACGTTTTGACGAGAAATTCATCTTTTATACTTCGTCTAAAGTGATATAGCGTCTAATTTCTTGATGATGTATAACAAATATTCTATTATCTTTATTTCACTGATAATTATGAACTACGGCGATAAACCAAGAATAAGTCAATTAGGTTCAGTCAAAAATATAAAAAGATAATCGAAATCAAACATCAGAATTTTCAAACTTTTATGAGCTACCACATAGTAAGCATCATTTTTACTCTTATATTCAATTAAAATTTAATCATTATGAGTAAATATAATTTTGTTATAGAAATAAAATATTGTTCTATTTTTTATTAATAATCTCACGTAAATAAAAGTAATTGTTTCCAATAATAGGTGTATATAATCTTTGTGCATTCACTGAAAAAATTAGATAATTTAATCGACTCATAAATTTTGCAAATTTCGACAGGCGTACGGGTTCGTGTTCAAGAAATTGCTTTGAAACGGCCTGAGGCGGTTTTAATAAATAGTTGCCCAATTAGAATGGTTCATCGTCCTGGGCTGACCAAAAATGCCAATTTAATCTTTATATGGTATTAGTTAAACTCGTATACATATACATACGAAATCATAATTAAAATACATAAAAATTAATAGAATTGAATCAAATTATGTATTACAAATGCCAAATTAAAAATAAAATAATGAGTATAAAATTGTTCTACTATTTGGCACTTAGTTAAAGTATAACATTTCTATTATAATTCAAAACTTAAAAAATATCTATGATTATAGCATTTTTAGATTTATCTGGGTATACTTTTTTATTTTTGTTCTTAACATGAATACATTTTAATCATAATAATAACGTTTTAAACATAAAACACTTTCGTTTCTAACCTAATAGGTTATTTTATTATTAATGCTGTTTTATAATAATATGGTACAATAGATATGAAAATGTATAAAAATTTTTACGTGTTAGAAAATTAACTAATTTGTTGTAGGTTTACGAAATATTTCGTGCCTTTCTAATTATTAATACAATAGATAATAAATTAATTATACTGCAGAATAATGCGTTTCCAATTTGCGCATCAAACTCTCGTTGCACTATGAGTACACCAGCTGAGACATACATTCCCATTTTCGAACCGAGAACCGGTCGGGTACCACGTCCGACATATCGGTGGTCCCCACCATCTCGCCGGCGGATACCTTCGGGCAGCATTCCAACGGTACCATGGCACCAATCATTCCTGCAATATGCACCTATCGGTCTGCGCGAGTCCGTATCAAGAGAAAGTAGTACACGTTTGCCCTTTATCACTTCAAAAAATGGTGATGTGGCCATCATAGTACTTTCCCTATATTTTTCTCGAAAACTATGAGGTTTACGTAAAAATCTTATTCTTAATAATTTGTGCACTTTTGAATTCTCTACAATTATTTGTTATATAACTTTCATGTTGCTTCAATAGTTTATTAGCAATTGGCAAAAAATGTCAAAAATTTCAATTTTTATTTTTTTTTCTCGAAAGTTAAGAATTTTATGAAAAACATGTTCAAATAAAACTTGTTCAGTTTCTCATTCTCTTTAACTTTTGTTTGAAAAGTTTTGTAATATTTTTCATATTAAAAAAAATATCGGAAAAAAACAAAAAACGCTTCGAGTAAACACCCACTTCCGGTTTATGAATGTTTACCAAAAGCTTTTCAGTTCCAGTTTTTAACGATCAAACCTTACGTTTAAAGTTTCATCTCGATCGGATCATTCGTTTTTGAGATACAGCACCCACGGACAGACAGACAGACAGACAGACAGACAGACAGACACACACACAGACACAAAAAATTTTTTTCCAGAAATTAGTTTAATGGACTCAGGGGACCTCAAAACGGATATTTCCGCAAAAAAAATTTTTCAAAAAAAAATCACGATCACAATACTTCCCCTATATACTTCGTATATAGGGAAAGTAAAAAAGCAAACAAGACTTGAATAACTTGAATGGCACATTTTGGTCGGACCGTTATGGTGGATGTCGGCACTTGTTCGTCTATGTAATGTCGCAATGACTAACCAAAGTTCAAGGTCAAAGTAAAATAATATATACATTTAGTTAAATCATTCGGTTTCGAGGTATTTCTTGAAAAAGTTTAGCCGTCATATTTAAATTATATAAGAAATAGTTTTTTAATTTCATTTTCAACTTATCAAGATAATTAGTGTTATGTAATGAATATAACTCAATAACGAAATTAATAAATAATTTAAAAATGTTTAAAACACCTATTCATTCGATTGAATATTGTTCTTCGAAAAGTCTACATTATGTACTAGTAAGGTTAAATTGGCCGAGTTAATTTATATCTTTACAAATATTTTGAATTAAATTATAAGAATTTGATTAATATACTTAAAATGATTAAAGACTAAATTAGTTTGTTTGTTAAGTAGGGAAATTACCTTAATATG
Source organism: Ontholestes murinus (assembly GCA_963969525.1). NCBI lineage: Eukaryota > Metazoa > Arthropoda > Insecta > Coleoptera > Staphylinidae > Ontholestes > Ontholestes murinus. The sequence continues at coordinate 57,101,698 of OZ018391.1, forward strand.
CAAAGCTTGAAAACGAATATAAATATAATGAGGAGGTACATCAGGTAATCCAAATCGCCTAAAATGGACCAAAAAGGACTAGAATCCCTCGTGACAAATAAAGATATGTATATTTAGTGAATTCCATTACTTAACGAACAGATTGATTTCATATATTTCCCACGGTTTCTCTCTGAATAAACATGTGGATTTCTTGATAATTTACTTCCTCATTTTGAGATATAGTTCCTATTTCTGTTAAATTTATGAATATTAAATGTTAGTAAGTTGCAGCTTCTGTTGTGATTATTTTTTTATATAATTAATAATATATGTAAAAAGCAAAATTTATAATGATTTTTTATGTATATCCTTTACAATATATTATAATTATAATTCAGCGCAAACTGCTTCTACCAAATATCAAATATCTGTATTATTTATAATAATTTGTACATTTATGTTTTTTATTTCTTTTCTTAATTTTGGATTTTAAAATTGTTAAAAGCATTATAATGTTTGTAAATGCTTAAACTCTAGTTGTTACAATCATACGCACAATCTCAATGGCACTTCAAATTTGCACTAACGTGGTGAAATTTCAGATGTACTACCACGAAATAATAAAAAATCCTTAGAAAGATTTTGAATTAAAAAAAGCCAAGCAAATAGTTTAAAACCTTCGAACAAAAATACTTGGAACGGTTAAAATTTTAGAAACATAAAAAATTTAACAATCCAAAAAAAAAACAGAAAACATGTCAGAAGACAGTATTCTGACTGAATACTTTTAAGAGGAATATTAAATACCAGACATATGCCATCTGACAACTATCATAAATCCGTTAAATGTTATTTTTCATATGTCAACTCTTATCTCTCTCTAAGTGATGTCATCTATCGCCTGTCATCTGCTACTTTTTTTATGACAACTATTAGGCATTTTAGAAAAGAAATATTAAATGTTTACATTTATTTGTCGAATATAATCTGTAATATTTTTTATAATATATGTCAAATGACCCTTGTTAACTGGAAAATTTATATGACAACTGCCTATTGTTTAAATTTATCGTATGCCATCTTGCATATTTCATAAGTCATCTGTTTCATGTCAATTGTTAAATGTCACTCTTATTTTGCCACTTCACTGTTAATTTGTCAAATATCATTATTAGGAAGATAATGTTGGGAACTCACCGACAACTCATCCGACTATGTCATATTTTAACTGTTTTATATTATCCACCAACTGTTATGTATCAACTCTCATTTAGTGTCTGATATATGTCATATATAATCTGCCATCTGTCATTTTTAGGCTTTAGATTAACTAGTAAGTGTCACTCTTAGAAAATAAATAGGAACCCACATAATACATGTTGCTTGCCATCTTTTATGTGTCATAGATTAACAGTCACCTGCCAATTCTCAACTATTTAGTTATTTATCCTACTTATAACTGAATAGTTGAGGCTGTTAGTGATTGAAAGTTTATATCCTCATCACTTATTTACTAAGTATTTATCCTACGTTTCTATTTGTTTATGTTTATTAGACTTTAGTTTCCTTTCCAAAGAAATACATATAAATATACAAAAATATTATACAAAACATACAACATTTTTTGATTTGAATGAAACTGGGCCAAGTTCATGCAGCTGCGATGATCCTCCAATGTAACTCTTGTTCGTGGTAAATAGTAGAAGTTCTATTTACCACAATTATTTAAATTTATTAACATTTGCCTCAATTTGCCTTTATTTCTCATCTTTTTAGAGATGGAATTATAACTGTCAAAATTGACAACTTTTTTTTGTCACATGATCCCATCTATTATCTGATATACTGTTATTTATCGTATACGATGTGTGCTTATATGCCCTCTATCACCTGCCATCTGTTAAATATTTTATATCAACTATTAAGTGTCACTTTTACAAAAGAAATTCTTGGCTGTCAAATATTAACTACGATACACTATCAGTCAGCTGATAACTGTTTATTTTTATTCGTCGTATGTCACCTGTTATTTGCCACTTACCTTATATTAACTGTCAAGTAACATTTTTGCAAAGGTAATTCATTTGACGTTTAACTAACTGAAGAAAAGAAATGTTAAACACTCTGAGGCATCTCATCTATTATATGTCATCTGTCGCCGGTTAAGTGGTATATATAAACTGTCAACTGCTAATTAATAACTCTTTACAGTTATTTTTCATATATCACCTGCAATCTTCTATCTAATATATGTCCAATGTCACTTGTTGACTTTTATATATTATTTATCAACTACCTATTGTTTACATTTATAATATGCTATCTTATATATGCTATTTTTAGCTTGTCAATTGATATCAGTTTTATATTATAACTGTTAAATGTTAATCAATCAAGACAAAAATATGTTAAAAATTCTTCGGCCATTGCTCTGATTAATATCATCAATATCAACCTGTCAAGTATTACATATTATCTGCTAAGCGAAAAACATTCTGACTGCTAGATGTCATATGTCATTTAACAAATTTTAACCTTCTATACTATTATTTGTCATAATAATAATAATAATAATAATAATAATAATAATAATAATAATGTTTATTAGTGCTAGTAACTACAAGTTTTACACACGTCATATTGTCTTATTCATAATATATGTAATGTTATTTAATTAATTCTAACTTAAATCTAATACACAAATCAGGATACACTTATAAATAGCTAGAACATAACATCTACGATACAAATAAAAATAAATAATTGTCTATAGAAAGTATAGTGGAAGTAGTTAAAACTGACGTTTATATATACACATTGAACACACGATTACAGTTTAAAATGTGGTGAAGGCGTAAGAGTATGGTAAGTGTAATTAATTTAATCAAACTAATAAAAGAGCAATAGTTGGATTGTCTTAAAATTCATTAAGGTTCGGGTCGGCTAAATATTCATCCCAGCTGAAATAAGCCTTACTGATAAGAAGTTTTTTCAGAGTTAGCTTAAATTTCTCAAATAGTAGGATTCTCATTCTCTGAGGCAGTTTATTGTAAAATTTAATTCCCCAGAACCTAGGGCCATTTCTACACTTTATTAGTCTCGTTTTGTTAATATATATATTATAATTATGCCTGGTTTTATGACTATGTTTGGTTGAAATTATACTATACTGGCTAAAATGTTTCGCAATGTAAATCAAGCAGGTATAAATGTATAAAGAGGGTAAGGTCATTATACTTAAAGATTGAAAAAGAGGCTTGCATTCCTCTCGGTAGCCTGCTCCTGCTATGATTCGAATTGCGCGCCTTTGTAAAGCGAATATTCGGTGTCTCCCGGAAGAATGTCCCCAAACAAGCAGTCCATAGCTCAGTAAACAGTGACAAGTTCCGTGATATGCTGCTCTTAAGATGTGTCCTGAGACATGGTTAGACAGGTTTCTTAATAAAAATATTTTGCTACACAATCTTTTGGCTAGCATGTTCGAGTTCTGCACCCACGTTAAGGAAGAGTCCATGACTAATCCTAAGATTCATTTGATTCACTCGAGAACAGACTGGCATCATATTCCCAATTGCGAAGACTACAGAGCATATTGACAGTTTTTGTTTGATTAAGTTGCAGTCGGTTAGCGTCAAACCACCTCTTGGACCTTAACAGAGCACTGCTACTGAGCTGTAGACTTATATCAGGGTGATCACTTGTGCTTATCAAGGTGGTATCATCAGCATACATGATGGTTTGTACATTATACACAGCGTGAGAAAAGTCGTTTATGTAGACCAAGAATAATAGTGGTCCTAGTGTCGATCCCTGTGGTACACCATGTTCTACCCTAAGAGTGTCAGAAGTAATTCCATCCACCTTGACTACTTGTGATCTCCCAACCAAGTACGATCTAATCATTGCACAACTAGACTCGCAGAAACCGTAGAATGCGAGCTTTTTTATTAATAAGCAGTGGTTAACGCAGTCAAAAGCTTTTGTTAAGTCCAAGAAGGTGACTACTGAAACCCCCCTATTGTCGAACGTCTCTAAAATGTTTTCACAGAGTTGTGAAATAGCATCAGTGGTAGAGAACCCTTTTCTAAACCCAAACTGGCACGCATTAAGCAGCTGATTATTTTCCAAGTAAGATACTATTTGGATGTACATTATTTTCTCTAGGATCTTTGAGAAAACGGAAATTATCGACATTGGTCTGTAGTTAGAAGCGTCACATTTGTCACCCTTCTTAAAAACAGGTATCAGTAATGAGGTCTTCATTAAATCAGGAATTATACTGTACCGCAGACAAACATTGATAATGTTGGTCAGAGGTATCAGTATAGACTCCTTACAGCTTTTAATTAGGTCAACAGACCATCCATAAAAATCTTTTGTCTTACTCGTTTTTAAACCACATATTACATTTCTTACATGAGCCACTGACACCTGCTTGAAACTAAATTTGGCATTAGACCTCATGGGTGGCATGAACTTCATAGCATTAGTAATACTAGTTGCTGTAGAGTTAACGATAATCTTTATTAAGTTCTGAAAAGATTTATTGAACTCACTTGGAGAGATTGGACATGACATATGTCATCTCTCAGATGTAACAGTTAGAGAGATAATGTTAGAATCTTTCAAATCTCATCTTAATATCATCAATATCAACCTGTCAAGTATTACATATTATCTGCTAAGCGCAAACATACTGACTGCTAGATGTCATATGTCATTTAACAAATTTTAACCTTCTATACTATTATTTGTCATATGTCATCTCTCAGATGTAACAGTTAGAGAGATAATGTTAGAATCTTTCAAATCTCATCGAGATATATTTCATCCGTCAAATGTCATATATTATACGCTACTTAGGTGATTCCATACATTAGTTCGGTTTTTGAAGGATGAAATGAAACAAGTTTTTTTCATACAAAGGATTAATTTTAATTAATAATATATTCTTCATTTTTGTTGATGACCTCTGGCCATCTTTCCAAAAATTGCATTATTCCGCTCTCATAGAAGGTTTGAATCTTAGAGACGAAAAATCTGTAGAGATACGTTTTCACAGCTCTGATTAGCGAACGATTTTCCGTTGAGGGAGCTTTGCAGAGACCGGAACAAATGGTAGTCGGATGGTGCAAGGTCCGGAAAATATGGAATACGGTGGATGGGGCAAAACATCCCAGCCAAGTTGTACTAATATTCGCTGAGTGATTATTGCTGTGTAGTGTTGGGACTTTGCGATTGAACAGCTCTGTACGTTTCTGTCGCAATGCTTTGTTCAATTTCGTTAGCTATATGCAGTAGACCTCTGAATGAATTGTTTTTCCATGAGAAAGCAGCTCGTAAAACAGCATACCATTATTGATAGCAAAACCTTCTTCGGATGCAGGACGGCCTTGCATGTCGCTTCAGAAGCCAATTGCAGATGGACATGCGGTTAGCAAAGTTCACCTCGGTCAATTAGTGCGTCACCCAAACATAGAGGGGGGACACGTAGCCAAGATGTTGCAAATGCCTTTGAATGGTTCCTTTCCATATTTCAAGTGTCTCCGCAATCGATTGCACCTTACTAAACCAGTGCTTTGATATCAGTCGAATTAACCTCGATGGTCCGACTGCTAAATGGTCCATCTTCAAGACTCGCATTTCTGGAACGAAATTTGGCAAACCATTTCTAAGTGGAAGATTCTGTTAAGGAACCGTCCTCGTATACGCCGGATATCTTTCGGTGAGCCTTCGCAGCTCGCTTGCTTTTCGCTTCTTATTCTCTGACAGGTTTACAGGCCTCTTATGTCAATGAAAACAAAAGAAACAGATGAAATGAGAGAACTGTTCTCCTTTCAACACATATTTCAATTGCCCGATTAGGCAACCATAATCGCAGATATTCCGAAATAATATGCACTATTAACAAAAACCAAACGAATATATAGAACAACCCAACATTTGTTATACATCAATGTTCATCTAGTATATGCTATCTATTACCTGTCATCTACCGACTACTTTATCTATAAAATGTTTTTGTTAGAAAATGAATATTAAAAACTGTCAGGAAACTCGTATGATATATGTTAACAGTCACTTGTCAAATGTCATATATTAACAATTGTCAACTGAAATTTAATAAATATCATGTCATCAATTAAATCTTTTATGTCAACTATTAAGTGTCACTGTTTCAAAGGAAATGTTACTTGTTAAGTGTCATACATTAGCTTTCAGCTGTTTAATGTCCACTGTGATATATTCCTTATCTCAACTGTCAAGTAACATTGTTGAAAAGGTAACATTGTAAAATCGCCGGCAACTCACGTGTCACTTGAGTCGCATATTATCTGTCACCTACCTACTGTCATATATTATTTGTCAAGTGTTACTGTTACTTCATGTCAACTTAAATCTAAACTAATACAAAATAAAATTTTAGGAACTTATGTCAGAACAAAAATTACTAGCAGATAAAGGTAACAAAATTAATGAATTAGAATGCCAACAATAAATTAATGTTTTTTGTTAGATAATGGTTAATCGATATCAGCGATCTGTATTGAATAAGCCATTATAAATAAAATTATGCAGCTACTGTGTGAAAAGTCTTTTATTTGCCTTAAATTATATAGCTTTTCTAAAAACACAAATTAGCTACAATTGTAATTGCAACTAATTGCTGAATAAGTGAAATCTTTCGTTAAAATCTCAGCTCATTTTTAGAACCTCCATAAAGTGACAAAAATATTAATAGCAGACATTTTAGACATTTTTGAGGTCAAATCTCTCTTTACCTAAGTTCTTAACAAAGGAACACTCGAATATAAATACAAATATTCCATTTCCACCATAGACGTTATCAAACACTGTATATTAAATAATAATACTATGTACAATGGAAGTCACTAAAATAGTTCGAAAGAGCTCTAATGGGAATAATTTGTGAGAAATATAAAGATGGAATGAATTTATGCTTATTTAATTATACTAAACTAGCAAAAGTAATTAAATAATGTAACAATCAAGTTTTCAAACATCTGCAGATATGTATTTCAACCTCTGGATCTCATCAGTACAGTCTTAATTTATACTTGATTGAACACAATAATGAAATCTTATAGACTGATGATACGACCATCGAAAATCAAGGAGTATACAAATTTGATAAGTATTAAAATCAAAAAATCATTAAGAAATGTAACGTTAATGTAGCTTTCAAATGTAGTAAAAAGATATCAAATTTAATTTACAATCCAAAACCCAAAATTAATATAATTAAAGGTCAGGAATATATAGATTAACATGGGGGTCTTGTAAAGGAATTTACATTGGTCAGTCTGGTCGGAATTTTGAAACGCGTCTCAAAGAACATGAACGAGCTTATCGCTTAAAATATAACAATTAGACTTTTGCAAACCATTTATTAGAAAAAAATTACAATTTTGGAAAGGATGTACTTTCAGTAATCCACTTTACCGGTAAAGGTCGTAAAATGGATTTACTGGAAGCACTCGAAATTCATAAAGCCAAAATTAATCCGGGTTTTTCCATTCTTAATGACCAGACCGACGTAATGTATTCTCCTCTTTTCGATAGTATATAAGCAACGTTTGTAATAAATTTAGGTACTTTCTGTTTGATAATGATCAGCTTATGATCGAAACTAGTCACAGTTATACAAAATATAGTGGTAAAACAAAGTTATAACGTGTTCTATTTATACCAATTTTCATTTTCATTTGATGCAATAAAGTCTAAAACGGAAAAACAAAAAGGAGCATAAATGCACACAATGGCATCAGCTCCCAAAAATTCTAGAACAATAGAACATAAGATCAAACAACTGTAGTCGACGCAAAAGACAATTTTACAAAAATAATAAGTCGTGATTTAATAAGATAGGAAAATATTCTAATAATCTGTATAAACAGACTGCTTCTAATACTAATAGCTGGCATTAATACCACTCAAAGAAGATCGGTTGACCTTTTCTAGTCTAATCTTCGAAGAATTATAGCTTAAAGTGATACATGAAACCTTCCTCAAACTCTACTGGATTACAGAGGCTTGAGGATTTTTTATGTACTAATTGTGTGCCAATTAGAACGATTTACACGTTTTTACTACCGACTTTTATATTTTGAAATATTTTCTTTGAAAGCAAAAAACCTCAAACAAATAAAATTTCCATTGAATGGAATTACGATCATACGTTTTTTGTGTATGTTATTTATATTATTCTATCGATTGGGGCATGGTGGTGGTGCGTATGCGACTTCTGGTAAATGGATCGGTGATAGTATTTGAGTATCATTGCATTTATTAAGATTTTCTGTCAATTTTTCTATCACATTTTATGTATGTTTTCTAGAAGAACCATCATCCATTAAATAGTCTGAAGATTTTCTAGACGTAGCTTGTATTTACGACAGAAATGTTGTGTTAAAGCATTAGGACATGTTTTTGCTGCTAGTTTTGCGACTGTGCCAGAGCTAAAACAAAGGTTGTTTAGTAAATTTGTTTGTCCAATTAGAGAGTTATTGGCAAAGAATGTCTTAAGGGAGCCTAATATTAATAGATAACTTAACTCTTTGCCAATTCATCATAAACTCTAGAAAAAATGCAACTAGATATTCTAAAAGACTTAGATTTTATTCGAAATTAAAGTAATAATTTTAGTTTCCCTTGTGCATTGCTGATGACATATTGTTTAACTATCACCAGGAAATGGTAGCACAGGAAATATACTATCGAGTCTAGGATCAGAAGCTTTGTGAAGGATCGAGTTCAGGAAGAGACTACCTATAGTTTCCCTGATGCTTCTTGAACAGTTATCGATTATTAGCTCTGATAAATTTTATATGGATGGTTTGATGCTATATTTTCAAAATATTCAGGACCCAGCGAGAATTCCTATTGAGTTCCTATATAAGAAAAAGGCTCCTACAATAATAAGATGACTTAAAATAGCCCTGTACAAGAAACAGAACAGGGAATTTGATATTGAATCTGTAGAAATAGATTCTTGCGTGTACCCTTAGTTATGTAGAATCTGTTATGATCATATCGTTTTGTCTTAAAACTACGAACTTGTGAACGAGTACTGATTTTTAGAATCTTGTTTTTTAATAGTCCGCGATCCAAAATGGCTAAGGCTATTAGGAACATTCATGAAAACGCAGTTAATCCATTTATTTTATTTTTTGTTGTTTTTGTGTTACGAGACATATCTATTGCTATGACCTCATCTCAATTCTTTATATTCTTATTATATATTATCAAATTTAGAAAATATTAGAATCATAACCTTTTTCTTTGAAGATCTAAGGTTAATATTAATTTAAGAGAATACTTTTAGCCAACAAAAAAACAGCGTACAATATACAAATAATCTCATACATAACGAGTGTTTAACAAAATTCTACGAAAAAGTTGCCGTTGAATAGATGTTAGGTCATATCTGAGTTAAAATAGCATGCGCATGGGTAAAGAAGAACTGGTTGTCATGTCAGACGTTAATAACCCATAACAATCTTAAAAACAGTAAGAAGTTGATGATTAAATTATATTTCCATAGTGAGCAAAAAGTTTGTTAGGAGAAGCTTCGAAATTAATCTCAGTGGTCATCCACCCAACTAGGGACTGTTTATACAAGACTATTGACCACATGACACTCTAATGGTTTTATCTTACTTTACTGCAGAGAAGTATGACGTTTTTGAAAAATCATAACGCAAAGAATTTTAAATTAAATCAAAATTTAATTTGTTAAAAGGTATGAGTGGATTTTTCATGTACGGAAAATAATGTCATCTAAGCGATGTCCATTCTTTTCCGTACGAAAAATGCTTTAATTTCCCGAGTGATAGCATTGGGCAGCTGATTAAGGATCCGTGATTTCTCAATAAATACGCGAGCCTTTAGGAACCCCTACAGAAACTCTATGTCCCCTCGTAGCGAAATGAGTCGTCCAGGAATATGTTTTCTCAAAAATGCCATAGACTCCTTTTAGATGTGACAAGTTGCCCCGTTTTGCTGAAAAAGACTCTTCTAATGTCAATATCATACTATGTCAACTCTGGAAGGAAAAATCCAGCAGCATGGTGATGTAAAGTTGTGTGTTGACAGTTACTGTGCGTGCGTCCCCCCTCTCAGGAAAAGTACGGGCTTATAATTCCGAATCTTTCAAGTGCACAATACACTGTAAGTTATTCGCTCTGAAGAGATCTTTCATGGAGTTTCCTCGGATGTTATCTGACCAGTAGCGATAGTTTTGTTTACTAACGTACCCCGATAAGTGAAGTGCGCTTCGTCACTCATTATGATAATGCTGTCATCTGCCACCTCTTTTACCATTATTTCATCAAATCGTACCCTACGTATATAATCATTTGGTTACAGTTTCTGTACAACCATCATCTTATATAGGTAAAGGTATAAATCTAAATGTAAAATTCGTTGTATTAACTAGTAACTCATCCTCAGCGCACGAGCATGCCGCATTACCGATCGACGTAGACTTGCTTCCATAGCTGCCTTAACTTGAACCACATTTTCAGGGGTTCTGACACTTCCTTCTCTACCTCGAGGTACTACAGGCATCAACGATCTTATAGTACGGAGGTTCTGCACCCTATTCAGGATGGTGTTTCGGGTATGAATACAAACGTGCCTTCTAACTAAATTTAATACTTTCCAAGCTACATTCTTGATGGAACAAAAATTTAATAGGTTTGTTTGCATTAATACACTTGTTGTGTTCCATGTTTTTATTTACAGTTTCCTGACATATGTTTGTGAATTGTGAAATTCGAAACATATGTCAGGAAACTGTAAATAAAAACATGGAACACAACAAGTGTGCCTTCTAACATTGAATTGTGTTCGAAATATGCATTGATCTAGAGTCCACGATTTCATAACGATTAAACCAAACAAAATGGCAATGTCGGTTTGTCACATAACAACCATTCCGAAAACGTTAAGCTCCCAATGCGCTGAGTTATACGCGTTTCAAAAACTGCATTACGGTGATAAAATCCAAAATAGATAGAAACCGTTTCGTGGATGTTGCTGATAGGGAAACAATAATTTAATGTTTCCAAATTTCACAGAATTGTTTTAATCTACACTTTGACATAGGTTACAAGGTTTTAGTGACACTTAAAGTGTTGGAAAGTAGGAAAGCAACATATGTAATTCAAAGTTTCCAATTTCAATCTGTTTCGTTGTACATTTTGGCATATGGTACAAGTTTTTAGTGTCGTTAAAAGTGTTGATAAGTAAGAAGGCAAAATTTGAAAGCAAGACATTTATTACATGATCATATTTTTACAGTTAACTGTACTGTCAGTTGGTAGTTTTCAGAAAATAACAAGAAAGCGTTTGCATATATTTGTTTATTGTTTCACTTATGTATAATAATTTCATATACATGACTATCCGATAAGAGTGGATTATTTGATAATTTCTTTAAATCATTTTCACAGGTGAGGCTTGGTATAGAAAGAATCAAAAATTTTGTCTGATTTGTAGAAAAACTTGATTAGAAATGGTTGTTCGTATCAAGAAGAAATTATAGCGCATAGTAGATATAGATAAATGATTGATTTGAAAACTGCCATATCACTTAAAACAAATATAATTAGCTTGTTTCTGTATCAAGTGCCATTAATATAGTATTTTATAGACATTAAAGAACTCCGTTAAATATAGCTATTATAAAGAGGAAAAAAAACATGTTCGTTGAGTGGTAATGTCATGTGCTTTACTAAAAATTGCTTAACACATTATTTTAATAGTTAATATGTCAAATTTAATAATATTAATTTACTTTCTTGAATATAAACTAAATTAAAGCACGTCTAATAGAATATTATAAAACAGGTCCGTTGTTGTTGGTGATTAAATATTTCTACAATATTATAGTTTCATTAAGACTATATCATTTTAAGTAATCATGTTTTTAGAAGAAAATGTAATTTTTAAATTAGGCTTGATATTCATTAAATAACATATAATAACAAACTTTAACTTCCAGTTTATTAATAAATACACTGAATTATTATTATTCAGACTTTTGCGCAAAAAATACCTTGCGTCTAATTTATTGAATAGTTATAAATTCATTTGCACAGCTGACCCAATAGTTGTCTATATATATAATTTCATTATCACACCATAAATTGCATTAGAGCAATTACTTTAAAGGTCAGAGTATTTAGGTCGTGGGTGAAGTTTATTTTCTCTGTAGTTGAATTCATGTCAATTACGTATTTAAAATGCAATAAATATTTATGATGTCATAATATGTGATCGTCAGATAACAAAATCAAGATTACCCGTACAATCTCCAATAATGAATGAGATGGTAGACAATCGGATTCGATAACAGTACCAAAACGTGATGCAGAACTCCATTAAAATACAATAATCAGTTTATGTATAATAAAGCAGTTTTGGAAATTATGCCCAACCTAGGATTAAAACCTTTCCGTGCATTAAATATCGCTACACATGTTTATTTATATTCAAATATTTACATTGTGGACACGTTCGCACCGGTTGGAACAGGCCCATATAATAGCATTAGCATTACAGGTGAGCAAGGTACGAAGGAGTTACGATACGGGCACACCTCTGACACACTATGCAGACTATGGTATGGCGGTAACAGTGAGGCTGAGGCTTATGAAGTGCTAGTGGCGGAGTACCCGGCAGTACCGCGATGGTACCACACGTGGTGCCTGCTGTCCGCACCAGATGATCCGCGAATCGTACGAGATCGCGCGTGTTTCGCTCGCCGTGTCCCTGAAGACGTCATACATGCACGCACTCATTACAATCATTTTGAAATACTGATCAATTAATTCTAAGTACCGGTCATCAGAAGTAATTGAATGAAAATAAACCTGTAGGTGGATTGTTAGGAAAGTTTAATGTCACATGGGTGCATCTCCAAGGATTTATCTTAGATTGAAGTATTTGACGAATATTTAATCAATGGTAAGTAATTATATTATAATGCAAAAATATAAATAATAGGCTGATAGCCATTTAGCCATTTAGCAGAAATTATCTTTTTTTCTAATTGTTTAGTTGTAATGTTGCTTTACTATGTAAAATTGTCTGCAATATAGATGTTTGTATATATATAAATAATAATTAAAGTTGACAAATAATGCGACCACTTATTACTATTTATAAGAAGAAACTATATTTTAACATGACATTTTTTCTATCACATTAAATTTCCATGCTCTGAATAATATCACCACATTTATAAATTACATATCTATAGTAAACTTAATCTTGCGTGACGTTTGATTTGTGTATACCATATTTTTTAATATTTATATTTCTAGATAAAAACGTCTTTGATTACAACGTGACTGTGACAAATTGTTTATAATTTAGAATCTTTCACTAAGACTACTTTTTTAATAACATACTTATATGTCTCAAATAATTCAAACCTCGCAGTTTAAAATATTGTGATATTTTTATTTCGCGAGTATTTTGGACAGGTATCCAGGACTTGAATTCATGATTCAGATTGTGACTAATGGTGAAAAAATTCCGCGAGAACGAAATAAAGATGAACTATTACATTAGAGTAATTCTATTCTTATATTAATTATTATAATTAAGTACAAAACATTACATAAAAATATATGTAGAAGTGTGGACGGAATCCACCTATTTAAATTATGATAATAATATAATTATACGATTTAATTGAAGTTGTATGATATATCATTTAGAATATATAATACTTTAGTTCTAAATGTGTTCATTTTTACTCTCATAAAATATGTTCGATAAACATTCGAATTGATGAAATATTATTCACCTATTAGATTTTTACACAGTCGCATGCTCTTAATCCTTTCTATATCGCACCAAAAATTCCGACTATTAATAGCATTATTAATCATTCTTTTCTATAATTTTATCAAAACAGGTTAAATCTAAAATTAGGATATAGTAATCAAAAAAAGATTACATAATACGTAATATTTTATTAGAAATAATATGTAATGATAATTAAATTATAGTTTTACTGTCAACAACAGTTTCCTATTCTGGTTTCCTCAGTGCAGGTCAGTTGAAGGGAAACGGAATATTCCTACAGTGTTTTTTTAAATGTTTTCCGTTAATGATAAATACACAATTACGGTGGCATCTATTATTTAAACGTTGCACTAATTTCCCCTGTAAACAGAGGCAATTGACAATAACAATATAAACAACAGTTGTTGTTGACAGGGAAACAATATTTTTTATGTTTATTGTTAACTGTTGATAGTCTTTAATTGTCCTCTCAATTAGAGAAATCGGTGCTGCATCTAAAAAATTGATGTCACCTTAATGATATTTCTATCTTTAATTATGATAAATATTTAATAATGCATTTTGCAATCGTATAATCTAAAATTTTGTCTTATAGTAAAATCTCCCACTATAAAATATATTCAAATAAAATTGTTAAAAAATTTTAATTGAATATACTATTTACCCATGACGTTAATAACTCTTTTTGTAAATATGTATTAAATAAATTAAGACATATAACAAATATACAATCTTAATATATCATACCAAAGCTTTTTGATTATGATCAGATATTTAAGTTTATGCAAGGGTTTCCTTTTATATATCGAGTATAGAAAACTACAAGAAAATAATTTACTTATCGAACATAGGCTTATAGTTTTTCAAAATATTATCCATGAAGACCATAACTTTGCATGCTATTGAACCAATTTGGAAGTAGTTTTTCCACTGGAAGTACCTCCAAAATATACATGCAAACGTTAACCTCGTAATTTTTGGTGTGCGCGAAAAAAAATTCATTGGTTGATCAATTGGGTCTGTACAGAAAATGGCAATTCATTAAATTTTTCAGTTCTCAAGAAGTCTCTTATTTGAGCTGATGTGTTAGAGTTTGCATTGTCCTCGTAGAGAATGATACGTCTTCATCGATTATGTTTTCTAATTTTTCTGAAACGTCAGTTAAACAAATGGTTGTATACCATTCAGAATTTGTTATCTGACATTGCACTAATGGTACAGTTTTCACATCTCCGTTAATTTTTTTGGAGAAAAACAGGCGACCATTTGCTTTTATTTGATTTAGCTCATCTTAGGAACGTCGGTTGTCAGATGACAGTACCTGGAAATATAAAAGGCAACCCTCGTAACATTTAATGCACTTTTAAAGTTTTAACATTTCAAAAATCATCTTGCTTTTGTAATATATGTAACTTAACATGCATAAGAATATATTAATAAGGTTTTACGTTTCCTAATTTAAGTTACGATTGTTAAGTTTTATTTTCTGCCCGTTGTGATTAGAAAGAAGTTTATATAGTTAAGATATTTAATTTTTTAGTTCAGGGCTAATAGTGCATATATTTTAAAAATTCTGTTAATGTGAATATTTTAATTCTAATGTATGTCTGAAAAAGTATTGTAATAATTTCTTTCGTATAAAAAAGTATTGTAATAACAATTATTCCGTAATCAATTTTCAACTGAAATATTCTTTCTAAGGACCCGTGAGTCAACTACTATAAATTTTTAATATGTACCGAATTTAGATGTTTACCCGAGACCATTTTTTGTTGCTCTGATTTTCTTGCAAAATAAATACAATTCAATCCAAATATTTACTTGATTTTCAAAAATATTTTTTTACTTATAATTAATAAAAGTGGGAATTATACAAATAACAATTGGATAGAAAAGTAATATCTCAGATAAATTCTCTGTAAATTATTAGTAATATTTACAACAATAAGATAATAATATGAAAATAAAAAATAAAATCAAGTCAAGTTTAGAGTTTGTTGTAAATTGTTGAGGATTTTATTTAACTCTAGAGATACAATTAATCACATAAAGAAGTCAGGTCTATGAAATTTCATGTCTCGAATGTAATTGTACTATATAGGACAAACTAGTCGAAGCTTTGAAGGTAGATTTTCGGAACATTTCGGTCATCTGACTAAATCAAAATAGCAGAATAGAAATCATTTGTTCGAATTTAAACATCGATTTCCATAAAAAATACATTGTATTAAAGGTTCAAAGCTCAATCTATTCGAGCTGCAGAAATTTTAAAAAGAAGTAATAATCCTCACGTTAATATGCTTAACGAGCAAACATATGTAATGTAAAAGCCACTTTTCAAATATCATCTCCAAAAGGCAATTATAATTTTTGAAAATTTTGACTGAACCCCGAAAGTGTGTTGTTTAGTAATTGCAATTACTTAAAGCAACACACTTAAGGGAAGTAGTCAAAAATGGACGAATCTTGGTTGCTTATCGTATCGATTTAAAAAGGGCTTCACAACCACAAAATAGTTTATAATTCCAATCAACTTTGTTCTTACAAATCTGGATAATAACAAACATGCACATTCAATATGTACAATGAAATGTTTTGTAAAAGGGCATTCCGTAAATAAATTCAAATTCAAAAATTTGTCAACTTATTAAAAGCTGTCAACTTGACGTTTTTTTAGGTAAGCTTCAGTTATATGCAATCAGTGGAAACTGTTCTAGTCTTTTGTCATCTAATCTAAACACCAGAATACATGTTACATCAATATATATTGATAATGTTCTATACATTTCAAATATGTCTGCGCCATAAGGAAGCTTGTTAGACTTATACAGGGTGTCTCCAAAAAGTTATATTTCTAGCCTCCTACGTGAACATGGGGGTATATCCAGCGATAGTCTGCCTCTTGGGAATGGAGTTACAATGGAACGTCTCTCGGAAGCGAACGGGTTCTTTTTTGTGCGATTGTGTAATATTCGAGGTTTTCATCACTTAAATAAGACGCTAAAAATGTTTCTTATTTGAAAATATGCGATAAAGTTATAAGAGATCACTATCACATTAGAGAAACCAAAAACAAGATCATTAAGAATGACAAAAAATGTGGATAATGTTAACCAGTCTGTTCGTGACGATCCAAACCTTTGAATTCGGAAGGACGCAAATTTGCATAGAGCGTAATTACACCGTATTATTCATAAAGGCCTAGAGCAGCATTCCTATAAAATTCAATTGGCACAAGAAATAAAGCCCCAGGAAGCCAGTCAAAGTGAAAATTTCACTGGCAAATTATTCTCCAGTACAGGTGAGATAAATCTACTTTCACGCAATCCAAATTTAACCCGTATGGACTCTTTTCTGTTTAGTTATCTCAAATCTAAAGTATAGAATATAAATTTAAAATTGTATAGTTTAATGAATAATATACACTTTTCGATAGATGGTTTAGTTTTTTTAATTCGTCTACTAAATATAAACATTTTTTTAAAATGATAAGTCACTAAACATAAATAAACATATTAGTATGTTTGCAGATGGTACTAAAAGTAGCAAACAAAACAGCTCTAAATGTGTCTAATGAAACAAAGCTTAACGGACTAGAAAGCTGTCTTACTATGAGTTTATGGTGAATCATTGAAATATTTTTTTTTGGTGTTCTTATACAAAATAACGTAACATTAAACGGGTTGGAGTTCAAAAATCGTCAAATATTCGTATTTTATATATTCAATACGAAAAGACATACACGTAAGAGTGCAAAATATGTATATATATCTTACTCTCAATTCCAAAGAACTTGTTGTAATTGGTAGTGCAGTAAAACAATTTCAAAACTTAATGTTATCCAAAAAGAGGACGAGCAGTCAAAATTAATTTAAAAGATAATAATATAGCCTATAACGAGCCTCTATATATTAAAAACAATTGAATTTATTGGAAAAATTCCATATACATTTAAAGCAAACCTTCTAGTATATGATAACAGATAAATAGTAGTCTTTATGACAATACAGTCATAACTTTTATCATAACTAATGTATAGTAGAATTTATAAAATAATATAATACTTTACGTAACTTTTTAAAAGAATTGTCCAGTGTCAATGGGTCTTTGTTTGTCTTCCATGAAAATACATATAAATATATATTAATTCCAGAAGAAACTTAGATTATTAAATCAATAGGTTGTTTTTTAATATACGTGGATTTTAAATAAATAAAACAATTACTGCAAAACATTATTATCATTAATAAAAAGTATTAAAGTCTTTTAGTTCAATGTAGAAAATTAACTAATTATTATCATTAATCAATATGAAATATATAAAATAAAAGTTAATATTTCAGTTTTTAATAGTATTTAGGGGTATAAAAAGTATATTTTGCTGTTATTTACTTATATTATTAAATGTTTAAAAGACATTAAAATGCATTTTTTTGCTTGTGACCTAAAACAGCTTTAGTGTATGATTGTTTTGTGATGATGTTTCATATTATTTTAGTTTATTAGTTATCTAAGGGTTACAACAAATGTAGATATGGTTGGGGTTTGCTAAGCTATAAAAGATTATTTAGATGTATTTAAGTGAGAATTTCTTTTGTTTGTTGATGCAGAAGAATATTAGATGGATTATTAATTATAAGGGTATCTTTCTGAAAGGATAACAATGATTAAAAAATCTGCAGGTTAAGATTGCATTTTGTCGAAAAAATCATCATAAATGTCCACTTTTTTTTATTTATTTTTAAGGCATCTACTTCGTTATACATGTTGAACACTAATTAAAACACTTTAACTTTGTTTGTATAACACTGTTACAGTGTTACAGTGTTATACAAACAAAGCTAAAGTGTTTTAATTAGTCCACTTTTTTGTTTGTGATAATTCCTTTATTTCGTTAATTAAGATGTGTTTTGATTATTCGTTCAAGGTTTTAGGTGTAAGTTATATATGTTAAATTAGAAACAAATATTTTTTTTAAATACTTACTAATGACTAAATAAAGGTATGATCTGTTGCAACACTTAACATTCATTTATCATTAATTATTGTAATGGAATTTTCGATAAAATTCAGTATTTAAAAATGCTTCCTTTAATCTTAATATCGAAACGTGAATGCATTTAATATCCAAGAATATACTCATGTAGATTATTTGTTGTTTTTAACGGTGCATAATTGAAATACTTAAATATATTCAAAATAATGTTAGCTATTGTTTTTAAGTTATAAATCAGTAAATGATTAATTTCTATTACAATCCATCAATTATTTATTGATTGGATTGAAAGGTACGTACTAGATATAATAGACTTATTTTTCTAACTAACCTTGACATAACCAAGTAAGAAATATATTTTAGATTTAGTATTAGCAAAACAATTCCATTGCAATAAAGTATCAAGTTGACTTGCTATGTTGTACTATAAATGAATTATATTTATTTCCTATAATATCTATTATACGTAAAGCCTAATAAGGACCTAACTAATTACTAATAAAATTTATTTTTTATAAAATTAAATTAAATTTAGTTACATTTATCAAGCATATATGAACTGCATGTATGAATGTGTGTTTTATTTAACTTGATTGTAGAGCTCTAAATATCTGACAAAATATTAGTGTTTCAAAGAAATAATATTAGGTCATATAGCACACCACTGTGAATTATATATTGCATCTACATAACTTTTTTTATTAATATGAAATCCTGGTTTGTAATTGTTTTTGTTGCTCATAATAAAAAAGGTGAATACTTTCTGTATTTTTTACTATTATTATATTTTGCATTATGTCGGTTCTAGACTTAACCTTAGACTTTTAGAGAAAGTGCTTAAACTAGATACACACCTCACACATTTTCATTTGAATAACTGATTACTTGGTTTAGAGCAAACGAGGAGAAATCCGTTTATATGCAATCATTTTACGTCCTATTTCTACATGCAATTAATATAATTAGATATTATTAGTTGATTAGAAATAATTATCAATGTAACAATGCTATATTTCTGTAAAGGAAATAACTGATGGCCTTCTTTCTGCATTATAGGAATATATCAAGTAAAAATACTAATAGACATGTCCGAGCATTTTTGTAAATAAATTCTCTAAATTTTAAATAAATTTGATTCTTTCATCACGACTGTAATTTTTCATATAAAAGATTACAATTATAAAGTATCAATTTATTTATATTAATTGTTTTTAGAAGTTTAGGAAGCTGTATTTGTGTTATAATGGTATTTTATTAAAATACAAATTATTGGAAAAATGTTATTAGCATTAAATTGAAATAATTGACTTGAATATTTTATACAATAATGCTTATAAAATGTATAATCGAAATTCTATTCAATTGACTGAAGACAAAAAAAGTGTGATACCTACGAAGTTATTCCTTTTACAAAATTCTTAGTTTTATGTCAAATTGTATGGAGATTTATTATAATAACCCTCCGATTATATAACGTATAAATTGAAGAAGATTAGTATCCGACAGTAGCCTTCGGTAACCAAATTTGAAAATTTAACTGTTTTAACTATAACTAACAACTTCAATGGCATTAGGTGTGGAGTGACGATTTGGTAAGAAAAGAGTTCAAGAGCATAATAGAAGAGGATAGAGAGACTAGTGAAAGAAGTATGGAAAACGTGTGTGGATATAGGAGTAGTGTTTGGAAGAATGAAAGTATGGATGTTAGCATATGCCGATGATTTAGTGTTACTGGCTAGAGAATAGGGAGCAATTAAAGATATGTTAGGAAGAGTTGAGAGGTATATGAATATATGGGCTTGTGCGTGAATGTGAAGAAAACAAAATGGGTGAAGTTTAGAAATAGAGGAAGAGAGGGAAGAATGGAAGAGTTGAAGTAGAAGAGAGAGGTGATTGAGAGAGTGAAAGAATTTAAATATCTGGGTTTTGTGTTTACGGGTAGTGGGGGAAATAAGGAGCACGTCAAATACCTGCAACAAAAAGCAAGAAAGGCATGGCGCGTGGCAAAAGAGTAGTGGGGAAACCTGATGGAAGGAAACTTCCTGATGACGTGCAAACTGTGGGATGCGTGTGTGAAGCCGATATTCATGTATGGTGTGGAAACGTGGGGAGTGAAAGAATATGAATTTATGGAAGGGTGCCAGAGTACCTATTAAAGACAGAATGGAACAAATCCAAGCAAGTTACTCTGATAAGGACTAGATGTGGATCGGAAAAGAGAGGAGGGAGGTATGATAGGAGAATGGTTTGGCAGGTGTGTGTTGTGCGAGAGTGGAAGGGAAATCTATATGAAGAAAGAGGGAGAAAAAATGTGTGTAAACTATAAAGTTTTAGAGTATAGAGTAAAGGAATTGTTAGAGCGTAGAGTAATTATGGCGACATGAAAAAAATGGGAAACTCATAAAAGGCAAAGATCTATTACAGAAAGTAGGTATAAATATATAAATATTATATTTGACAGGTATCAGGTGAACGAAAGGTTGACAAAATATCTGAGTGTCAGTAAACTAAGCAGAGAGAAAAGGTCACCTAGGGAAGAGTTAGGGGAAAGGGAGGGAGATGAGATGGAGAAAGAAAGGTATGGGGAACGTATTTACGTGTTGGAGGCATTTAGCAGAGGAATTTTAAAGGCTACATAAGGAGTAGACAGGAAAAAACAGAAGAGGGAATTAAATGACAAGAGATGATGAAGCCGGGGTAAAGACTTCGACTAGATTATATTAGAAGAAAACAGAAAGAATGCAAATGAAATTGTAAAGTAAAGTAAATAATTAGAAAATAAGGTTTTTGTACAAAAGAAATAAACGAATTTGATATAATGACAAAAAACATTTTTATTCAATTTTGTACTTTAAGGATAACATTCATATATACAATACCAGAAGTAGATGTCGCCATATTTATTTAGAAACTTTACCGATAATTCTCCATATTCATATTTGTTCCAGATTGGCTTTGAATTACGGTAACATAAAGAACCAAAAACTTAGAATCACTTAGAACGAAACCTGTTTTTAATTTCCACTTTGTTGAATTTATTTCGTTCAATGTTAATTAGCAGTAAACAAATTATAAGATGAGAGACACAAAACTGAGTTATATCGTCAGAAAGTAGGAGTTTTCTGTCTTATTACAAATTTGCTACAGCAAATCACTTGTGTAAATTAATTTGTAAGGCAGACGTCTTTATATTCTGTTAACTAATTTAGAATTAATCAGGTGGCAGCTGGTTGTGCCAAAATCAAAACAGTACAAATTTCCTAGAAGAACGTGCCTGATACAATTAAATACCTTTAGCAGATCCATGAAGGACACAGCACACTAATTCTATGATTGGAAATTTACTAAATAAGAGGATACTAACTTCCTCCAAGTAAAATAACGTTATTAGATTGCGCATTTGTAACAGTTAAATAGTTTATTAACATACACTTTAAGCCACTTTAACAAAGACATTATTTAATTATTTCGCGTTAATATCATTTATCGACAATTAAAGATTGGTTAAGGAGGTTTGATCAAATAGCTTCTGAATTATTGCCACATAACTCAATATACTTGGCATTTGCATTTATTCTAGCGTTCTGAATTTCCAACTTATACTTATAATTGATGTAATGTGTGTGTTGGATGATTGTATTTAGATTGGATGTTGGAATTGCGAAGTGTATAATATTTATTCATGAGATTGTAATTATGGGGTTTAGTTAAAAGCATTTCAGCAATGACTAATATACGTAATACGGGGTGATTTGAGTCTCTTCATAGGGTACTTCTTTTGATGGAATGTAGAGTGGGTTTCTAGGGTGTCGTAGTTTGGTCAGGGTGCGAAGTGCAGATCTTTCTGCTACTATGGAATGATGGATTGAGGGGCGACAAATGACAAGTAATTGAAAATGCCTCTCCCTAACTTTGAGTTTGGATTTAGTGACAAGGGCATGGGAGTTAAGTATCAATTTGGAGTCGAATATTATTCCAAGATATATGTGTGGGATAAGCGAAAATTTCTGATGTACGGATTTTAATTTTGGGTGATGAAGGAGTTATTCCGTCGAAAGGGATAAGAAGCTTAGATATTCAAGGATTTGTTTTAATGTGCCATTTAGGGAACTATGTTTGAACTATGAATTGAGAGATATACATATACTATTTTTATGAAAAATTAAAATTAAATTTTACCTTCCACAAAAATCTATTAGTACCATATACATGGTGAAAAACACTAAGTACCAATATGGTAAAAGAAACTAAGTTCGAGAGATTTAATGTTTAGATTTGTTCAAATTATATTTAAGTAATTAATAATGCTGTTATTCAACCCAGTATTTAATTTTTTTCCAAGTAGCCAAATAATCACAAAATATTGACATCTTGGATTCATTCCACTTCAAAACACTACTTCTTCTTTAAGTACAGATAATTGCAGTTATCATTTATCATATAACAATCATAAATTCATTAAGTTGCCAAATGGTGTACGGTAAATAGTGATTATTGTTAGAAAGAAATTAAGAAGGTAAACCGCAACTATTTCCCATCTTTTTTCCTTTGAAAGACCTACTAGATTACATAATGCTATGTATTGGTGATATATAGAATTAAAAATATAAAGGTAATTGCCAATTCTGAATATTAAAATACTTTAGTTTATCGGCATTCGGCCACTGCTCACTTAAACATAGTGAGTTACAGTTTATTTACTGTTCAAGTTAAAATATTCAAAAATTAGATTTATTTTTAATTTTTGTCATGCCGCAGTATTGGTTAATCGCTTTCCATTCCGGAGCTTCTCCTTCGAATCGATCATGATACTTGAAGGCCTGTTAATAATATAATAATATATTTATTCAAAAAATAATGATACATTCACAGAAAACATAACATTATAAAGAATAGTGTCATATACAGGAAACATGTACATACAGATAGGTACGCATCTTGATTCAAAAATTATTAAAATATATATTTTTTTAGATTGTTTTTATAATTAGATACTAAATTCTTGTAAACTGTAGAATTCTTTCTCTATTAGCCATTTTAATAAATGTGAATTAAATAGTTTAAAGTTGTTTATTTGTCTGAGTTGTTCTGGCAATTGATTATAATATTTCATCCCAACATACAATGGCGATCTCTCGATAATCTTAAGGCGATGTATAGGATAGGCATATAAGGCATTATACCGGGTTTCATAATTGTGGTTGTGTTTATATTCATTAAATTTATTTTTATATTTGAAGTTAAATATCAAAATTTCGTAGACATACAAGCTATAAAAGGTTAGGGTATTTGCTTGACGAAAATGTCCTCTACAGGACTCAGTATAATTGAGGTTATATATTATTCTAATTGCTCTTTTTTGGGCAATGAAAATTTTCTCAGCTAAAGTGCTATTTCCGTAAAATATGATACCATATCGTAATAATGATAGAAAATTTGCTTTGTATATAGTGATCAGAATTTTATTATCAACTAGAGGTTTCAGTATTCTTAGGGCATAGCAGACAGAATTTAGTTTTGATTGTAGACTATTGCAATGAGATTTCCAATCTAGTCTGTGGTCAATTTCAATCCCTAACAGTTTTGCTGTAGTTGTCAGCTCTAAAGTAATTGTTTCCAATTTAAGAATGGGAGTTTCTATCCTCGGGATTTTGGAATGAAACATAATTGTTTTTGTTTTGTAGTCATTTAAAATAAGTTTGTTTTCCAGCATCCATATTTGAGTTGCTTTATATAAAACACTAGCTTTATTTTGTAAATCATTGACGTCATCTCCAATTACTAATAAGCTTGAATCATCGGCATATGACTTAATAGTACCGTTATTTTTATAAATTGACATAGGAAGGTCATTTACAAATATTAGGAATAACAAGGGCCCCAATATGCTCCCCTGTGGTACACCGATATTTGTTTTTCCCTCTGCAGATAATTTATTATTTATTTTTGTTCTCTGCGTACGATTCTTTAGAAACGATTCTATTAACGTTAGTGAAGTCCCGCGAATACCGTATCGTTCCAGTTTTCCGAGTAAAATTGTATGATTCATTGTATCAAATGCCTTGGAGAGGTCAAGGAAAATTCCCAAAGGAATTTTGCCGTCATCCAAGGCATCTGTTATACAATGAAGGAAATCAAATATCGCAGTATGAGTTGATTTGTTTTTCAGAAATCCGTGCTGAGCATCACTGAATAGTTTATTTGTTTCAAAAAATTGAGTGATTCTTTTTGCAATTACTTTTTCTAATATTTTAGAGAAAATGCTTAATAAAGTAATGGGTCGATAGTTAGAAGGGTCGTTGGGATCATCTTTTTTATATACTGGAATTACTATTCCATATTTTAGGCATTGTGGAAAAATACGGGATTGCAAAGATTTATTTATTAAATATGTTATTGGTTCTAGTAATTCATTTATTGCGAGTTTGACTAGTCGTATATTTATTTCGTCATACCCAGAGCTGTTTTTATTTTTCATGCCCTGAATAATATTAAATACTTCAGCTGGTGTTACCGGAGTTAGAAATAGAGTCTTTGTATTATTTGGTATTTTATTGTTACTTGATACATTTGGAAGTTGATTAACTAATGTTGTTGCAACATTTATAAAATAATCGTTAAGTGTATCTAGTTTCTCTTCCATTATACTGTTTGTTGATTTTTGTTTGTTATTACCAACTAATTTATTAACAACTGACCACATACTTTTATTTTTATTGTCGCTATTTGAAAGTTTTTGTTCCAGTTCAAATCGTTTAGTTTTTTGCAATAGATTATTGTAATGTTTATTTAATTCGACGTATTGTTTTTTCGCATTGTCATTAAAGTTTTTCATCACTAATAAATAATCAAGAAGATTTTCGCATTCAATTATTTCAGGAGTATATCTATAACTCGTCACATGTCGCGTTTTCTTTAGACTAATGGGACAGCACGTGGAAATGGTTGTCCTTATTTTATGCATAAATGCTTCCCAATTAGCATTTACACTATTTGAGCTATAAATATCATCCCAGAAATGGTTACAACTTATATGATTAACGAAATTTGATATATTGGCGGAATTGAATAATCTTTGTCGTATTTTATCTGTATTAAATTGTAGATTGCTTTTGGGCCACATAAGTTTTTGGGCGAGGTGATCAGACATGTGTGTCTCAAATATACAAGTATTGTAGTCACCATGTATGTTGGTTACAATTTTATCAATCAATGACGATTTTATTTTTGAAATACGTGTTGGACTTTTTATTGTAATACAAGCATTGAAAGTTGATAAAATATTCTAAAATTCATTTGATTCTTGTGTTTTTTCGCTTAAATTGATGTTAAAATCACCCATTATAAAATAATTCGATTTTTCAGTTGTGAGAATATTTAAGAGTACATCAAGTTTATTAAAGAATACGTTATGCTTATAATTAGGTGCCCTGTAAATTACAACGCACACATATTTATCTTCTTTTGTTAACCACTCGATTGCTGCGCATTCAAAATTATCGCATTCAGAAAGTTTATTAATGTCAGTTCGAACAATAAATGATAAGGAACTGTGGACGTAAATTGCAGCACCGCCATATGTGGTTTCGCGGCAAGAGTGGGGTGGCCTGCAGAAGTACGAGGCAAGTAAATAATTTTTTAACGCAATGCAATTTTAAGTTAGTATCAGTTTGCCAGTGTTCTGTAATACCTAAAATAATACATTCAGGGTGCTTTTTTAACATTTCTTCAATTTTAAGTGTATTGTTATAAATAGATCTTATATTAAAATGAATTATTGATTGATAGTTATTTACAGTTCTGTGACATTGATTTGTTTTTAATTTGTTACTTATTAAGTGATGTTGTTCGGTTTCATATATTTTTGAAAAAACCTTGTTACTCTTGCGCCATGAGGCCAATGGTTAGGGTCTCGTAACATTTCTAAAAATTTAATCGGCGCAGTCACTTTAAAACTAGAGTATTCTCCCGGTGTTTTTGATTGCAGTTGTTCACACATTACATCTTCGATTCCTTCTTTAAGTAGAAATGCGGTGAGTTGTTCGTGTGTCGCATTTGGATTTAATTTGCAGACATGGAATGAGGCCCTCTTGAGGATTTCTAACTCGCTTCCTACTGCGTTTCCTAGTATTGGGCGTTTAGTAGCACTTCGTAGTTTGTTAGCGACTTCCGTTCCTCCTGTAGTTATTTTATGCCTTCGGGTCGAGTAATTTTCTGCGTTTTTATTATTTATTGTGATTTTGGGAGCATTGACTTCTTCGATATTCGGTGATAATTTAGTTTGTTTTTCCTCTTCTTTTTTGTTTGGATTGATTTGTCGCTCAATTGTTTGATTATCCGCGTCATTGACAGACAGAGATTTCAATTTATAGCTAGAATCAGCTTTTGGTTTTGCTTGATAGGTGTCGTTAACTTCTATGGATACACCTGGTTTCTTAGCCATGTTCGGGTTGTTTTGTTTTAATATCAACGATAATTTTTCGGTAAGTAACTCAATATTTACTTTTTGCAACTTATCTTTGTCTTCCTTTTCTTCAATTGTCTTCTTTAACAGTTCTATTTCCCGTTTCATGGCTTTATTTTCCTCCACGAGTACATCGTAATTTCCAATATGGTCGGAGTTTGTTATTTGTAGGTTACAGCAAACAATGCGATTTTCATCGATTACATGTAGTTTGTTGTAGCGTTTAGTACATCCACGGTGGTAGGAATTTCCACACTTTACGCACACTACAGTTTTGCACTGCTTATCACCACAACACTTATAAAATGAGTCTTTCTTTTCACTTAAGTTAACTTCGGTATCAGCCATTTTTACTTTTTGATGTTATTGGGGTCAGTTAGAATTTGGTGATAAATAAAGTCAGTATCAATTTTAAATACCCACAATGAAGATTTGTATATTTGCCAAGTTACATTGAAGGTTTTTATTAATTTCTGAACATGACCTTCTATATCAAGGGTTTGGATGTATAGTTTAACCCGTTTAATAAATAAAAACGATTTTCCGACGCAACTTCTAAATTCGATTTATTATGATTAGTTTTAGTGCCAAAATGTATTTCTCATTTTACTTAAATGATAACGCTTCTTTAATAAAGAAACTATTATAAGCCCGTTTGTAGTCAAATCC
Source organism: Ontholestes murinus (assembly GCA_963969525.1). NCBI lineage: Eukaryota > Metazoa > Arthropoda > Insecta > Coleoptera > Staphylinidae > Ontholestes > Ontholestes murinus. The sequence goes on from OZ018391.1 coordinate 57,129,651, forward strand.
GATTTGTTTATTTTTTTCTTTTTTTGACCATCTAACGCTGGGTATCTGTTTCTAATGTTGCCATAGCGCGGTTTGTATTAACAGTATTTATATCTGATAGCTAATTTGTAATTGATATCGTTGAGGTTAACAGAGTTATAGGTGCCGATAAATTATGCGCAAATGTCAATAGACACTTGGAAAAGAAACACACACTTTCTCCACAATTTAATTTAATTTTGCTAGATGTACATTTCAAGTACTATGTACATCTAGTAAAATGAGTACTTATAGCTTTTATTAGCTATTAATAATGAGAACATAGTACTCGAAATGTACATCTAGTAAAATAAAATTAATTTGTGAAGAAAGTGTTAGTGTTTGATTTCCAAGTGTATAAAATAAATCTTCAAGTAACTCAAGAACAATTTCTATAATGTCAATAGAATTAACAGATACCATTGCATTGGTTCCGTCGATGATATTTTGAAGGGACAACTTTAACCTTCAAATAAATGGATGTATTTTTATCTTCTAATCGCCGAACGTTCTCTTATAGAAGCGTAATTAGTAATGTATTCTCACTTACCTGTTTCTTAAATAGCTATTTAGGTACCTAATAGCGTGAAATTCGTCCACGTGGTCCTTCCGGCGTGTTATTTGTGGATTTCTATATGTAAATGAGCTTGTTACTTTTAAGGATCGCCCTGTCACTCTAAAGGGCCATTAATTGTATCCCAAGGGTGAATGGTACCGGTCACCCATCCAATTGCTGACCCGAACTAACGTTGCTGCACTCTCGCTCACGCTAGTTCGACCGCAACCCTATGTGCCCACCACCGGCGTATTGTCTCTTTTATATTCTACAAAATATAATAAATAATTAAAAACACTTTAATACTTCACTAAATAATCTTAACAATTGAATTGAAACTAATGTCATCAATTTAAATGGATGACATAACAAGAGTTATAACATATAGATTTTATATTATGGATTAATGCAAAAATACTTGGAATTTTATACCAATTTGAATTTATATTATAATTAAATTAAATTTCTTTTCTGCTATTGAAGAACTGAAAGAAATTTTGCCCGTAGAACAAACAATTAGTGTTTACGATGACCAATTTTTGTTATAATTAAAATTCAGTATCTATTTGGGTATGTTTAATGATATAATTGAATCAAAAAATGATTCTTAAACTTATTGTTGAAGTACTCAGAAGTTTACATAAAAAGATAAATTATATCTTACATCTTATATTATTATATTATTACAATATTGAAATGTCTAATAGTACAATAAAATTATTATTGAAAAATTGATAACGTACTCACAGAATAACATCGCTATTTTAAACTAATAATTACACAGGAAAAAATGGTAACACTTTCTTTCACAAAATATTTTTTATTCGCTATATGTATACATTTCGAGTGCAAAGCACTCATTATCAATAGCTTACAGTAAGCTATTGATAATGAGTGCTTTGCACTCGAAATGTATACATATAGCGAATAAAAAATATTTTGTGAAAGAAAGTGTTACCATTTTTTCCTGTGTAATTATCAAATCTATCTTCACGTAACTCTTAAAAACCACGTGTCTATTTTAAACTAAAATTTACCAGAATACTCCCTGCATAGGTATATAATATTTCCGAAATGTGTAATTGAAGATAATAAATGGAGATAGATGCATAATGGCCAAATAGTGTATCACAACTCAATTTCTGTCTCCACATGCAACTATAGAAGCGTGTGAATTGAATTTGCATATCATGCTTACTAATGTGCCTGTGTTGTCCAGTTGGTTTTACACAAATAACTTGAGATATTTGCGTTGCTATATTATATTCAACATTACTTATTTAAAATTATTTTCAAGTATTAAGATAAAAAAATAAATAAATTGTACTAAAACTAAACCTATACAACGATTGGAGAGAAATGTTCTGTTAATTTATGCGTTATTTAACATGCATGCACTAGTTAATTAAATATGAACACTTCTAGTAGTGCGCCTAGCTTCTCGGATTCTTACAATCAATTTATATTCTAGCATCAAAAGTTCTTATAGCAATACTAGAGATGTATTATATTATAGTGTTCAGTTTATTTTGCTACAGAATTTCTGATCTAATTTTAAAGCGCAGAATTTTTAATTAATACCAATTTGCAGCCGTATATTTAACATTATTCTTTCTGTCAAAAAAAATTGTATACATAAACTCAATTTACGGTTAATCATTTCAATAATAAAAATATATACATTTACTAAGAACATTTAAGTGGAAAATAGAATGAAGTAAAATACTGTATGTTTCAGGTAATAGACCAAATGTATAATAAATGATCTGTATTAAATTTAAATAACCTCACATTTAATTAGGCTATAGTTGGATAATTAATTGCGTGAATTATTGTAAATATTTACATAGAATTTTTCCAATTATATTGAAAATTAAATGTTAAATCATTTACATGATTTGCTCTTATATTTAGCGTCAATGTTTTAACAAAAAATCTGTCTTTTCGTTCTTAAACATTTATTCAAACAGAGTATTTTAATAAAGAGAATAAACAAAACAGCTTAAAATTCCTATTTTCGTAACGTATTTTTTGAACTTTTAATCAATATAAAGATTTTATTTAACCCCTTCCTACACAATTATTTTTGAAAGTAAATCTCGGACGTATGCGGGAAGTGGTTAAATGTTGATATAAATTTTGAAAATCCATAAAATTCACTTTTAAATTCCATATTCAATATATACACATTACAATTAAAAAATATTCTGGCTTAAAATATTTGTATAAATAAATACATAAATTAATGAAACAGGTATACAAATTTAAACAGCAAGAATCACGGACTGGTTCCCAATGTTCTTCCATTCACAGTCCAGTAAGACATGCGAACAGCTTTTGAATTCTTCATTTAGAATATATTGAAAAAAATATGATGTTATCTGTCCCTTTTTGGGATGTGTATTTGATATTATTAATACATAATACCAATGGTTTACAATTATAAAATATTTGTATGTAAAACTTGTCTTGGCCTAAAAAATTATTTATAATTTCACTGAATAATTGCATCATCTGCCGGGGGAAAACACTGAGAGAGAAAATGTGAAATCGCATTAATAAAATCCTGTTAAACGTTCATTTACAACAGGAAGTAGAAAGTGGAAATTTACCGACAGTTTCGAACATGGTGCGTGCATACGCATCTTCGTTTTCTCAACCAATCCGTAAATTATTCATACACTTGGAATATCTTTACAGTTATTGTAATTAGCATTGCGATCATTATATAAATTCCTTCCAAATCATTATCAAATTTACATTTTGTACTGGAAGCATGATAGTCATTAATGGTTTGTTTATTTTTTCATGCGTGAATAATATTTACATAAAATATTATAGACAGTTCAGTTACTGTAAAAGTAACATCAGAACAATATAAATAGGTGATTTAAATTAAGAACAAAAGTGAAATTTGAAATATATTAATGTAAATATTAATTGATAATTTTTAGACCAATAACAATATTTTTTAAATAGTTTAGCTCTTTGTAATTATGATACAATCAACATACATTCATTTGTACGATTTCGAAGAATCTAAACGTTGCAGATAATTAATTAAAATATCATAGAAAAACTTGCATCTACAAAAATAAATATAATATTAATTCAATATGCTTAATTAGCTTATTATTGAAATTTTTTTATTGACAAGTGGATATATACAAAATACAGATAATGAATATACAATTATCATACAATTTTTGTGTAAAATTGTCAACTGGCTGTCGACCAATGGTCTTTCCGCTTGATTAAATTAGTAGGCGAGTGCTGTAATCATCCAAGTGAGTTATTGCCATTGCCACGAGTTGAATACTACACTTTATCTACGATAATAACAAATATAGTAAATATTTTACTTATACAATATTTAATATATTTGGAAATTGCACTGTGACAATTATTTCACATTTGTCAATTTTCAGCTAACTTGAAAATGTAGATTCAAAGAAAAAGATATGATAACCTGATCGATAACTAATCTACTAATTTAGATTAATAATAAATATATAACTTAATATGAGTAGATAATAATATATTATTCAACAAGTGGTAATGTAGGCAATAAAATTTGCAACCTGATCGAGAACAGTGAGTTATAATTCATAGCGTGAGTTATAATTCATAACTCACGCTATTGAATTATATAAACCATTATTTGTACTAATCTAGATGAATAATAAATATAAAAAGCAATAGGAGTTGATAAAAATATATTAATACAAATTATCTATTGGAATAAATCAGACATTTTAGAACTATTGGAGTTAATTTACGTATGCATACTAATATGAAACAGAAATAGAGTTTCCCCACAAATGTATTTAAATTAATTCACCATGTAAAAAACATCAATATTATAAAAGGCATCATGTAGTAAATTATTTTTAACAGATCTAAAGCGCTCCAGCGGCAGTTCTCTTGTTTGACGAGAGATATATTTTATTAAATAAATGTATTCCGAAATAGTTGGTCCCGATCTGGTAAGTCTTTTTTGATTGAAATCATTTTTGTAGCGAGTAGCATAGTTGTGATGATTGTGTAGTGGATAGTCAGTTTAATTATTTTTAATGTGACAAAGACACTCCAGTATATATACGCACGGAAACGTCAGTATGTTTAAGTAGTAAACGAAAACTTGCAATCATTCCGGTATCCAGTTCCTGCAATTATTCGCAAAGCACGTCTTTCTAAGGCAACTATTCTGTGGTGAGAGGTGGAATGCCCCCAAACGAATGTGTGTTTCTATGAGCCCAAAATATGCAGTGCGGAAAATATCGGACGAGGCCATCCTTCCTAGGGTTCTTAAACAAAAAATATTTCTGGATTTTAGCTACTTCGTACACGTGATTAATTCAAGTAAGAATCCATGAAAAGCCCTAAAAGTTTTACTGGTGTATCGGTATCAGTTGTACTGGAAACTGAAAATGCTTCTTGTTTTACTCTCCTTAAGAACCAATTTGTTATTAGAGCACCAGGAGGAGGCTGCACAAAGACAATTTTAAGACACTTTATGTTTGAAAATAGTACGTGCAGTTACCGAAACTTGAGTCACAAAAATAAATTTATACAAACAAAGTTATTAGTGTGTTTCATTTCTACAGAGGCAATCATTGTTAATTCGTATTCGTAGGGCTTCTTCCTCTGTATTTCCCACGCTCACTAGAGTCCTGTCATCCGCAAATAATAATACATGTAAATCATCGAGAGATCTGGGAAGGTTATTTATAAAGATTTGAAAAAACACAGGACCCAGAATTGAGCCATGTGGTACCCCGTGCAGTACTGGCAGCAGATATGTCCTATTATTATCAACATTAAGTGCTTAAAATCTATTGAATAGATACGATAACATTAAATCTAGATTTAATTGATCGAAATTGTATTTTGCTAGCTTTTTTATTAGTATAGCATGCGAAACACAATCAAAGGCTTTACTCAAGTTTAAAAATGAGTATCAAAACAACATGATTATGTCACACAAATTTAGAAGGGTATTAACGGTATTGTGTTTGGATTTGAAAAATACAGCCTTGTATAAAATGGTTCAAATTTTTCAAAATATTCCACAATTTGCATTTTCAAAATGTATTCGAAAATTTTGGATATAATGGGCAAGAGAGATATCTGTCTATAACTTATAGCTTCTTTACGATCGCTTCTTAAAAATTGGAACGCCTTTTATCTGTTTTAACTCATCTGGAAATTAGAAGATATTATAAAAATATTTATGAGTTTCGTAAGAAGTTCCACTAAAACTTCTTTTATGGATTTAATTAGATCACTTTTCAAAACATGTAAATCTATCGCAGAACTATTTTTTGGACTAACCTGTATTTGTAAGACTGTTTTAAAGATTAAAATTATTGCCAACTAGGGGTAAAGAACTGTATAGATTTTTAGCTACACTAGTGAAATATAAATTAAATTCATCAAATGACACATTATACGAATTTTTACTGTATAGGAAAAGTATTGTTTTCGTGAATGAGAATGCCTGTGGGCGCTCTATCTCAAAAACGAATGATCAAATTTAGATGAAACTTTAAATTTAAGGTTTTATCGTTAAAAACTGAAACTGAAAAGCTTTTGATTAACATCCATAAAGTGGAAGTGGAATTTACTCGCCAGAATGTTCTACTCCAGCCCAATGCTACATTTTAAGATCTTAAGTTGGTCATTCTTGCAGACTACTAATTGCTATTTTCGCAATTTTTTAGCGACTGAACTGGCCTTATTATACAGGGTCTTGCAACAGTGCGTCGGGCTTTCCTAGCGCCTTTCTCGTGAGAGATAGAAAAAAATGTTTCGTATGAAAATTTATTGATTTAAAAATCTCTATGCCGTAAAATTATTTTCAAATATACAGGGTGTCCCAATTTTGTGGTATAACAAAAGCAAACATTCTTTTAAATGGAACACCCTGTATATTTTTTCATTTCCTAATTTGGATAATATTTTATTACTTGAACCTTTTTTTGGTTTTTAATTTCGATGTGGCATTTCCGAGTTATTAACGTTTTTCTGAAAAAAATGTAAAAAGCGGAGGTTGACAAAAAAAATTATTCTGATGTTCTATTTAAAATTTAAGAAATTTTCTATTTCCTATGGTTGTTCATAAGTACTGTTTATGTACCAGTGGTAAAAATTTTCACTTTTGAGGAACCCTGCCTTTGTATCAGACACGCCATTTTCTAAAATTTCAAATTGTCGTAACTCTTTTTTTTTTAAATGGAATCATATATTTTTTTAAATTTTATATTATTCTACATCTAATTTTCTACAAAAAATATTAAGCATATCCTATACCTAAAAGTGATATTTTTCAAGATATAAAAGAATTTATATTTCAGACAGTCCTTGAATGCGAATTTGTTTTTGAATAGATAGCCATGACTGAAAAAATGCATCTGTCAATTAAACAATTAGTTTGACATGTAAATGGGAGGTGTGAATTACAAAAAAAAAGAAGAAAGCCTATCATCAACAAGGAACCAAAAAGACATTGGTGAAGGAACTGGCGTAAGCGAGAGGTCAGTACAAAGCATTCTGAAGAAAAATCGATATCAAGCATATCATATTCAGCTACATCAAGAACTGAGTAATACTGATTTTTAATTTCGTTCCGAATTTTGTTTCTGGGGAAGACAGAAAATACAGGAGGATCTTGCGTTTTTCAAATATATTTTATTCACGGATGAGGCATCATCCCATAACAACGAATCTGTCAATAGGTACAATTTTCACTATTATTTAACTGATAATCCGCATGTTATGAGACAAGTTGATCTACAGCATCGAATGTCAAGGACGGAATTTTTGGAAACCATGTTGTAGGTCAACATTTCTTCGAGGGTCATCTCAGTAGGTCTATGTATTTGTACTTCTTGCAAATTGAATTACCCGGAACGTTAGCTAATGTACCCTAACTAACAAGAAACAGGGTGTGGTTTTAACAAGACGGAGCACCTGCCCAATTTTCACAAGACGTGAGGGCATTTCATTTTTACCAACCAGTGGATTGGTAGGAATGGACCCACCAAATGACCTGCTAGATCTCCGGATCTAACAAAACCTAAAATTGTTTATAAGGAATCACCAATAGCACTGAATATCATATGCTTGATATCGATTTTTCTTCAGAATGCTTTGTACTGACCTCTCGCTTATGCCAGTTCCTTCACCAATGTCTTTTTGGTTCCTCGTTGATGATAGGCTTTCTTCTTTTGTTTTTTGTAATTCACACCTCCCATTTACATGTCAAACTAATTGTTTAATTGACAGATGCATTTTTTTCAGTCATAGCTATCTATTCAAAAACAAATTCGTATTCAAGAACCGTTTGAAATATAAATTCTTTTATATTTTGAAAAATATCACTTCTAGGTATAGGATATGCTTAATATTTTTTGTAGGAAATTAGATGCAGAATAATATAAAATTTAAAAAAATATATGATTCCATTTAAAAAAAGAGAGTTACGACAATTTGAAATTTTAGAAAATGGCGTGTCTGATACAAAGGCAGGGTTCCTCAAAAGTGAAAATTTTTAACACTGGTACATAAACAGTAGTTATAACCAACCATAGGAAAAAGAAAATTTCTTAAATTTTAAATAGAACATCAGAATAATTTTTTTTGTGAACCTCCGCTTTTTAAATTTTTTTCAGAAAAACGTTAATAACTCGGAAATGACACATCGAAATTAAAAACCAAAAAAAGGTTCAAGTAATAAAATATTATCCAAATTAGAAAATGAAAAAATATACAGGGTGTTCCATTAAAAAAAATGCTTGCTTTTGTTATACCGCAAAATTGGGACTCCCTGTATATTTGAAAATAATTTTACGGCATAGAGATTTTTAAATCAATAAATTTTTATACGAAACATGTTTTTCTATCTCTCATGAGAAAGGCGCTAGGAAAGCCCGACGCACTGTTGCAGGACCCTGTATATTTACTTAATTACAATTATATAAATAAATATTCAAATATGAACTAATGGTACGCCTAAAATACCAGTTAGAAACTATTGTTTACATAAGAATTTAACAATCGAAAATCGACTACGAAAGAAGTTATCTTTAATTCTGAAGGCACTTATTAAATGTATTAATTTTAATGTTACAATGCGGAATGAACCGATTTAAATCCACTATAATCAATTGGTAACTAATAGAAAGAATCATTTATTAAAAATAATAAGTAATTTATAAAATCGGGAAACCGGTAGCCATTAAGCCCATGAACAAATTTATTGTCTATTTTTATCTATTATATTATTGTAATCAGATGTACATATTTAATTTTTGTTAATAAAGATAATTTTTTAAAGGAATATTATATATATTTCTTCAATTACTGCTTCTAAAGTGATAAATATTCATGTTAATATAGTATTATAATAAGCTTCTTAAATCCAACTATACTTGTTTGGATTGGGTTGGCATTGACATTCAGGGGTTGATAATATTGAATCACCAGCTTTATATCTTAGTTATCTCGGCTGGAATATCACGACTAACTTGCCTGTTTATTAAACAGATGTTTTTGGCACAAATAATAAATTATTTAATTCTAGATACCAATAATGGGCTACTATTAATATTATGAATCATGCCTAAATGAGATGATTAACTCTAAGTGTAAACTGTGTTATTAGGTATTACTACTATTACTTATTTTATATTAGAGCCTTTGATATTTAGATCACTACTATTTGAATAAGTGTGCAATTGTTATTAAAAGCATTTTCGTACAAATTACTATTTTACATCATGCTTAGCAGTTAGACCGCTATTGTTTAACTAACTTTTTAAATATGGATCTAATATCAGTGAATTCTTATAGTGATTTGCATTTAAAAATCTTTACTGCGTGGTTTCCTTTTTTTTCGTATATATTTGAAGTAATAATGCCAGATGGAAACAAATTGTGGGAATTGGAAAGAAAGAATATCAAATATGATTATGGAGGGATGCAAAGGGTAGCTTAGCTTATCAGCATTAGGTATAGGATAAACGAGTATGTTAATAAAAACCAGACTGAAATATGGAAGAAAATAGATTATAGAACTTTTGAAGAAGATTGAAGAAATTAGGAGAAGTGTTTGGAAAAAGGTTTCCGGATAAGTGTATAAACTGCGAGGGTAGAAGTGTAAAAGAGAGGGTGACGGAAAAGGCCTTCGAGATATTAAATGGATGCACAGAAGGGGGATTAGTTGAGGAAGAAAATAACACTGGGTCGCAGGGATTGTAATTGATTACGTGATCACCAATTTAAGAAAATTAAAGTGAAAGAAATATGAGATTGGACTATTTACCAATAAAAGTGTAAATTCAGATGGATGAATATAAAAAAGCGGAGCAAGAAAACTAGAGTGTATTGTAGGTAATATTTGCCATATATATATACATATATTTGTAAACGTAAACATAGACAATAATGAAGGAATGTCAGTCATGTGTATTAGGTTCAAAGTTGCCATAACCGTGATAAAGAACCATATAGAAGAAGATATAGCAGTTTATGGATCGTTATTAGAGTAGGGCTTTAAAGTAGGGTGCGGAAATCAAAGATCAAATGTCTATTCTCTGAATGTTGGTATTAGAAGGGGAACTAGAAAGTAAAAAATCTGGTTCAATTCTTAATTAGCGAGCATGCGAAATATATACTAAGCACTAATTACTGAAGCTTTTGAATTCTTTGTTTAGTCCTAAAGAAATGTGGGAAATTGTAACTCCAATAGATGTTCCAAAACCAAGATTAATTGAAAGAAATCATGAGAATGGATTATTTACCAATAAAATAAATTCAGATGGATGAATATAACGAAGCGGAACAAGAAAATTATGAGTGGGGAAGTTGCGATTAGTTCTATGTGAAATAGTATATTACATAACGAGAGTTGTAAGTCATATATTACGTACGAGTGGAAAAAGTTGCGCACGAGCCGTTAGGCGAGTGCAGTAATTCCACGAGTACGTAAGTGACTTACAACTCGAGTTGTGTACTATACTTTTTCTACTCCCATTCATTATAATTTGGAATACTTTGCAATATTGAGGTTATGTTTACTATTAAAACACTTCGCAGCATCGAATACATGGCCCAAAGAGATGAAGGTTTGTATTTCTTACTTATTTCCCCAAAATAGGCTTACACACTTTCCAAAAAGACTCAACACTATTCATACGCCAATCCATGAATTTACCGTAAACCACTTCATAACGCTCTTTGAATTTTTCCGGGAAAAGATCCGCTGCGGTATGTTCTGCTAGTTGCCTAATTTCTGGTGAAGTTTCAACAATTTCTTCTGTGGAGTCACTTTCATTCATTTTAACAATGAATAAATGAATTATCGATAATAATTAAACCAAAATAACGTCAACGTAATATGTATTCAACAACGATAAATGTCAAATGCATTTGTCTAGACTACTTGATTTGATAATAATGGTTACGTAATATATTACGTGCTAGTTTTTTCTTCATTACGTGCATGTATCATAATGCCATGGTTACTAATCAACAAACGATTGCGTTATTGCCTACTTACTACTATGGGAGTAGAAAAAATTATTTATAGATCACTAGTCAGATGTGGAATTTAAAAACAAACCAAAACAGAGGAGACGGATAGCAACATTGTTACAAAAATAGACTTGTAGAAAAGGCAGTAAATCATGTAAGATAGTGGAGGAAATATTGAGGGTAGTTATGAAGAACTTTATGTAGTTAAAAATAGTAAAAGCGTTTAAGCAAGTGCAAGTAGCAGGATAAAACAGTCTCAATTTGAGGGGATCACACCGGCAATTAGATTCTTTCTTGTCAGAATTGAATAAAATCAACAAGCAAATCCAATTCACCATGGAGAAGGAAGAAAAGGGAAACATAAATTTCCTAGATTTAACGATAGAAGTAATTCAGAATAAACTTCAGTATTCAATCTATAGAAAACCGACCACTGCAGACACTATAATTCCCAATTATTCCTTTCAAACGGTACAAATTAAACAGTCAGCACTTAACTCATACATATACCGGCTAATTATAACACCAATGGATAAAAAAAATACAATGAAGAACTCAACATAATATATGAGATTGCCAACAAAAATGGTTACAAGAGGAATACAGTCACGCAATTAATTAATAAGAAGAAGCGAAATATGAAAATAACATTAGTGTTCCGCACAAAACCGGACAAAGAAAAACAATTTTCGTCAATTTAGCACGAAGACTAGTGAACAACAAAATCGAGACGAAGAAAAAACAAAAGCGATCAGGCGTGTATATTGCAAGGGAATCTACATAGGTCAAACTGGCAGAAATTTTGAGGTCCGTTATAAAGACCATCAAAAATCAATTAGGGAAGGAAAAACAACAACAGGATTATCCGAACATTGCATTAACACCTGGGAGAGATGTCGGAGATTAAATTTTGCAAAAAGGGAAAAAAGCTTAACCTGCTGGAGGGATTAGAGATCAAGAGGGCAATAGACAAGAGGTTTAACGTCCGTAACAACCAACAGGAGCTAATCTAGGCCGACACCATTTTAATCGCAGTATTGTCCGTCAATTAATTACCTGCTTCACAATATATGGTTGTACATTTTTCATTTGTAATTAGTTGTAACTTTGATAATGGTCTGCGAAGACCGAAACACGTGTCAGGCAACTGAAAATAATAATAAGATTTATTCTCCACCTAATAGTAATATCTTTCTTACCGGTATTTGAATTCTAGTGAAAATTCTACAGCTACAGTTGACTGAATATTTCGAACGCTTTAATATTTTCTGTAAAGAGCAATATAGTTTTCGTTGTAGTCATTAAACGCTATAAGTTATTTTGTAGAGCAAACTTTCGATTGCTTTGAAGAAAGAAGGGTCTGTAAGTTTTTTGGGTTTTTCAAAGGCATTTGATTGTGTTTTCCATACAATTCTTCTGAGAAAACTATATTTTTATAATAGTAGTTGAACCCTCAACGAGGACAGACGTGCCCCGTCGGTAAAGTCATAAAATTCAAATGGAAAGTGAAGATGTATTCGCATTTTTAAAGTTTGAGAGTTCGAATCTATATTTAAAAAAATGGTAGAATAGAATAGGAGTAAGTGACTTAAAGACATGTATCAAAAATTTGGATGTGCGGAAAAATGAAGAAGTGAGCTAAACAAATAAAGTGATTGAAGTTGCTGAAAAAACTCAAATATCCAAAACACACTCGTAAACCAAGACACACACAAAAACAGCGACAGAAAGGCCAGTAAATAATCGACTTTCGGAAATAAAAGAAAACTCAGTAGAAGGATGCGAAATTAAAAGGAATAGGAGAAAATGAAACAACAAAATTCACAGCACAAGTGAAAATGTAAGTGAGATTAAAAGGTTTATCCCATACTCACATTTCCATGTGTGTAAACTCGATCCTGAACTTAACGAAGAGAAATTAACTAATCAATATTTTGAAAACATAAAATGTACAAAAATGGAGTCAAAGCGCCTAAAAGAATATTCATCATTAAAAATATCGGTCTCCGCAGAAAAAGCAAATAAATTATTAAATCCAGAACTATGGCCAAAGAACACATATATTGACAATTTTTTATTCCACATCAAAAAAGGCAAACCTACCAAAAATCTCAAAATTAACACTTATCAAATAGAATGTACAATTGATTCCTTAGATATTTTAAGCCAACGAACTGAACTGCGGTATAATATGCATAACAGAGCATTGGAAAATTGAAGAGCAATTGGAATCAATAGGAGTTGAAAATTTCAAACTCTCTTCAGCCTACTGTAGGAAATACAATCAACACAGAGGTGTCGCCATTTATACCAAATAAGGACTGGAATATCGCAAAATGCGAAATATAACTAATATTAGTAAGCTATTTATTTTTGAATGCGCTGTAATAAATGTTTTCAATACTGTAAATAATTTCATAGTTGTAGTGTTATTTTTATTTAAACCGCCCAATTCTTACGTTGACGATTTCCTTTTAAAACTTGAACTGTTCTTAGAGTTAATAAGTAATGACAATAAAACAGTATTAATTGTAGGCGATTTTAATATTAATTTAAATGGTAATAGTCCGCACAAAACACATTTCACCTCTTCAATAGCTACGGTTTCCATAAAATGATTAATTAACAAACAAGATTTACACACAACTGCCAAACGTGCATAGATAATATATTTGAATATAATACTGACATTTGCGAACCATTAATATGTATAGAATAAAAATTACCCTAAATAAAAAAACAAACAAGACCAATACAATTCGAAAAAAAGTATTTAATAAAACTAATTTAAACAAATTTAGAGAAGCAATTAAATTTCTAAATTGTAACGGTGTTTATAACATAATCGAGTAAACGTAAATGAGCAATGGAACTATCATCCACTATAAAAAATGCAAAAATTACAAGTACAGAGGAAATATCAAAGTGCAAAAATGAACTTGATATATTATATATAATATCAAGAAATAATAATAAAAAAAACAAGACCAACAAAAAGTTTAATTCATTAACTTAATAATATCAAAATACATAACGATACATACATAAACATAAAATCATTTTAGAATTTGAAAGATAGATCTAGAAGGCCCATTACACTTGGTAACTAGTGATGATACTTATCAGGTGACTGTATCCATTAAGGAAAGGTTTTTTCCATTTCTGGTTTATTTAGGTCCAGTCAGTTTTAACTGAAAATTTTACAACTTAAAAATTAAACATTTTTCGGTTTTCTTGGGTATATAGAAGGAGGTTGGTGTCTTTCTTTCTGTTTATTTCCCGACTTTCGAAGAAGTTTAATTTCGTCACAACAACGAGGGTGAACTCTACAAGCAACCAGCTCATTTATACAAATATAATACTCAAATAACACGGTTGAAAGAGCATGTGGTCGATAATCAATCAATAGCACTTTATTTTTATTTATGTATTATACCTATATGATTGACAAAAATCTTTATATTTTTTACCACGGATACTTTCAAAAATATCAGCGGTTTCTTTCGGCTTATAAAACTGCACTTCATTACAACCGTAATTCGACCTTGTGTCTGTTAGATAATAAATAAATATATTATTATTACTATGTAAGACATACATTATGTTGTTAGATAAAACACTTTTTTATTCACACTTCTAAAACCAATTGCATAACTTAACATTTCATGAAAGAGAGAGAGCGGCATTGACGCACCTTGTCCTTTGGCACAATTCCATGACCCTATACTTTTGCTTATTAGACCGTTGACATTTCTACAATAAATCCCCGTCACAATCGGTCGACAGTTTTTGTTAAAATGGAAATTATTTGCCTTTATTTGTTAGTAACAAGTAATGCACATTTGTGAGCGTGCATATTATTCGTGGTTAGGTAGGCTTGGTGTGGGAATCTGCAGTAAACAAAGGTTTCACCGGACACTAATTAGAACGCCTCTTGAATTCAAAAGTTAAACGTTTACTCGTAATGTTTGTGCAAAATTGGAATGCAGATTGATTATTTCCACTAGATGTTATCTATTACAAAACGGTTTGAGGATGTACCTGAAGTCATGGGAATTTTAGTGTCCGTAAAAATAGATGATGTGGGAAAATATTGCTTACATTGTGTATACAAAACAAGTTTTGTTTAAATTTTATTTTGAATGTCAAATGCATATAATTGGAATTGTAATTGAATAATAATACTAGGTCAACGTAAATTGCTTTGCAAGTTTATAATTGCATGTTTTCGTAGAAATTTGCGGTCATAAGTATATTCTTTACTTGCTAATTTAAATATCAATTTTATAAGTAGGTTATTTTGTAATAAGTGAATATGTAAAAACTATAATTAAAAAATCAATACTGAACAGCGATAATATTCAATAACAAGTATTTATCATTCGTATAAAATGTGATTACAAACTATATTATTTAGAACCTCTTATATAAATTGCATTTATGTTGCAGCTTTGTTTTGAAATACATTATACGTTTGTCAAATTTGAGTAGAAAAATGAAATATATTTGATCCTATTGCTGCCTCTATTATGAAATTAATTAAGTCCATTTGAAAAAGTCAATATTTAGATTGAACATGACGAAGAGCAAGACAATTTTTATTAAAAATTATTATTATTATTAAAAATAAATAATGCCTATTTGTAACTCACCTAAATTTGGTTAATTTAGGCAAAATTACTTTTAAACAAATGTTCCTCGAATATTATTGATTAAAGCGTACATCATGTGATCAAAACTAAAAATGGAAGTTATATAACTGTATCATTTTTTTAGAGGCAACAGAGGAAAGAATTCCACTTGCTGAGTAAATAACCTAGTTCATATATTTTTCATGAATAAAATTGCAATTGGCATTAAACTCTTAGGAAGAATACATTACTCTTCTTAATAGTTATAAATTCTACGATAGAAACTTGTTGATGTACTTTTGGTACATTGGTTAATATTACTATCTGGAAGTGAATAATTTATACGAATGGTTTTGTTAAATAAATTATTTTTGAATATTAAAAAATGTAAAACTATAACTTTTAATCGAATAGGACAATCATTCAAAGCAATTATCATATAAATAATGTATTACTTGAACGAGTATCTGGCATTAATGACCTGGGAGTTTATTTTAAAAAGTCATTATCATTTAAAACTCACATTTTGTCAATTGTGAATAGAGCTAATAAGATGCTGGGTTTCCTTTTGTGAATATCCTCTGACTTTATTGTTGGCACTTTGAAGATTCTGTATTGCACCTTTGTCAGGTCAAATCTAAAATATGCGGCAACAATTTGGTACCCACGTCAGCAAAATTTAATTAAAGTATTGGAAGGTGCTTTTGGATATTGTAGCCTTTAAATTTAAAATTAGTCGCGTTAATATTAAGAATAATGTATTACTGTTAAACTAAACAAATTTCATTACATTTTCGTGGAAATTTATTTAATATGTGCTTTTTGTATAAACTGCTCAATAGATATACTATTTTTCCCCCTCTTTTAAATTTGATCAACTATTGGCATCAAAGTGGTGGAACCACTACTGGGTCAAAAGTACTTTTCAGAGTAAAGTTTCACCGGTTTAATTATTCCACTAACAAACCATTATACAGGTTGATACATCCAGCCAATTGTTAATTGCCTTTAAATTAAAAAAGAAAATAGTAAACTTAAGTGCTCTGTGATAATGTTGTGCATAAAGGGTGCTGT
Source organism: Ontholestes murinus (assembly GCA_963969525.1). Taxonomy (NCBI): domain Eukaryota; kingdom Metazoa; phylum Arthropoda; class Insecta; order Coleoptera; family Staphylinidae; genus Ontholestes; species Ontholestes murinus. The sequence continues at coordinate 57,146,466 of OZ018391.1, forward strand.
CAAAACAAAAACAAAAAACGTATTATAAAGACCGGTGAAGAACAATTTACTTGCTGTCTCAATGGATTGGAAAAACATAACCCAGAATATCTAGGTTCAAATGAAACTTATAATGTCGACTACAGGACGAACGAAGTGGTAAGCAAAATTGACCATCTCAACGAAATAATTCAAATGAAGGATGCTATAATATTTGAACTACGTGAGAAAAATGAAATTCTCCTAAAACACGTAAAAATATTAGAATTATGTTTAAGCAAGACATCTATCAACGAAAAGACAAACGAACCACTACATAGAAATAATAAAATAGCAGCATAGAAATTAGAACCAGTGAACATCCATCTGCCGTTGGAAAGCAAAGTGAAATGAAGAATTTTAACGACTGTAATAAAACTAGTTGTACTCCAGTCACTAGACAAACCTGCATAAACAAAAAGAAAAATAAAGAGGCAGACAGACCTACAAAAAATATAAACACTCCGTCTGGCCAGACAGGTGAAAAACAGACAACACCAGAAAAAGAAATGCCAATTGAAAATGGTCTCGAATCATCCGATAACAATACTAAACATGACGACTGGCAATCTGTTGAATACAAAAGGAACAAGACAAAACAAAAATATATATGAACTGGAGTGGCAGTAAACACATATATTAAAGGGGTCCCTTATCAAAGACAAGGACATCTACATGTGTATAGAGTGCACAAAGACACAACCGAGGAAATGATGTATAATTACCTCACAAAGGAAAGAAATTTCAAGATCACTGAATGTAAACAACTAGTCTCGAAACACCCTAATGAATACAGCTCACTCAAAATATCATTCCCAATTGAACAACTTGAAGACATAAAAAAAACAGAAATTTGGGACGCCGGCATTCGATATGAACGTTTTTTTTTTCGAAACTACGAACAAAACAAATGACGACATAAAAATATAATATACTGTTCTTGAATATTCAATCAATCAGGAATAAAATTAATGAATTGGAACATTTGTATTTGGTAATACATTTAAAATATTAATGATCGCAGAACATTGGATGTTGGCCAAGGAAGCTGAGCTCTGCAGCGTAAATAAAATCCAAGCGGTCTCGCATTTCTGCAGGAAATCTTCAAAACATGGTGGCGTAGTAAATCTCGTAAATCCTTCAATACATACAACCGATGAGGTTTGGTTTGCAGAGATGTCCAAGGAAAAAGATTGTGAACTGTGTTGTACTTTTATTCCGCAAATACATACTATGCTTATTACAGTTTATCGATCGCCTTCGGGTGACTTAGATACTTTTTTACAAATAATTAATTGCGTTTTAGAGTCTTTGACTAACAAAAAATATTATATAATATTATCAGGTGACTTTAACGTAAACTTTTTTAACAATGATGTAAAAACTTTCAAAATAGTGCATATGTTTTAGGGTTTTGGACTAAATAAATTGGTTAATTTTGCTACATGTAGAAAGAATTGCATTGACAATATTTTTAGTAATCATTAAAATATTGAAATTGCAAAAACTGATACTATTACTTTAACAGACCATGATGTTATTGGAATATCACTAGAGATGAAAGACATTTCTGTCATAACAGAAGGTTATAAATTTCGACCAATAAACAATATCGGAGTATATAATTACTATAACTCACTAAAGCATGTTGATTTTGGGTTTATATATTCAGATTTAATGGACTGCAATGATCAAGCAAAACAGTTTATTAACATACTAGTTAACTATTACAATAAAGCCTTCCCTGAAAAACTTGTCTACGGTAGGGAACTCAAAACACCAGTATACTGGTTTAATTAAGATTTAAAGCATATGCGAGACACATTACACCTAGCCAGCGAAGCCTATCTAAAAAATCCAACAGATAACATGAAACAATTTCGCGATAATCTTAAGGTTGAATACAGAAAATCTTTAAATTTAAATACATGCTAAAATCACTGCAAACAATAACTACATTAAACAATCAGACAATAATATAAAATGCATGTGGAAATTAATTAATAACAAGCGAAAAGGCAATAACAACAATGGGTCCCAAGACACGGATATTACTGCAGATATATTTAACACTAATTTTATTAAAGTGATAGAGTCCATATCCAACAATATAGCCAACACAAATTCTGGGCGTGTCACTCTACTATCGACGAGACATTGTAAAGAATATTTTAAATTTCATGAGGTTTCACCTGCGGAAGTTCGGAATATTCTAAATTCAATTAAGAATAAAAGGACGCAAGATATATATGGCTTATGATTATTAAATCTATAAGAGGCATAATCATTCTGCCCCTAACAAAACTTATCAATCAGAGCATAAAAGTAAATATATTTCCAGATACTCTCAAAATATCTAAATGTTTACCTATATTCAAAAATGGAGATCCTAATAACCCCAATAATTATCGACCCATTTCTATTATACCTGTCATAGCTAAAATCTTTGAACTTGAATTATACAAACAAATGTTAAACTATCTCGAGAGTAATGACTTGCTTTCTAAAGAACAATTTGGATTTAGACATGGAAAAAACACAGTTCATGCGGTAGTTAAGCTAGTGGATGATATTTTAAGAGGTCTGGAAAATAAATCATATGTGCTAACCAACTTTATGGATTTGTCGAAAGCATTCGACTGTGTTTCCCACAGCCAACTGATTGAAAAGTTATACTTCTACAACTTTTTATCATCCAGCTGCAGAATGATTATGTCCTATCTATCAGGCCGAATGCAAGTGACCTTTTACAAGCACAGCAAGTCTTCAGAAATACCAGTGACAGTCGGAATTCCACAAGGGTTACACCTGGGACCCTTACTCTTTATATTATATGAAAATGATTTTCCATATTCATTTAATGATAGCAGTATTAGTATGACGCAATTTGCAGATGATAATACCATATCTATCATTAATCATGACCTCGATGATTTGTTGCTGAAGGAAAACTATGTTCGTACAGTAGCTAAAAATTGGTTTTCTCACAATAAGTTAAGCATGAATGATGAAAAGACTGTAAGAATGATATTTTCACTCAGAAAGGATAATGAATTAATATTAGAGCACCAAACAAAATATCTTGGAATATTTATAGACAGAAACTTGAGATGGGATGTACATGTGGAGCAAGTTGCAAATAAACTAAGTAAAACATCTACTTGCTGAGAAACTTGACAAAATGTCTATCTCGCAGCATACTTTGCACTTATACATTCACACTTCTTTTATGGTGTCTTATTGTGGGGACATTCTGCAGCCGCAAACAGAATATTTGCTCTGCAAAGACGAGCCGTCAGAATAGTGTTTGGTCTTGGATATAGGGAGGACTGCAGGTCTGTTTTCAGCAGGTTTGTATTCTTTCCTTTTCTAGTCAATACATAATTGAATGCTTCCACAAATAAATACATTCCACAATATAATACTAGAAAAAACAAATTCATTAGACCTGAATATAACAGACTCACAAAATCACAAACCGGACCGCGTATTACGCATCATTATTCTACAATATATTGCCTGAGCATATCAAAACACTTGACTGCAAATCTTTTAAACGTACAATTAAACAATATTTTACAAACAAGGTCTTTTATAATATAAATGAATTTATAATCAAGCATTTTTTTTAATTATATGTATTTCGTCATATTTTATCTAAGAAAAAGTAAGATAAAATATATGGACAAAGGCTACAAACAAAATCCTTTTAATAAGTAACAATACAAACAATTTTTGTTTAAAAATGGTGTTGTGGAAACCATAGTACTTTCCCTATATTTTTCCCGGAAACCAAAAGGAGGTTTCACCATTCATGTTCCAGAGTTTTTGCCTAAAAATGTGTATAATTCTAGGATTGAGAGAGTTTTTGCAGTTTAACGATTGGTTCATTATTTGATTCAATACCAGGACAACTAGCTACTGAAGTGGTTTTTGCCTTTGCAATGGCGTTAGGCTGAATGAATTCTGATTTTTCGCTCACGGCACCTGGAATATCACCTAGATTTTCTTGTCTCGCTTAGAATCTTTGTAATTAGTGACGTGAGATCTGATAAAATATCTGTTTTTGTTACTTGTAGCTTGGATATATGATATATTTTAAATCAATAAGAAACAATTTCTGAATCATGCAGAATGATTACTGCCACAATTTATTGAATAAAAAGGTTCATATTCTATTTTTAGCGAACTGATCTGCCGCATGAACAGATTACATTTTGTCACGTGCGTTTTATCTTTTGACATCTAACTAATAGAAATATGTAAGGAATATATTACATAATCTTAACTTGATAGGAAGCTATTTTAATTTTTGTGGCAGGACCGTTGGGATCAATGTCAACATAATTGGTGGAGTTTTGACTGATTGACCTTCATGTTTAGATTCTATTGTGCGTATTTCAGTAAAGTATATTTTTTTTTTTACTTTCCCGATATAGAATATATAGGCCTATGGCTAATAAACTATAGGAATTCCATAAGATTTATATAACAAGTAATTTGAATCAAAAATTGGAGGGTGGGATTTATCATAATAATTACAAATTGTACGAATATGTATTGAAAACTGGTGTTCCTCAAGGCTCCAATCTTGGACCTTTGTTATTTCTAATTTACGTCAACGATATTCTATTAAAACAAAAATGTAATGTCTTAGTATATGTCGATGATATTAAGGGGTTAGGCCACTCTAGGCTAGGAAAAAAAAGGTAATTTTCTAGATTTTTTAAAATAAAATATAAAAGTCCTATTAAGAAAACTGTTTTATATCTTTATTGTATGCACATTGAACTTTATTTCCAATTTTTTTTTAAAAGAAAATTTTCAAAAATGACGTAAGAAAATAAAGAAAATGGAGGTCCCTCTCGGAGCGTAGGGCAAAACTGGTGAAAAGATCCTGGAAACAACAATGGACCTGGTACAAAAAAGTAAATGTCTTCTGAATCTCTGATAAATACTCTAAAAAAATACGGGCCGGATTTTGAAAATTTTAATTCAAAACAAAATGGCGCACGTTTGAAAAAAAATTCATTTTTCGGGCTTAAATCCTCGTATAAAAACGTTCATAAAAAAGGAATGAAGCATTTTTGTCTTGCCCTCGTATTTTTGTAGTATTTTTAATGTAGATTAAGGAATAAACAGATTTAGACTGATTGATTAATTCGTATTTGAGATTTCTTTTCGCCCGATTTTAAAAACATGGTTTCGAGAAAAACGCGATTAAAGTTTTGACTCATAGTTTTTCATAGAAATAATGTATTTATCTCTAGTTTGGAATGCCTGCGCCATAAAATTGACCTTCCAGATTCATTTTCTCATCGTCCTGATCCTTTCTTGTTGATTTCTGCGCCATTCAAACCTCTTTTGCAGCATCAGTCAGCGCGCGTTCGGATAACTGGATGCGGCGCTCGTCGCAAAAATCGTAACAGTTTTGACCGATTTTTATTCCCAGGACCTGCATAACTATTATTATACCCAATAAGCCGTCGTTGAATACACGGATAGCCATATTAGCTGCAATATCCAACACCACTTATCCACTGGAAGTTGATTTTGGAGCCATCGACCACGCAACGGAATTGAAACCAACCGATAAGCGTTACAAGCCGAAGAATGACGAAAAACCGCGTTTTCTCCACGATCCATCATCCGAGACAATAAATCCGTGATAATTTTTAGATGATTGATTTTGCTCTTTTTTTTCTGCGCTTTTGATACTTATTTTGCACACAGTTTCAGTTGCTTCACCAATTGTTTTGATAATTTTCACCTGTCAAATACTTCTGCGGGGCTTTAAAATAAATTTTCCCATATTCTTAAGACTAAACTATATTTTAAGCCAAAAAAAATCATTTTTTTCCAAATTTTAGAGTGGCCTAACCCCTTAAGATTTATTGTGTTATTAAATCAGACAACTACTGTAAATTTCTACAAACATCAATTAGATATTATTGCAAAGTGGTGTAAGGATAATTGCCTAATATTCAACACAGGTAAATGCAAAGTGGTTACGTATACCAAAAATAGATCACCAATTATATACAAATATAGTGTCAGTGGTAGTGCTATTGAGCTAGTCAAAACTTTTAAAGATTTAGGTGTCACATTCAACAGTCATTTAAGTTTCAGAACCCATATTATAGAAATCACAAAATCTGCTTGTAAATGTTTAGGTTTTGTAATTTGCCAAGGAAGAGATTCAATGTACCAAACTTCTTTATTATTCGCTTGTTAGGTCACAATTAGAGTATACGTCTATAATTTGATCACCACACTATAATATTTACAAAAAATAATCGAAAAGATACAAAAACGTTTTTAAAAATATTTGTACTATATAAGAACGGGTAGGTACCCCTATAAGAATCTATTAGATTTTGTTGGTGAAGACTCCTTATACCTCAGACGCAAAATGGCCAGCCTTAAGACATTACACAATATTGTGAAGAATAAATTGGATTGTGCTTTTCTGCTGTCACAATTTTCTTTTAATGTACCATGTAACACATTTTATATCAGCGGTTCAAATACTAATATTGGTTCTCGATCCCCAGTCAATGATATCTCTGGAAATTTTAATGTTATATGCAAATATTGTGATATTCATAATGTCAATCTTGATTTTATAATTCAATTAGTAAGACAGAAATTGAAAGTACCAGTCACTATTTCCTAAATGAAGTTCTCTTCCCAAATTAATTATAAATATCACACATATCTGTTACAATAATCTCTTTGTAAGTATACATTAGTTACTATGTTGCCTCAGCTTAAGTTATTATTATACAATTTGTAAGTTTATTATTTTATTGTATGTGCATGCAAATTATATTTAATTAAGGTCTGGTTCTTTAGCTTTCAAGTTTTCAAATTATATTTGGATTATATTGATTAGAAAGCCAAGTGTTTTTTTTTAGTTTAAAAAAAATTCTAATCAAGATAGTTTATGTTTCCCCACGGTTTATATGAGTAATTAATTAAATATATATTGGAATTATTATCCTTTGTGGAACGTACGTTAAATATTAATAATTAGTATAATTATTTCAACCTTCTAGTCCTACATTTGAAAAACTGATACTAATCTGAAAAATTCTTCTAAATGCCATGCATATATCAAATATCAGATCAAGTTATTAAAGAATTTAAAACATGTTATATACTGTATATACAACCGTATTTCCTTTTTTGAACATGTTTATGAGTAATGAAATATATTTAATATTAGATAGATTTTAAATCATATATAAGATATGTTAATTGCTATATAATTTGCAACTACGACTTATGATTCTTTCGGCTTGGATGAGTTTGGACGTGTTAATTGAGTTAATTTTGTTTCGCATGATATATCATGAACACGTTGAATATAATTACTGCCGTTTGCGTAAATCAGATGTGTGTTAAGGTTAATTGATACCTAAATTGCTGGCTATTAATCAATTATATGGGATTTTATGCTATTATAAAAACCAGGCATTTTAGCATTGAATATATAATAATAATTTATTTATAGTGCATTTTATTATAATTATTATTTATATAAAATATATATTAAAAAATATTAAAATACGAAAAATTACAGGCTTTTAACCTAAATATATAATTTATTTACAAAAAAATTCGCTTGATGAGAATCAAATCTAGTGTTTATCTACTAAAATAGTTGATCGTATGTACGTAAAGTACTAGAGACTAATGTAGATATAAAAAGATATAAAGGATTCTAAATTACCTTGGGGTTCTCTTGTTAATTAATATTTAAAAATATAATTAATTTGAGTCAACAGTTTGGCAAAGTGGATTACAATATTCGAACTACTGTAGTAACTCCACAAATTAGACATTTGTTCTATTATGTTTCATATTCTATGTTTTAAAAATGTGTTTATTTAAGATATAATATTAATTGTTTTCTATTTAAATAATGACATCATAGTTTTATTTTTATTTTTATTTTTGTAATCAAAGAGTTTTTCATATACTGATACATGTTTAAGTTATTCTAAGTAAATAATGATTTATTGATTAATATTCAACATCCAATGGAATTTTTAAATACCATCTTGATCATATCTGTCTCAAATATTAATGTATAAAATATATGTATTATTAATTAGTTCTTATTGTTTCAATAAACTAATATCATAATCAAATATTAATCACAGTAAGAACTCGTAAAGAAAGTATTTATTAAAAATTTTAACAAAACATTATTGAAACATGTGTGCGAATAGAGATTTTAGTTATACATTTTAAAATATTATAATTCCACCAAGATGTTATCTTGATTGTCTAAAGCGTCGCACTCCACTCTCTAGATGGGTGGTTAAGCACCAACTTTTGATGTTATTATTTTACATTACGGATACCTGGAGAGTTAAAAGTACAACTGCACTACGCTGATAAGATCTAATTAGATGGAAACCAGTCCATATCATACTTTTATTTAAATTTATATTTTTATATATCTTATTGGAAGCTAAATTTCAGCCTTTATTTTTTAATAAAAAAATATTTAGACTAAAATCTGAAAAATAATTTTAAATAAAAATCAAATGATGATATGGTCATTATAGTACTTAGTATATCACTATATACTAAGTACTACTAGTTTTATTATCGTTTAAAATTAGTTGTTTTGAATTTTTACTAATTTTTCTATGAATTTTTTGACAAAGAATGAAACATCAAGTTTAGAGGAATGATATGTGCATAAATATTTCAAATTTAGTCAAAGTCCTTAAAAAATTATTTCCGTTGTCAATTACAATATCTTCCAATAATTCGCACATGGAAAGTAAACATGTAATATATTTGGTCAAAATAAACAAAGGAGTGTTTATCGTAAATATATAACATACAAACATGTCAATACAAGATAAGAAAATTAATCACAAGAAAGTAAATATTACATGATTGAGATTGGAAACGTAATAAGTAAATTAAATCTTCGTTATATTATCAGTTTATTACCTTGTGCAGTTATTAAGTTATTTATAATTTTTAAAAGATTGTGGTTAGTGAAAAGTTTTTGTGTGAAGTTTTACATGTTAAGATGTCCAGAAACAAAAGGCATATGAGGGTAGGATGATATATTTTTAGATAGACTTATACATTTAATATATTTTATAATGCGGAGTGACATAATTTTGACAAATTTTAAAATGTAAAAAATGTATCTTAAAAGTAATATAAATCAGTGTATACTTAACAAAAGCAGCTAATAGCTAATATTTGAAATAATAAATAAAGTATAGTTTACTAATATAACAATATATAAAATTGACTTTTTAAACCTCGAATGGATAAATATTGGAAATCATCAAATAGTAACATGACTGAAATAAATTGTAAAGAACAAAAATATTTAATTCGGAAACTTTGTATATGTAATGAAGAAGGAGACACGATGACTTTGTTTTACCACTTTATTTACTTTTGGATAATGACTAGCTGTTAACAAATATACCCCACTATATTGAGTTCTGTTTATTTTGTCTTTGTTATTTTAAATTATTTTTCCTATGGTATGGTTTATTTTAAAGGCTGTTTTTATTTTTAGTTTATTTAACATTTTTCCGATTGTATTGCTTTCTTTTCCTATATATGTAATTGAGGTATAATTATTAGCTAAAGGTTAGCTATTTGTTAACTTGCAAAGACTGCCCTAAAAATTATGTAGGACAAACCGGAAGATCGTTTAATGACAGAATAAAAGAACATAAGAAAAACTATGAAAATAATAAAATAAATTCAACATAGGCCAATCATTTAATAGAAGAAAACCACTAATTTAACAACGACTTTAGGATACTACATATAGCAGAAAAAGGAAGAAAACTCGATACACTGGAAACGGTGGAAATCAATAAAAGAAAAGAACGGGAAATTTATTAAATGATCAAACGGACCTGCCCAACTCACCATTATTGAAGTTATTCCAACACCGGCCTTAACTATTCAGTGATAATAATATAATAAATAAATTAAACACAATAATTACTTTGTTTTGTATAACAGTTATTTATTTAAACGGTGACCAATGGTTTCAATACATTCACGTATCATTTTCAATAAATAATAAATAAATGCAAAGACCAAAAAAATGAGTTATCAATTTTTGCATTATTTTCAAAATAATTTATTTTACTATTTGTCAAGTAATCCAATCCACGTAAACCTACTTGTTGAGAGAAAAACTAAATATCTATTTAATTTTGATAATTAGAGGAATCATCGCATCCTTTTGCCCTTCAAAAGTCAATCCTCCCCTCATAGCTAATCTTTTGGATGAATGCCTCCACTTTCCACACCGTATCAATATTATCATCCTTCATATATTCCTTGTATCTATCCACTTTAATCCCGTTATTGATGATACAATTATTTTAAAGGCCTCATTGTATGATTATACAATTATAATTGAAGACTTCAACGTCAATAGCAGGAAATCTCGCCAAATATGTAATTTGTGTTCTGACTATAATTTTATTCGAATTTAAACACCTCTAATATAGATAATAAAAGAATCCCAATTATCTACACCTGATATTATCCTATGCTCATTTATTATTTCATTAATTCCAAAGCTATGTTCCGACCACTTGTCTAGTCAATTTGACTCAAATACTTAGCCACTCCCCGCATTACCAGAATGTATCCAAGGACATAATTACAACGTTTTAAAACATACAAGATATACAACTAATCATAAAATCCAAGAGACAATACTACAAAAACATTAAATACTAAAATTACTGATCACTTAAACAAAAATTCAGCAAATTAAATAAGGAAATAAAAATATATTACAATTACAAGTCATTCAAGATGTACCACGAAGTAAACGCCTCTACCATCAAATATTTTCAGATTTATTCTGAAAAATTTTCCGCACGATACATCCCTCTTTATTTGAAAAATCTTTAACTTCTGCTCTTTCCTTCCCGTATGAGACAAAATATTATTGTATGTATTCCCAAACCTGAAAATAATCTCTCACTTGTTTTCATTAAATACATCTCTGATTACCAGTTTGGTTTTCTCTTGACAAGGTCAACCTTGCATCCTCTCTCCATCCTAACGTCAATTATAGTAAGCACAGCATAGCTAATAGTTATGTAATCCGATGCCTAGCGATGTTTTAGCATAAAAAGTGTTTGTTTTAATTATTTGATGTTAGTTCATGCATAATTATTGTAAGATAGCGGTGTAGAAATGCTCGGAGAAATTTGTTAATTACTTAACAGTATATTTTTTAACTGCGACTATAGTTTTGATCACAAGCTGATCATTGACAAACATAAAGTACCTAAAATTGACTTAAGTCCTATTTATATACTATCAGATAAAGGAGTCGTTTAAGATTAATTTTAATTTCGGTATAATGAATTTCTAGAGCTTCCAGTAAATCCATTTTCCGACCTTCATCTGTAATGAATGATTTGCGAGGGTAGAATGATTTTGTTTTAAGCGAAAAGATATTTCATGTTCTTTATGTCATGATTCAAAATTTCGACCAGACCGATCGATGTCTTTACAAGACTCGCATATTTAGATTAGATTTATTTATTTACTTAGCCACCTATACAATGTATATACATGGAATTGTTTGTACAATCGTAACATATATAACATATGGCGGATGTATACGTCGCAACATGGGAACAAATAGTTCTCTAGTACAGTAATAATATTAAATGTCAGTAAAATAATTGTCGTCAAATAGTAGTAGAGTACAGTAACAAATATAAAATTTCAATAAAATAATTGTCGTCAAAAGGATAAAAAACATAGATAAAATTAACAAATATTAAAATGTTACTCAACATCGTTGATAAATTCATTGAATGAGTAGTAGCACTTTTGTATGAGAAATTCTCTTAGTTGCTTCTTGAATAACTTAATATTTTTTATTTCTTTCAAAATTTTAGGTAACTTATTATAAATTAGTATACCAGAATGTTTTGGGGATTTCTCGTACAACGTACTTTTATGACGTGTGATGTGAAGATTGTTTCTATTCCGCGTTGAATAATTGTGGTTATCACCATTTGTGACGTAGGAGTCGATGTTTTGAAATACATAGGCGGCCGATTTATAGATATAGATTGACGCTAATGTGAGTATACCATTCGTCTTAAATACATTTCTGCATGTCTCTGTTCTTTTTATATTGAATATTAAACGCATTATCCGTTTTTGCGAGACAAACAACCTCTTAACATCAGCTCTACCCCATATATATATATTGTAGCTTAGGTATGGATATCCTAATGCATAATATATGTTTATCAATGATTTCGTGGATAGGATACTTTTAAGTTTTAGAATGGCGTAATAAACGCTATTTAGTTTCTTTGATACAAAGTCAATCTGTTCGGACCATGAGAGCCGATCATCTAAAAAACTGCCTAGGAATTTGGTGCTTATTGATCTGTTTATTGAAGTGAACTCAGGTGCCTTCCTATTATAGAACTGGATCTCAACTGTTTTCTGCTCGTTGAGAAGATTAATAATTAATTTGTCGAAAACATCTGTTGTCTGGGCCAATTGCCCAATAAATATATTTCTGACATTGTTGTATTTTATATTTGTAAGTTAAATTATTAACAAATTGTTGTTTAGGATCATAAAGTTCGGCTTAAAGGAACTTTTGTATTATGCAGTTTTGGAAAACCAAATAAAACCGGGGCTCTGGGGTTTATGTCTAGGAATTTCTAATATCTGTTTTTGGGATTTTTGGGATTAGTTTGTTTTTAGTTCTTGTTGATATACACAGTTCCTATTGGATAGTTTCGTGCTTATACGCTTTAACATTAATCTATGAAAACATTTAAACAAAATATTACCAAAATTCATTGATTTCAAATCAAAATAGTCAATTAAATGTTCCATAGATTTAGTTAAACTGCTAAAAGTAATAGAAATTCCAACAAATGCAAAATTCATCAAAATATCATTTGATGTTATAAGTCTACTTACATCAATTCGAACAAAAGAATTAAAAATAATCCTTGAAAATTTAATTAACAATACTCAGCACCCTGAATGAATGTCACAAAATAGAAATGAAAAATTAGTCAAAATATGTATAGATCAAATTTATTCTGAATTTAACAACATTATATATGTATAATGAAATGAATTGTTTACCGAATAACAGAAACGTTCAACTTTTTTATACTACTTTTTATTTTTATACAACACTTTGTGACTAGTTTCGAATTACACAGTAATAAAATAAAAAGTAGTATAAAAAAAGTTAAACGTTTCTGTTATTCATTAAAAATGTACTACGAAGTGAACGCCTCCAAAATTCAAGAATTGTTTACCATTGGACTCCTCCTTATTACCTCTTTTAAACGAAATCTTAATGGATAATTTACAACTATATTATTAAAAAATACCCATTACCTCAAATATATTTTATTGCACATGATACGTTGACGATATTTCATATATTTGGACAGGTACGGCATGTCAATAGTTTCAATCAACAAATTTACTAACTCTATAAACAAATAAATCATTTTACAATACCATAGAAACAGAAGTTGAAATAGTTAATTATTTTAAAGTATAACTATAACTAGAATAGACACAAAATTAGAATTTTAAATTTACAGGAAAAATTGTTTTATTGATAGAATCATCCCAAACTAATCCAACAGACATCATATAATTAAATACAGTACTTTTCATTCCCTTTTCCATAGACTTGTTTATATTTCACTTTCTGTAAGTAAAGAATTAAAAACAATAAAAGCAATAGCAATAGCCGACAGAAATTTGGCTGACAGTGTTAAATTTGGCAATCATGCAAGAATGTATAATACTTCCTTCCGTCAAACCTGCGGTTATTTTTTCAATTTCTAATTAGGTTATAAATACCAAGGGAAATAAAAAATGCATGTTAGTACAGAAAATAATTTTAGATAAAGAAAATATGGAAATATAATTGTCACCCCTAAGGTAATATTACCTTATTGTAATTAACATTTTATGACAGACATAAATGGATATTGTTTGAGTATTGCACCAATATAACTTTAATGGTGTCTATCTTAACGGATATCTAAAGATTGTTATAATAAAAATTCAAGAATATTTCAATTTGTTTGATTATTTATGAAAATTATGATGTTGTTAACTGATAAAATGTTTTAATTTCTTCAATAAGTGAATAAGTTTTGCTTATTATTGTTTGGTGTAAAAATGAATAATCCATTTTCTAGCTACATTCAAGGTTTTTTTAAAAAGATAGTAAATTAAATTGTTGCTTTTAATAACTTTAAGCCATCAACAAGGTAAAACCACTTTCAGATCTCGTCCAGTGATTGGACCGAATTAAGTGGTAATGTCTGGTGAATATGGCGGGTCCTGCAACACATTCCAACCCAGACTTATTATGATGTGTTTTGTTTTGGAAGCAATGTGTGGATTGATATTGTCTTGCAACAATTTTACTGGAAGTTCTCCGCTTTCATTCGAAGTCTTAACTCAAGCAGATTAATTGAAATTAGTAGTAGAAGAACTTTGTGTTAGTAGAAGGACCACCTTTCTGAAGTGGTTGGGTTTTGCGACCGACTGCGTTTCGTATTGAATATCCATTTCTCATCGCCCGTAATGATTTTCTACAAGAAAGACTTTCGACGCTATTTATTGAGTAAATAAAAATACGATGCTACTCGTTGATTTTTGTTGGTTTCGATGTGTTTTTACGAAACCCATTTTCCTTCAGTCTGGATCTTTCTTATCTCTAGTAGGTATTGGTGGCATATAGAAGAAAAACCAGGCGTGAAGAAGAAAAACCAGGCATGCAGTAGAAGCCAGTGGCATAGATGTACAGGAAAAAGGTAGAGAGAAAAAAGAAGGAGAAACCTACATGACAAGAATCTGGCAGTGGATTGAGCAGCCGCTAAGGACATAAACGTGGAAGAAGGAAGAATGTAAAAGAAGTAAGTCGTGCTGCAGATAAATCGGATATGGATAGAGTAGCTACCGAGGCATGGATGTACCAGAAGAAAAGACGAGTGGAGAAAAAGAATGATGAACATATATTGACAAGAATACAATGGTGGATCGAGTAGCTGTTGGTAGTTCACAAACAAGTGGTAAATTATAATACTGAATGTGAGGGTGGAATAAAGTTTAAGAGATGCAGGTTGTTTTATTTTCCACGAAATCCCTACTTCCTGGGCGGATAGTTTTAATTAGAATAAGTTAGATATAATTTTTAATATAAACATTATAATACCATTGTGATGCAGTTTTTAAATAAATTATCCCTAGTAGGCAATTCGAAATCAAAAGTTTGGTTACTACTAGCTGTAATGCAAAATAATTCTGCATTTGTGCCAGTTTTCAGCGAGCATCTTCTCCAATTTATAGTTGTCGCACATTCTAGGCCTTACAGGAAATTATTTGCCAATCAGACCGAAATTTCTGTTTTTAAAACGCTTAGACCAAAATACGCACACATCTTACGATGCAATACCTCCACGCCAAAAAGGAGAAAATCAATTTGCACGCTTTAGCAGTATTTTTTCTTCTTGGAATTCATAAAGAATACTTTATAGGTTATGTTAAGCTTTCCGGCATTCTAACTGTCATTTTTCTGTCAACACAACATAACCTAAAAAGAACGGGAAAGTGAATTGACTTTTAAATAAATTTCTTTACTGCTTAAAATAATTTGGATTATTTATTTGTATACTTAATAGATGGAGTTCAACCTAGCTAACCTATAAGTTATTTTCATGTAGAAATTCCTGTTTTAGTTATGTCACTTGATTAATAAAAAAACACTAAATACTTTCTCCACAATTATTTTATTATGCATGCATTATCATAGGCATGTAAATTAAGAAAGATATTGGCATATTTACACCTAAAAGACTTATTTGGTTTCTACTTAATAAAACAAAAATTGTTGAATAAATTCTAGTTTAAAATAATTATTTGCAAGAAAGGGAATAGTAGACTAATTGCAATTTGTTATGTTCACGAAATATATACATATTTATGTAGATTATACTTAATTTGAATCATAATGATAATGATGGTGAGCGTTATTTTAATGCCTAAAGAATTGTATATTTGTTTAATTTTGAGCACAGCAGTAAAAATACCTAATAGACAGTATTTAATTTTCTTACTTCACATAATGTTCAAAAAATTGTTGGCCGATTATATCCTCTCACCAAAAATAAACTATCTAAGAATTTTTATGGTGGGCACTTCCTCTCAGACTACTGTTTTTCATTGCAGATAATAATGGAATCGGATGTATCCTCTGCACTGCAAGGACGTCTAGTCAATTTACCAGGAGGAAGAGATAAAGAGGGACGACCCATTTTAACGATTTACATACCTGTTGATTCAACGGGTATAGACATTTCCGGTGCTTTAAAATACGTTTTGGATATTTTTAGGTGAGTAATCTCTGCCGTATTCATATAACTGTAAACGATTCATGGTGATGATTGTATGTATTATCCTATGACCTACTATTCTTGTATGGAATGAATTGTTAGAGATAATAGACACAATATATAAAATATTTAACTTTTTTTATGACAAAAACATCGAAAATAAAATTTACTGACACCACAATTATCTAGATGATCCATAACTTTGTAAGCTTAGTAAGAAAAAAATAATGTTTGCAGGTTAGGTATCCGATAGAGTAATGTTATATTTTCATCTATTTTGTATGAAAATTATTTATAATGCAACCTTATATATAATTTTTCTGCAACATGCACGAAAAGTATGACATGGCTTTCAGCAATCTAATCAATTATATTCATGAATTTAAGTGGTTAAACAAAGTCTTCATTAAATAATAGTCTATTAGTATCAAGATTTGTCTTACTTTTCCTTGATGTAGGCTGCAAATGGTAAATATACATTCATTTGTTTTTTAATTTAATTTCTAATAATGCTAATTGCTGATCAGATATGATCTCGTATTCTAGTTAATCTTGCGTACTTTCAATAAAAATATTTCTTGATTTTAAGTTTGCTTATATTGATTATAGACTGTATTCAGGCTTATAAGTAATATAATATTTTATGTAAGCTGTTCATACAACATACTCACATAGTCGTAAACCGTATTTTATTCGTGTCATTCCATTAAATTCAACCACTACTGCCTTCCTGTATGTATTATTGATTTCAGCATATTCTCCATTTATCACTAAACAATAACTGTCTCCGTTAACTAACCGATATCGGCAGATATTAAATCAGTGATTTATAACCTATTGTCTCGAAATTTATAACTCCTCAATAGTACTTCCTTATGATTCGAGCATAATGCAGTTCCATAAAATAACACTTATAGCTTCCATTATAGTTATAACTATATTTTAAATTTAGGAAAACGCAAACGTTGTAAATGGGTATAATTTATGTCGCAAACGCTCTGGTTGAGAATTAACACAGTTTTACATTTCATACATAATTAATTTGTATAAAAGTCGTCTGTAGAAAGACTTCAATCCCCAAATTTTATATCAATTAATTTAATAGTAATTAAATCTAATGATATTGGTTAAATGACATATATTAAAATATTCAAATTTTTGCTATCGTTTTAATATTAAAACTGTAACAAAATTAAGAATTCGTGTCAGCAATCAATTTACCGAAGACGCGAGCTTGTCCTCGAACTGACCCGAAATTTGTAACGGTAACCAGAGCAAGTCCCCAGTCTGTAATATTTAATTACAGAACAATTTATAAAAACCCGCGGGACTGAAATACCAATTATGTTCCGCATGGTACATTTTAGACAAAACATGGGCTTCACTTTAAAAACCAATCTAGCACGAAAGTAAAATAATTGTCAACGCTTTATGGTTATTGGGTTATATTAATACATGATGGCTGTTTACATATATGAGAGAAAGTGGACATCCGACGAACGGGATTAGCACATGTCATTCGTTAGCTCCTTTTCGAAAGCTGTTGTAATCCTCCGACACTTGTTTTCGTCTTATTTTGGTAACGGTAGCGTGGTTTTGTGTTGATGTCATAAATGAAGGTATTAATGTTTTCGAGACTGACCCACTTGCATTAACTCTCTCATAAGTACTTATTATTGTTTTATACGTGAGCATCTTTGTCCGAAAATATCGTATCTTACAATGAAGTGCATATTGATAATACTTAACTGGAAATATATGAAAGTTAATAAGTAAAATGGAGAATTTAATTGATAAAAGTTATATTTAAGCTACTTTTTCATTATATTTTGTGGATTATCGAAGGAATAAACATTTTTGAGTTCAAATGGAAAATTAACTCCACTCTTTTGCTTCTCATCTAAATGAATTAGATTGATAAAGGAAATGGATTACGACAACATAACCACCAATAATAATGTAAATTGCTGATTGATGTATAAGTTAAAATTGATAAAATAGCTTGAAGAAATATATATCTTTTTGGTCACAATACCCTTAAAGCAATAGTTGCAAACATTAATTATATAAATTAATCTTTCAACTAGTAAGAAATATTTTGTAGGGCGTTGATTTTTCCCATAAAATAGATTAAGTGTAAAATGTATACTTCTCAAGCTACATTCTTAATGAAACCAATGTTTAATAGGTTTGTCTGAATTGCTATATTCCGTGTTTTTAAAAAAAAGTTTTATCCTGATGTGTGTCGAATTTGACAATTTATTTTCATAGCTATATAATATCATAAGATTATAAATAAAGTTGCAATCCATTCTACATATTGAGATGACAATGATATTGAAATTTCGTGACCAGTATTAACTATGGGTTTGTCGTTTTTAATTGTCTTTTTTATCTCTAAGCCCTCTAATGATGGTTTGTATTAATGCAATGATTTGAAATTCCAGTGTGAGATAAATTACTTAATATAGCTGTTTATGTTCTTTTATTCTACTGTCGAAATTTGTGCCAGTTTGTCCGATACAATTAGACATGTAGTCTCATTTTCCTAATTGTTGTAAACTATTAGTTACTCTAGGTTCGTTTTATTTACGTAAATAGATGCAATTTGGTGTTTTCTAAGTTTTTTGCAAGCAATTAAATAATTGCTTGTTCGCTCTATTTAATTAATGCTGAAATGCAAAACCTCTTCTTTAGAAACTTTATTGCCTTTATATATTATTTTGCGGATTATTGATTTTAACTGAATAAACTGAATAGTTATTCAAATTAAATATTGAAATTTGAGTGCAGTATTAATAATAATAATTAATAGTGAGAAAAATAAATTTTCTTTATGAGCATTTCTGCACTTATGTTTTACATTTTAATGTAAAAACTCCAGCTAACAGTTAAAACAACTACTCTCCGTACTAAAGCACCGCCAGGCATTGAATAACATAACTGTTAGCTGTCGTTTCATGTTTGAAATAATATTCAGCATGATATAACAATTTTTGTGGTGTTATCATTTTTTAACCGCTCCTCGAAAAGGGTTATGCAATGAATATCTGAAGACACGTGTTTCGCTGTATCACAGCTCATCAGTGCAGCTATGTCATACTACGCGCGTCCTTTCTGGTGAAAGGCCGCCGCGAGAAAGAATCAATTCCAAATAGAATTGAACCATTGCCGATGTTCGATAAGTGCAGAAATGCTCATAAAGAAAATTTATTTTTCTCACTATTAATTATTATTATTAATACTGCACTCAAATTTCAATATTTAATTTGTATATTTAAATACCGAGAGCGGGCTTTTTATGTGTGGTGATATCGTTTTTAAAAACGCGAAAATCGAGTAAAATTAGTACGGGGAGTAGTTGTTTTAACTGTTGGCTGGAGTTTTTGAATTTAATTGCTGCTAATTAATTCTTGTCATCATCTCTTTTTAGTGGAATATCGTTTAAGGCTGTATATTTTCTTTTAGTGGATTGGCGTGATCCTTTGGAAATTATTATATCTGTGGTGGTAGCTTTTCTATATATTTTTGTGAGTTTATTGGATTTAAGGCTGATGGTTATATCTAAAAGTTCAACGAAGCTGCCTTTTCAATTTTCATTGTAATTTGAATATTGTAAAATCTCATACTTTCGCGATTTGTTACTTGTTAGGTAACTGTTTGTAACGACTAGAATATTGTGTTGTCGTCGTATAAAATATTAACTTTTTCTAACTTGTATATTGAGATTAAAACGTAATGCGTGCAGAGCTAAGTTCTTACTGACTAGAGAAGTATGAAACATATTTACAAGAAAATAATAAAATGGTAGAGCTCTAGAAGAGGAGTAGAATTCTATATTTCTTTTCGGAGGGGTGAAGATGACATCTTCGGTGGCGTCAGGTACTGCCAGCAGACGTAGACCCGTTGGTCTCAAGGACAAATCCTCCCTGTTGCTTTGTAATTCGGAATAATGCAACGTGCAGAAGCATAAATTAAGAATTCTAACCATTGTCCCGACTTGACCATTGGGGGTGTTTGAAAATCCTTCATTGGGTCTGGAGATAGGAATTTTTATGGGGCAAATATTTCGTGTCAAATCCGAACATATCGGCATCTCCTGAAGGAATACTGATCCTTCAGGAAATATATCTAGACCGGTTTGATCGTTCGTTTTAATTTTGCAGTGGCTGTTTTCAAGATAGCCATCCCAGGAGTTTCATCGTTTATTGGGTGTAGATTCAGCACATAGGTAGATTTTCATCCTTTACTATTACATATCTCCTACTTGCAGGTCCTTTGATTTTTTAGTTAATTTCGATCGCGAAAGTTGTGTTGGCAAATATTCCTCGACCCATCTTTTCCAGAAATGATGCTTCATAACTAGATGTGTTGCCATCTTGACAATCTGCCCATGTTGATATTCGTCAAGTTTGGTTCTGGTACTCATATAAGCAAATCTCCAATCAAAAAATGCTCAGAATATGAGGGATCATTAGGATCGATTGGGAATTAAGGATGGTTTCGACTTAAAAAACTAAGGTTGTTAACTCTTCAAATATTAAGATGCAGTTTATGTTAAGTTGCATTTTATTATTTTTATGATTGATACTTTCTTTGCTACACTCTTGATGAAACATATAACTCACTGGATAGGAATTAGGAATAATACACTTGTTTTGTTTCATATATTTACTTTCAGTTTCCTGACACGTGTTTCGGCGATTGCGATTGATAGATTAATTTTTATACTCCTTTGAGAATGGCGAGCAATCGCCGAAACACGTGTCAGGAAACTGAAAGTAAATATATGAAACAAAACAAGTGTATTATTCCTAATTCTTATTATTTTTAATTTTCACCTCCCAGAGTCCACCAAATTGAGGCAACAAGGAGGTCTAAAATGCCATTCTAATTCGTTTATTGCAAAAATGTTATTTAACTTATTCATATTCAATTCGTATTTTAATAATTTATTAAGCTCCCTTAATTCTCTATCAGCACCCACGAAGTTAGTTGCATTATCAGTGTATATGTGAAATATTCTCCCACGAATCGCCACGCAACGCCGCAAGGCAACAATAAAGGCTTCAGATGTTAAGTTACTAACTATTTGTAAATGCACAGTCTTTGTTGCTAAACAGATGAATAAGTAGGCATATGCTTTCTTTGGTATAGTTTTCCTTACACCTTCCTAAATTAAAAACGGACCACAAAAATCAATCCTCAAAACAATGAAATGGTTTGTTGCCTGTTACTCGCGGTTCAGGTAATTCGCCCATTACTGGGTTAATAAAAGTAGGTTTAACCTTATAACATTGTACGCACTTCCAGATTTTTAACCTTAAGGCCATAATTTCAAGTGAACTGAGGCAAGCGTTGAATTTAAGCCGGCATGCAAATTATTAAGGTGTGCTATTATTAATTAAGTTTGTTTATGATTGCTTCGAAGAACTATCGGGTACTTATTATTAAATGATACTGAAGTATTTTTTAATCTGCCACCAACCCTTATTACTTAAAATCTGATTCACATAAAAACGGACGTTTTTTTTCGAACAATCTTTTATATTCTTTGGGAAATGATTGTATTTGAACAGTTCGCACTTAATAGCAACAATTATACCAACAATAATGTAAACATGATTTATTGTTCCCTGTCAAAAACAGCTACAGACCAGTTTTGATCAATTTAAGAATTTATCAGCGTAGCGCAGTTGTAGACAAGGAAGCAGAGTTTTACTGACAATAGGTCGTACCTTTATGGTAATGCCAGCATATTCTAGCTTTTGTTGTAGAATCGCTTTAACTTCTTCTACTGGTATTGATGTAAAACGATTTTTGACTTCGAATGATACTAAAACACTTCCGTGTGGTATAATTAAATCTAAAATATTTATTCACGAATTTCAATGAATTCCTTGTTTACACCTATTAAAATAGGTTTGGTATAAGATTGTTTAGGTAGGCACATAATTTAATTGTGGGTGCATTATTGTACGAGGCTCCTGGGCGGATAGGGATTTTGGGTTTGTGTAATTGTGGTAGATCATAAGATGAGAACCGCCGGATTCATCACTGTATAACAAAGTATCGGATTTGGATTGTTTGCCGATGGAGAGTTCTTTAATGTCGGTGTTACATGATTTTAAAACTGGTTGGTTCTCTTGGTAAAGGTTGAATTATTTAGAAATTTATGCACTTTATGAAAATAAAAAGGACATGTCTCCTTTTTTCATGACTGTAATAGTGTTTTTTTTGTTCGCCTTGAAAATAATTAAATTATTGAACTATGCTTTTGTTTTAATCGTTTTGATGGTATTCTATTCTTTCGGTTTTGGTATCAAATGGCATTGAAGTGACTTGGAATATTCTTTCTGTATGAGGTTCGTGAAACTATTCTTTTCTATTCATTAATCATCTGGATGATGAAGCCAAACATATGTTGCCGCAGTTTCGACATTAAATCTGTAAAATTTTAGACCGAGAGTTTTATTTACCTTATCTCTTTTTTTCTATTTGGCTTGATGAAATGCGTTTTGTGAGTTCATAGCTAGAGATTCAAATTCCTGTCTTAGGTTTCTTAAATATGGGAAAAATTTAAATCCGTTTTCCTTTTTTCTATTGCATGTATATCGGACAATCTGGCAGAGAATAAAGTAAAAAAAAAGAACATAAAAAGTCTATATTAAGCAATTTATCTCACACTGGAATCATGGACCATTGCATTAATACATACCATCAATTAGGGGAGACCTATTAGAGGCCATGGAGATAAAAAGGGCCATTAAGAACGGCAAACCCGTAGTTAATACTTATGGCACAAGTAAGAAAAGGTTTCTCAGATTATCAAAGATGATTGTTCTAAATCTTCTTGTCAATGACAAACTAATGTCAAATACGTCTCCCAAAAAGGGACAAAAATAGCATGTTTGCTTCAATATATTCGAAATAAATAAGTCAGAAGCTGTCAGCATGTCTTACTGGTCAGTGGATGGATGTGGGTCTGAGTGGAAGAACACTGGAAACTCCGCCCGTGATTCTTGCTGTCTAAATTTGTGTACGTGTTTCATTCATTTGTATATTATTTTGTAAATGTGTTATAAGCAAGAAGAGCAAACTTATAAAGAATAAAGAATCAAATAGTGAAGGAAAATTGAATATAATAAAGCTATATGGGGAAATTATTAGACCTTGCATTTTGTAGAACTGAAATCACTATTTAGACTGCATAGCCTCGTGTAAACAGTAATTTCGTTTCTGATCCATTGAGTCTTCTTAAATTATGTCTTAATGATTATCAAGCTGTAGATACATTGATACTCCTAGTTTATAATTAACCTTAATTCTACAAAATTGATGACTGATATTACAATTATATAACACATAAAATCACAAAACTTTCATTGCGTAGGCATAAGCAAGACGATGAATCAAATACAGGTGTTCTTGTGCCTTAGTCTAGTAATCCATTTTTTCGTATCTCTTATAAACATTTCGTAAATTTACAACAATGTAACTTATTAAAAAAACACTTCTTGACTTCTTTAACATATAAATTGCTTTTGTATAATACAATATCCGACGTTGTATTAGCCATATTTGTTTCGAATTTTTAATAAGACTAATATTTGTTGTTTTTTAATTTGAAAACAAAAACTTTCATTATTTTATTAGAAAGAAAGCACACCATAAAACTAATAATGTATTTAAAACTGTAGTTTTACTTGTTCTAAGATCTGTGAAGGCTAATTCACAAAATAGAAATTTTGGTACGTTATTTGTACTTTCTGAAGAATTTGATTCAAAAATTGTAAATGTTAAAAATAACAAATAAATAACGTTCCCAGAATTATTTATGAAACCTTTAACTCAGTGAAACATGCTCTGAATGAAGTGACAAATGACATTAGATGTGGTCACATCCTAGGCTTGGTGCAGATAAGGAACAGTTCTGACACAGAATGCACTATCAGTAATAAATGCCTTATGTAGCATCCTATCTTAAACATATTCAGTTTTTTTTCTAGGTCCGCAAAGCAAAAAAAAGAGCAAACATACTAATTTATCTTCATCTAAAATGTTCTAATTTATGTTGGTGGTATTAGGTAGAACGTTTGATTAGTTGGGCTGTAAAATATAGCATATTTAAACTTCAGAGGATAAAAACTGATAACTATTTATGTCCGAACAATGTAGGGTGTAACATCGTTCGGGTATAAATCTATTCCAGTTACCATAATGTTAGATGTAAGGCCTCGTACTGGCAAAGAGCAAAATATAAATGGCGTTACGTGCTACCGAATTATTGACCAAGGTAATGGTCAAATCGTGGAACCACAAGAAAATCAAAGTTCATTGCTAAAAATTATGTGATTATAATTAATCAAATATATATTTTTAAATATTTTAAAAGTCCTGCTCTTTTTTGAAGATGTATTAAGAAAAAACTTCATAAGAAGAAATTAAAATATAAAATTCATTTGTTTATGACACTATCTTTGTCAACTTTCATCATCTATTAACACTATTTGTAGCCGAAAAGTGAAATATGAATCTAAAACTTTTGAGAGGACGATCTTTTCTTAGAAAAGTTCACCTCCAGTTTAATGATGCTTCATCAATTTTTTAAACCATGCAGTTTATGATTAAAAGATTTCTATTAAATCATCGAGCAAATACCACAGCACCAATAATTCCCCTTACAATGTCTCAATTTCCCAAAATATTATCCCCCCTCAGCTTCCGTAAACTACCTTGGCATAACCATAGACCCAAAAACGAATTTTAGAAAACACACTGCAATAATAAAAAACAAAATAACTACCCAGGCAAAGTATTTCAGATGTCTGACATATAAAAATATTAGCATTACTACTAAAACAGCAGTAAAAATTTATAAAATGATTTGTCGCCCACTATTGGACTATAGTTGTGCCCTCTATCCTAATCCCAGCAATCCAATCTCCCGTAATATTCAAGTTAGCGAGCGAGCATCCCTTCGTACCCTAATAAAACTCCGACATCCTCTAAATCCTTTACATAATCCAACTGCTCTATGATACAACCCTAATTATGTCTATTCAAGAACGCCTTCTATTCCTATCAGAAAAATTCTCCAAAAATCCTTTCAACTTCCACATATTATCCCTACCCACATTCTACTATTTTTGCCTTCATCTCATCATTTCATGCATCTACTCATTAAAGACTGACGCCATATGACTGGACAAATCAAAGCAGAAAGATCTCTGGTCGATAGCCTTTTGGCAGACTAACATACTAACACTTCATCCATTATTTATTATTTATTTCAATGTACATATTTGTCAATAAATATGTCTATTTATATATCATCGAGCAAAATAATATACCTCCTCTCAAAGGCCTATGATTCGATCTTACTCAAAGTTTATTTAAACCGTGTTTTTTTTATAAAATCCAATCATTGTTTACAACTACATAAATCAACAACCATTTCACTTTGTAATATGTTTCTTAATTTTCTTAATACAGTTAAACACAATATACAATATTAAAATTCTAATGTATTGATATAATATTTTTATCATGTAATCTAATATAATAATAATTTTTTCTGTCAAACATCCTTTTGAAGAGTTGATATTACATTTCTTTTAGATCTAGATTTGATATTACATTTCTTTTAGAAAGTAAAAGCTCCTATTACTTTCGAGCTGAATATTTAAGCAACCTTTAAGAAAACCATTTTTTAAAACGCGCAAATTAATTTATTGAACATTGCCTAATTAAACTTTTGCTTTTTTATCAGCAACCCCAACATATCGATCATCGTCACCAGTTGAAAACAGGGAAACGAAGTTTTACTCGCGTTTTTAAGACTCCATGCATCCGTAGGGATAGCTGTCATTTTGTCTCTACGGATTACTTAGTACACTAGAAATGCATGGCCTTAACGGAAATTGTTTTTTTCTGATCTAAAAATATGTCTCTTAAATGAATTCTAGATAAACGAAAATTTTCGACAAATTTGTATAAATTTTTTGTAAGATTATTGTACTTTTAAAACATTTTAATAAAACTATAGATAGTTAAATGAAGGAATATTTTGAAGAACTTTGTACAATATTACTGATAACTTTTTTAAATTCAACCACCAATGAATGATGATTGTGAAATCTCGAAAAAGGTTCTAAAAGAAAGGCGGCATTAAAAGTATGGCGAAGCGTAATAATAGAACTACGTGCCCGTAATGTTGAAGGGATTATTGAAAATACTCACCGCTCGGCCAAACTAACTAAGCCTCCTTAGAGAGGGATACGGCCCAAAGATCTTAACAGCGCCACCTACTCGAAATAGAGCAGTGACAACAAGTAGGAAATCAACTAAGAACAACTATACCTTACTTATAGTTGTCGACGACAACTAAAGCCCTTTCGTATAAACTAAATTTTAATGAAAACTTCTCAACAAAAATAACAATGACTGTCCCTAATGACATATGATTTTCATAAACGTAAATATCAATGCACAAAATAAAATTCAAACTAATAAATTTAAATATACGAAAACATTTCGTGAATCTACAACAATGAGTCTTACTAAGACTACAAAACAAATTAATTTGAAACAACTACTTCTCTAGCTAATACTTCGACAGACATTGAATAATACAAATTAATTTGCGTGTTACAAATAGTACAACTATCAAAGCAACACTAATTTGAATGAAATTATTTCTGTTGAATAAACTAATAAATGATAAAATGTACTTTAGATTGTTTGAATAATTAAATAATTAATTTATAATAAAGCTGTACTGAAGAGAACGAAAGTTCGAAACACGTGTCTGCAGATGATTATAAACTTGAATGCTAGATTTTTTAATTGCTTTTGTTAATTTAATTTAATGAAATCAGTTTAAAATTAATTTTTCATAATTCTTCATGTTATAGTTGCATTTAAATAATCTAAAGTACATTTTATCATTTATTAGTTTATCTCATTGTTGTAGATTCACGAAATGTTTTCGTATTTTTTAAATTTATTATTTTATTTTCTACAACGAACTAAAGGATTTTAATAAATTTTAAAATTCAAACTCTTATTACGCCAACAACTGATGTGATAATAATAATACAAAGCCACCGTTCAAATGGCTAAATGGTGTTAAAACTAAGGTATGCGTTTTTTAGTCTTAAACACGAAATCAAAGTAGATCTTACTGGTTTGCTGTCCAAAGTTCGATAAAAATGCAGGTGATGTTAATCTAGTTATAATTTGAAAATTGCAGTGTTCAATTACATAAGTTTAAACATGAATATGTATATTGTAATTAAAAGAAAATTAAATAGAGACTTTGTTGTAAATCCCTGAGAAACACAAACAACTAATTTGATACGCATAAGTCAATAAGCCAATTTTTTGTACTGAACATACTACAATTCGACACCGATCATATTAAATAATAGCGTAACTTTAGTTATAGCAAAGTAGTGTTGTAAATCACGGCACTTATTTGTGAAAACCCAAAATTTACTCAACTAGAAAATACTAAAATAATCTCTTAACTTCACGATAGAACTACAATAATTTATAAATACGGTAATACTTAATATCATTAGTTACGAAACTTATCGCAAAAAGACGAGCATAAAAAAGTGCAAGATTGTATCGTTGCTAATTAGATAATAAAAGAAATACATTATAAAGTACTCATCGCTTTGAGGTGTTTCATGCTGATGTGTTCAGGGATGGTGGTAAACTCCAAACACAGTAAACCTCCCGAGAAAGGAGGAAAATATTGCAAGTCTCTCCGCAGTATGGCGACGGAAACACTCTTGCTAACGTTTAGCTCACGTATTAGCTGATAATTTGCTATACGCGTTAAATTTAAAATAGCTAATTAGCTCTTAATTAGCTGTGGCTTAGCTAAATTGAAAAAAGGCTTAGAAAAGTATTTTAGCAAAGACTGATTCGTTTGACTCACCTCTAGTTGGTAGCATTTTTCAGGCGATTGCCCGTAGTAGAAATTCACTTCAAAACTTCAAAACTCCATACTGAGAATTTCACTGTACTAATTCTTCTTAAAAATTCGAAAAGTTTCAAGGAAATTTTACTTTCCAAACTAAAAGGAATTACAATAACCTCCGGCGTACGCCTCGTGCGACTTCTGATGAAGAACGCCCAAAATAGTATATTGTTCAACGAGTGACGAAAGTAACATTTTTTTAAGCGAGAGAACAGTTTACCAAACGAGGCGAAGCCGAGTTTGGTGATGTTCGCGAGCTTAAAAAAATGCTTTCGACGAGTTAAACACTATACTTTTTCTACTACCTTACCTATGATACTAACAAACTTTTATTATATAAACAAATACTTTATTTTGAATTAAAAATTACAAAACTACAGATCATATTTAAATTACTTACCGACAACTTTGCAAAATATGCAAACAGCACAGTGAATATGAATTTACGCGATTATCTGCCTTAAATTCCATGAATTTTGCATATATCTTTTCATACTTCTTTTTCGATTTTTCTGATAATAAATCCACATAGGTTTTCTCAGCTTGATTTACTATTTCTGGTGCAGTATTGGAAAAAACTAAATCACTTACTGAATCAGAAATCATGATATGATGAAGTTACGAACAGTACAAATTTAAAAACTGACGTTTAATAATGACACGATATAGTGACAGCAGGCAACTAGACGGAGGTGAAAATTTGTAGGTAACTTTCGTCCCTAGTGACGAAAGTTAGCGTTATGGGATTTTCTCTCACTAGTGACGGAACTCAAATTTTCGCTGGAATATTCGGTGACGAAAATTGTCTTTTGATATTAATTTGATATTTAAATCTTAAGTAATTTAAATATAATCTGTAGTTTTGTAATTTTTAATTCAAAATAAAGTATTTGTTTATATAATATATAAGTTTGTTAGTATCATAGGTAAGGTAGTAGAAAAAGTATAGTGTTTAACTCGTCGAAAGCATTTTTTTAAGCTCGCGAACATTACTAAACTCGGCTTCGCCTCGTTTGGTAAACTGTTCTCTCGCTTAAAAAAATGTTACTTTCGTCACTCGTTGAACAATATACTATTTTGCGTTCGCGGACAAGGGCAAAACGTATTAGTGATAATATATGCAACTTAATGCACATGTGAATAAAGATAACTAATCAATTTTTAATTAAGAATGCAAATAAGTTTC
Organism: Ontholestes murinus; assembly: GCA_963969525.1. Taxonomy (NCBI): domain Eukaryota; kingdom Metazoa; phylum Arthropoda; class Insecta; order Coleoptera; family Staphylinidae; genus Ontholestes; species Ontholestes murinus. Next base: position 57,176,101 of record OZ018391.1, read on the forward strand.
GTCATTTTTAAACCGTACCAGACTTATAAATCTATTACTGATGCATGTTTAAATTAAATTGCATTTGGTTTGTTTCACAACTTTTCTCTATTTACTCGACTAGTTCGCTTTTTAAGGCATTGTCAAGAGTTACAAAAGAAATTGACAAGTTTATACATAATAGGTAAACCCAAATCTCCTAGTTGACGTTTTCGCGTTTATTGCCTTGTTTATGAGATTCAAATCGATTATCTGAATAAAGAATTTTAAAATTATTCGTATCTATAAAATAACTATTGTTTTGCAATTCCTGTACACTATTTGTTGTTTAATATTGATTTTGTGTGTTCTTCAAGTCTTGAATGAAACGATCTTCTTGTTTGTCCGATATATAAAGCATCACACTCACTGCACTAAATCTCAAAAACTCCTCACTTTTTGATTTGTCTATGAGGGATTTGAGTTGGGTTTTCTTATTAAATGTAATTAAATATATTTCTTATATTAATTGAAATTATATTTTGGTTTTAGTATCCAAGGGTTCTTGTAAACTAATTTATACAACGAAAAATTTTATATATTCGTGGAAAGCGATTATCGTTTTTTTTCAATTTTAATATTACAGATTAGTTGTTTACTATAGTATCTATTAGATAATACTTCTTTATTTAAGTAACTAATTAGTAATTTTACTGTATTGTGCTGATTATATTTAAGCCAACTGCGTCTTATTTCTAAAGAAAGTCGCAGATATTAAGCCAGTATTGCGAAAGTTGGAGATCAAGACATTAGTTAATCGTAAGACTTTTTAAACTGAATTTTATCTAATAGCATATGAACGTTTTAATATGCCGACTGGCTATAGTTTAATCATTTCATAAAATTCTTGCGTAGTGGTAAAAAGCTATAAATGATTTCAGTGTGAAAAATAAGTCATAATTAAATAATAAGCTATTATTACATATGCTTAAAATTTTTAAAACTTTAATCTACACAGTATACAAACAACAGATTCATAATTAATATAAAAACCATAATTTAATATTTTTCTAAAGTACAATTAAACATGCGAGATAATAATTACTATTGGTATCTATTTACAAAATTCTTACAACATTATTACAATATGTCTAAAACCTTAATTACCTGGGATTTCATATTAAAAAAAAACTCTCGTGTCACATGCATCAATTACAACAATAATAAAATCGCAAGTCATCTTCATAATTTCAATTTGGCAATGTGAAATTAATTTATAGTTACCAAATTTTAGGATATGCTAGAAAAAGTTATTTTACTTTTAAATAATTTGATAATAGAAACAGATAAGGATTAAATTTATACTACTCCACTATTTGATGCAAATGATTTAAAGACAATACGTTTTGTTTTGCTATTGTAAAAATATTGCTTAATTATATTAGTTTGTCGTAATACATTTTATATTATTTTAATTATTTTACTATTTACTATTTACCAGAATTATTATGAAGATCTACTTTTTTTAATTCTCATTTCAAAACAGAATAGAAAGAAACTCTCAAGTGTTTTGTGTAAAAAATATGTTCTAAGACAAAAATAAATCTTCTTAATTTATTTACTATTTTGAGAAAATAACCATAGTTTCTTTGACGATTGAAGGCGCGTGTGCGGCTTTTCGTAATTGCGATTTCGTTCGTGTTACCTGTGATTAAAATGGGTATTGCGGTAATAAAATGTACTTGTTGCATAAAGTGGTTTTCCAAGAGGGGGTAGTCGTTGGGCGTCGTCGCGTTGTTGAGATTATCTGTATGTTTTTCTGTTTCGATTTCCTTGCGGTAAAATGATCTACTACTGCGTTAGAAGTCGTGTTGTCGAAGTTTAACTTGTGTCTCGTGGATTTTGAGTGTTCGCCAGAGATGAGAAAGGTAGATATTTTTCGAAACCTCTAATGCGTTCGTCTCGCCATACATTAATGTATCTGTTAATTTGTTGATATAAACTTTGTTACAGTCTCCATAGGGATAATTGTATTCTCCTTGATTTTCAAGGGGAATAACGTCTTTTGGGCAATTAAGTTTTGATGTTATGTCTTTTTAGTATTTTAGAGTTTCTGTCAATTATAACTCGTACGGAAGATATGATGGTTAATGGGGTTAGGAAATAAAACGGACGGAACTCACTAAAACGACATTTATTAAACGAGCCGACGTAAACACGCAATCAGCGTTACGTATAACATACTAACTATATTAACAGACGCGGCAGGATTGCTAACATATAAAATAACCTATTATTTAGAAGCTAGATGGTGACACATGCCGGATAGTAGTTTGTTGCACTTGTACAGTTTATAACAACACTTCCCCGTAAACTGAACAAGAAGTAATTATAACAGAGTAATACAAATATCACTTGTAAAGACCAACCCTGGAACACATGTTCTTAAATTTAATTGAATTCATAGGTTTTGTAAACATATTTCCTAGTTAATCTTTCGGGCGCAAGAACTCCACACCAATGTTTCCCTTTTTATACAATCCACGAGCAAAGTAGTAACGTACTTCTATATGCTTTGATATTTTGTGAAATTCGTGGTTCTTCACGAGTGTAATTGCACTGGCTTTATCCATAAATAGCACTGGTATATTTCTAATTTCACCTATTAAGCCACACCAGTTCCTTTGCACATTCGCCAAAAGATACAAATTCTACCTCAGTAGTTGCAGCGCGACCGATTTATGCAATTGAGTAGTCCAGGATACTGCAGTTTCGTTTATGGGAGAATTTAAACCAATTATTGATCTTCGATTGTTGATATCTCCAGCGAAGTCTGCACCTGAGTATGTCCGTAGTTCGCTGCCATTTGGAGTCTAGAGAAGTCTCATATCCGTGGTACCTCGCAAGAATCGAAATAAGCGTTGGACGGAGGCCCAGTCGGATACCGTAGGTTCCGCCATAGATCGAGCTATTTTAGTGACAGCATAAGCTAGGTCAGGGCGAGTAACACAGACCAAGTACAGCAGATAACCCATCGCTCATCGATATGGAAAAGAGCTGCAGAGAGGATCCTTGGATGATTCATCTTATTGTTTGTTTTTAGCAGGTGTTTTCACAGGATTGCAATTTTCCATGCCAAAAAGTTTGTAAAACTTTCTACACGTAAGGTCGTTATGAAATGCGAACACGAGACTTGTCTTGCTCTATCCGCATTCCCAAAAATAAATCAAGACAGCCTGCCGTAATCTTGAATTCTGATGTCAGCAATCTCAGAAACGAGTTAATTGTATCTTGTATTGATCCTGCGATGAGACCATCATCAACGTAAGATGCAATTAGCAGTTTCTCTGTCTCATTCTGTCGGATATAAGTAAATGCATATATCTTATGCTGAACTTGTGGATCCGCTGTTTTCCTTAACGAGTGAAACTTGTTGTTCCAGCAACGAGGCGACTGTCTAATACAGATTTCTTCAAATGACTCATACGACCTAACTCATCGTCGAAACCTTGTGGTTGATTCATGTAAATTTCAGAGTCCATCACACCATATAAAAATGCAGTTCTTACGTCAATTCGACGTAAGAAGAGGATTCGACGAGGACGAGTATCTCTTTAGCCGCAGTCGCGATAAGGGCACGAATCGCGTCATACCGGGAAACGGGGCTAAAAGTTTAATCATAATAAAGGCTTCTGTCAACACGCTACAGGACTGTTTGCCTGGGATCGACGAAATGTGTATTCTACTTCGTAGTCATTAAATCTCACTGGCTGCCTGGTAATCTATTCCAAGCATCGAGTCTGGATGGGCGTTGGTTCCTTTTCAAAGGTGTCGCGGTCAGCAGTGTGATACTGATCCGAATTGCCGTTATATTTAGTGATGCTGGCTGATTCACAGTTGAATTCGACGTCTTCAGTAATGCTGATGATTTCTTCAGCAGCATTTAAATATCTGTCTTGAATGGTCTCTTCTGGGATTTGAAGTTCAAGTTCAATGGTGTTGTTTGTTGAGCACAGCTTCTCTGGACGAAAGTCAACGCCTCATGCCTTTACTAATCGATGTGTCGATGGTATCCAAACCTTGTAACTATCTCTCTCATTCACGTACCCAACGAGATGTCTACGTGCTGCTTTATCGTTAAATTTTGAGCAAAACTTCTTTGGAATATTGACGTAGTATTCTAATCCGAAAATTCGGAAGAATTCGAAACTGTTGAATGCGTTTCCACACCACAACTTGAATTGAGCTTTGCCTCGAACACTTGACTTCCCCATGCAATTTGTCAAAAATATTGCCGTATCACATGCGTGATCCCAAAACCTTTTTGACAGTTTGCTCACGGAGAGCACCGAACGAGCCAGTTCAACTACATGTTTGTTTGCTTTTTCTGCAACACCGTTTTGTTGAGGAGTGTAGGAACATGAAGAACGAAGTTCGATGATCCGTTTTCGTAGCCGATCAAAGCAAAGCAACTTCTGTTTTTTTGCATGAACGTATCTAGAATAGTCATCTTTGAAGGCTACATAATATCAAAAACCATTAATCGAGTCGATGTTCCGTTCACCGACGGTTTTTGGACGATCTTGACGCGAGTGAGGTTTTCGAGTTTGCGAATGCTAGCCATGACACGACTGCAATCTTTCGAATGTTGATTCACTGCAGCCATTTTTTTTCCGTTTGTTTTTGTCGAAATGTCGATGTCCGAATAGTGTGCTCGAATTTCCAAACCTTAAACGCGTATGCGACTTTAAAGCATATCTGGGCCCATAACCTGTGATGGTTAATGGAATTATGAAATAAAACACGGACGAAAAACACTAAAACGATATTTATTAAATGAGCCGACGTAAACACCAAATCAGCGTTACGTATAACAGACTGACTATTTTGACATTTGCGGCAGGACTGATAACATATAAAATAACTTATTGTTTAGAAGCTAGAGGTGAAAAACGCCGGATCGTAGTTTGTAGCATTTGTACAGTTTCAAACTTCAACAGAAGAAATGTTAGGTTTGCAAATTCTTGGGTCGTATCAGTAGAAATAAACCATTTTGGACAATAGTTGTATCGAGGGTGGTGAGTTCGTCATTCAGGTTGGATTTGTTTGTTAGACGAAAGGAGCGAGTGTTTTGCCTTAAAGCGAAGTTGGACAGGGTGATGAAGAGAAGCAGCATTTAAGTATCTGTTTGTATGGGTTTCTTTTCCATAACACCAGCTAGAATTCCGTCAGAGTTTTTATTGATTAGTATGTCGAGGAGTGGCTATCGGTTGTTCTATTCTTAACCAATTGTAAATTTAATTTTAGGATGGATATGGTTCAAGTGCTCAAGGAAATTATTGAGCTTGTCTTATTATGGGGGAGTGGCAATCGGTTGTTCGATTCTTATCCAATTGTAAATTTAATTTTAGGATGGATATTGTTCAAGTGCTCAAGAAAATTATTGAGCTTGTCTTATTATAGGGACAAATGACGAAGGTGACATCGAATAACGTAGCCATAGGAATGGAGCCGAAGGGGCTGTGATATTCTTCATAAACAAATTGGCGATTATAGACGATAGAGGGGTTCCTATTGGTGCTTCTTTAGTTTGTTTATAGCGGTTTTCTCTGAACATGGAATAAATATTTGTCAAGTAGTGTTTAATAAGATCAATAGGCTCTTGATATTTAGTTATTAAAAATTCGATTGTTTGGTCAATGGGTACTTGGGTGAAAAGGAATTTTGCGTCAAAACTTACCAGAATATATGTTTAAAATAAATTTAACGGTTTGATAAAGTCCATGAAGCATAATGATCTTTCGACATAGGATTTGGCTTGTTCAGCAGAGAAGTTTTCTGACTAAAAATTTAGCTCATTTTTTGTGTGGGTCGGAAGAACTGACAATAGGTCGGAGTGATCTGACAGATGTGTGCATTTTAGGAAGACCGAATAGCTTGGCGCATTTGGAGGACTTAGGAATGATAATTTTTTAGTTTGGCTGTCGAGAAACGACTGTATGATTTTGGTTTTGGTGCTTTTTAGATTATGATTAATCATTCTACCGGAATACAGAGGAAATTCTACAGTAGTCCTGAACAAAACTGAATACCACAAAAAATGAGTAACTTGTTAGCCGACGATAAATTAATAGACACGATACGATTCCTACACAAAATATTGTGTGCCTTTTTAAATTTCTTAAAAGATTTATCAAACTTTATACTCTGAAAGAACGAGAAACCAGAACAAGCATTATTATGTATTAAAGTAAAGAAAATTACAGCAGTTGACGTTTATGGGCAAAATTTTACATTATAAAAGAAGTGAAAAATAAACTATTTGCGAAAAATTGAGCATCTTAATAAAATGTATTTATTTAAAAGATAAAACAAGGAAGTTGGAAGTTTTATTTGCTCAAAAGAATAACAAGGTTTGAACACACAGTCATATTTTTTGTATATCTAAAACCATTGAAAAATAGACGTTTTCCATCTGTTGTCAGCGTTTAATTTAAATGTATTATTGTGTGAGCAAAAAACCCATAGACAGCAAAATTCGTGGACTGTATATTTTTTATTTAATTTGCCCTAACGGGGATGATCTACGGCGCTGAGTGGTAAATACGACGAGGTAGAAGGGAAATGAGAAAAACGTGAAACTCACCGTTAGTCCAAAGATGCACTTCAACACGTGGGCTCCTGGGAGTGATGCACAATAAAAATGCCGGCGGCAATACGAGACAATTACTGTTTATCAATCACTATGTTCACAAATGCGGTTTCGACGAGAACAATGCTAATTCTAATATGGCGCTTCTTCTCCGTCCTGTGATTTTTCGGGATAGGGGTAAAAAAGCGGACAGGCGCGGTATAGTTTGTTTCACGCATGTACCACTCATTATTCACGCATCCTTTCGCGGTTTTTGAATTTAGTACCGAACATACCACCCACCCAAAATGACTATTTTGAAATTGGAGTAAAGAAACTAAACAAAAGAGAGATTTGCTCTCCGGAGCAAATTACAAGTTAAACATAAATAAACGAACACATGTGCGGTATCGATACTACATTATATTAATAATCGATCAACTAATTAGGCGGTAAAGGCACTATCTTATTGATAGGCCGCAAAACTTCACCCGTAGGTGTCTTAATCTTCGCTACTCTCGCAATCCCGTCGGCGCTCGGAAGTAAACGCGAAATTCGTCCCTTCGGCCACTGCGCAGGTAGCATTCCAGGAGAAAACCAAAAAACAAGATCGCTTTCTGAGAGCGTATTTGGAGGATTCGACACCCATTTAGGGCGAAACAATTGAGTATGGAGATATTCTAGGCTCCACCTCTTCCAAAATGACTGAATAAGATGTCTTGTCATTTGCCAACGTTTTAAACGATTTTTGCTAAGATCCAAAACTTTGTATTCTGGACGGGATAAGATAGGACAACCTATATTCTTATGACCGGGCGTTAAGTAATCAAATCCGTCGTCAGGCAAAGCTGAAAGAGGACACAAAGGGCGTGAATTCAAAATTCCTTCAATTCGGGTGATTACAGTGATAAATTCCTCTAACGTCAAAACTTGACTACCCACAACGCGTCGAACATGATGCTTGAAAGACTTCACCCCAGCTTCCCAAATGCCACCAAAATTTGGAGCAAAGGGGGGTTCATCAAAAGTCCATTCAATATTTCGGGAAGCGAGATAATTAATTATTTCTTTGTTAGAATCGTCCAGCATCTGTGAAATCTCCATGATTTCTCGAGCTGCTCCTCTGAAGTTTCGTCCCTGATCCGAATAGATATGATTAGGTAAACCACGTCGAGCTATAAAGCGATCCAGAGCTGCAAGACATCCGTCGGTAGTGAGACTGGTAACAGCTTCTAAGTGCACAGCCTTGGTTACCATACAAACGAAAAGAGCTAAGTAGCACTTTACCTTTACTTTTTAGAGAAAAGACATTGATGACGTAGTGGAGAACGTCTTTTCTAGGATTCCAAGAAATTCCTAGGACTTTCAAAGAGGAACACGAGTCGGGTAATTTCTGTGAAAAATTAACACCAACATTAACGATCGATAGATAAGAGCTGGCCCATTTACCTAACTGAAATCTGCCTAAATGCAAAAGATTAATTAGCTGATTACGAAGTTCAAGTGCACTATATTCATCGTCGGCTCCCCACAAAATATCATCAATGTAAGTTCCATGCCTAAGGGCTTCAGCGGCTAAGGGAAAATTTGATCCTTCATCATCAAGTAATTGTATGATAGTACGTTGAGCCAAATATGGACTGCTTGTAGATCCAAAAATGACTCGCGTGTGTTCCCATTCGCGAACAGGTTCTTCTGGTGAAAATATCCAAAATATGTGTTGATATTTGCAGTCATCTGGATGCAAGGAAATTGCTCGAAACATCTGACGAATGTCGCAAGTAAGAGCTATTTGTGGAATTCGAAAACGAGTGATGACTTGCCCGATATCAGCTTGAAGTTTCGGTCCACTCAAAAGGGTGTCGTTGAGGCTAATCCCATGAGGATCCCTTTCGGTAGGGTTAAAGACGACTCTAACTAAAGTACCTGACGAAGTTTCTTTCTTGACACCGTGATGTGTCAGGATGTACGAAGAAGGGCTAGCGGCAAGTACTAGTTGACCTTGATCGATGTAATCGCGAAGATTATCAGCATACAATTTTTGAAATTCCGGTTCCCTTTTGAATCGATTCTCCAATTTGAGAAATCTATTTAGTGCGTGATCTCTATTAGAACCAAAAACAGGGCGAATTCCATCCTTGAATGGAAGACGAGTTTCATAACGACCATACTCAGTCCTTGTGATAGTTTTACGGAAATATTGTTCACACATTTCATTTCCGGAGATATATGAGCAAACGAAGGGATTTCTTCAAATTCCCAAAAGGATCGTAAATTATCGTCCAAGGATTTATGATAGTCGATTTGAGCGTGCATTGACGTAGAAGAAAACGAATTATTACTCGGTAAATCTATAGAGCCAATGATGATCCATCCAAGAGTGGTAAGAATCGCGCTGAACATGCCCTTGATATGTGCAGGGTTCGAAGGTGTGATATCAAGAACAGCTTCTACGCCTAACAAAATGTCGATTGGTGCAGTTTGATCGAAGTGTGTATCAGCTAATCTTAAAGTTGAAAAACGAGTCCTAAGACCCAAAGGGAGAGGTACTAGGGGTAGATCGTTGGTAATACGGGGTAAAACAACGGCATCGAACTGTAGAATTTTTACAGTAGAATACAAAGCAGCAAGTTTACAACTTACAAGTCCTTGAGGGGTAGATAACGAGGATTGTCCAATGCCTTTCAGAAAATAAGGGCACTTGGACCGAGACAAATGTAAACAATCCGCTAAGCGAGTAGTAATAAAGTTAACTTGGCTACCGGAATCTATAACTAATCGACAACGAATCCATCCTCCTGATGAACTTTGAATTTGAGCTTGCGCAGTACCTAAAATAGCTAAAGAATTTCGGCAAAGTGATGATGAATTAGCAAAAGAAACGGAAGCAGTAGTCAGGTCAGGTATATTCGCTGTACTGGGTTCCACTGCAACTAAAGTATCTGCTTCAGCCCGCAGAGAAGAAGTACTGAAATGCAGGAGAGTATTATGATGTTTATTTCCACACATCTGACAGCTACGATTCGATTTACAGTGTGAAAGGTAATGTGTTCAATTATTTCAATTTATAATTGCCCAACTTTCGTTTTCTCAATTAATACATGCCCAATTATACATCTTTCAAAAAGTGCACATTTTGATAGTCACTTAATAACTATATCACAAAATGTCTGCCTTTTTCTGGTCATTAAAACCCCAAAAATCAATTGTCATCTGGATTTATTAAATAAAAATATTATTCGATTTTATATAAGATGTTATTCATGGAAGCTTTAATAAATCAAGTATATATTAGAGCTGTACTCACGAGATCTTAAATATCGAAACACGGGTCTGCAGATATTTTGTAAATTTTGTTTTTTTGTACATATTTATTTTCTGTCACGAAGTGAAAATCTTCAAGCTGGCTTATTTAATGTTATTATGTTTTATTCATATAATTCAAATCATTAAAATAATAATAGATTAACATGGTAACTTTACTAAACCCCAGCTATCATATTTATATCAAAAGATAAAATAGTGTTACATTACTTTAAATAAAAAAAACTGCAATTATCGTGTTTATCCCGGTAAACGGTTGTGATCTGATGGCAATTGACGCAATATACACAGGTAACTTTCTAAACACCGACATGTTTAATATAATAATTAGCAACATCCTCTCTTGCTCCTATATTTCCCAACATGTACCACAAAGTTATATTATGTCGTCAATACAATATTTATTTTCACGATATTTATAATTATAAACCCCCAGTACCTTAATTCTGCTACATACTTTTTTAAGAAGTGAATGATATTAAAATAACTTCAGAAGAAACTACACGTTGTTGATTTTTTTGTGTGCATAGGTTAGAATGTCTCAGACATATTTAGAACATGTTAATGACGAATAGAAGAAAGTGACTGAAGAGTTAGGTTAAAAAATTTATAACGTACTCATTCAAAGACTTTAGTAAAATCTAATAGGACTAACTTAACTTAATACTTTCTTGAAGAATGGTATCTCTGGCATTTAGCAGTATATCTGAAATACTATGATTTAGTCTAAAAAATACTGATTCTCCAAAAATAAATGATTTATTGTTAAATATTGAAAGTTAGTAAAAAAATGTGAAGGGGACTAAGATCCGGAGATCTCGCCGATCATTCAATGTGACCTACCTCTTCTTCCAATTTATCTATTGAGAAAAACTTCGTCTGAATATCTACGAACGATCACAGCATAATGGGGTAGAGCTCAGTCCTGTTGATATCATAGTTGTTCATCAGGTAAATCCGTATCCAGCGGATTTGTAAATAAAGTGGTTAATGCTGGCATGAGGTCGTCTTAAAAAAACGTAAGATATGTTGCTCCATCGAGATTACCATCGAAGAATACTGGTCGTACAATCGGATAACCTATTATTCCAGCACATACATTGACTTTTTGCGGAAACTAAGTATGATTTTCTGGTATCCAATGAGGGTTATCGTCAGACCAATAACGACAGTTGTACGGTAAAAGTACTTTCGCTAGAAAAAAGAATTGATGCTAATGAAATCTGGTTGTTGTCGATCAGGTTCATTATTTGCTCGCAAAATTCGTTTCGGTATTCCGGATCATCTTCCGTTAATTCTTGGAGTGCCTGCATCTTGTAAGGATGCAGCTTGGCTGATTTAAGAATTTTTAGGACAGTAGTATAACTAATCTCTTTGTCAGCGGCCAGTGGCCTGGTTGGAGAATCTGAATTTTATTGAATATTTAATAATTCTCCTTCAACAGTGATATTTCGCTGCCTGCGCACAACCCTGGCATGACCTAAATTATTATATTGTGCTTCTATTTTGCTAATGGTACCTTGGCTAATGGGTGGTATATCCAGATGCTGTTCTCGCAACCTCAAGCTGATTTTGTCTTCTGTTACAATAAACGATCATCAGAATTTCGATACGGAGATTTTTGGTTAAATACAGAATTTTAGAAACTATTTTGATAACTTGACGAGCGTATGTGACTGCTTTGGTGACTATTGTTATGACTAATAACTAAGCAACATGGTTCCAAAGCATCAAAACACATATCAAAAACATACAATTTTACGCCAAAACGCGTTCAACGTAAAATTGTTTTTCTTTTTTTATCACTTTGAAAATATTCAAGAAATAAATAGTGTGTTGTATTGTCAATAACGGTTACGGACCGGTTTAGTACTGAATTAGATCACATTAGCTTAGTAATTTCATTACCTTTTTTTAAGTTAATTATAGGCATACAAACCATTTCTTTCAAAAATGTGTGCAAAACCAGAAGTGCGTTTAATGTTTATATTAGTTGATCTTAAAGAGTAATATTTAGAATTTCTTTTGTTTTAGTGAGGACAGCAGAAAAAGAGGCTTCACAGTCATTTTAGATGCACGGAAGGGACCCTGGAGAGTGGCCAGATCATGTATCCGTCAAGTGAACACTAGTCTTAACAGCGAAATACTATCTCAATTTTTAGTTTTAAGACCAGATGCTTTCTGGGACAAGCAGCGAGTGGAAAATTGTACCAGTTCTCAAAAAGATAGACAGGTAAATATTCTAAATCTTTGATTGTTCGATGTAATTACTTCATTGAATCTATATTTTGCAATAATTTTTAAAAAAAATAAAGAGAAGTGTTAATAGTATGATAAGACAGTTGTATTGCTTAATAAGATATCTATTATCTAGATGATGTACCAAATTTTCCTAATGGCGTTTAATCTACTGATTTCTTAGTACATTATTTATTATTTTGAAGCTTAATTACATTTATGGTTTTGGAAATATTTTATCTGCCATAAAAATTAAAACGGAATTTTTATGGCAGATAAAATATACTAACTGTAAAAAATGAAGAGATTTTCGTGTATATACCAAGATAGAGAAATATACTAGAATAATAAAATATTATAACAGCGCTTCAAAAATAATTTATACCATATTAATTACTATTTTCATAACTATGTTTACCTTTATTCTATTGGATGTACGAGGGTCATTTGGAAAGCAGTTTCCGTTTAGAAATATAAAAAAACTAGTATATATTAATAAATATTAAGTTTATATTTGTAAAGAACATAATTCATATAAACATATTGCCCTATAATATACTACCATAAAAATTTATTACCTATTTATTCAGATAATTTCTTATGTAAAATAAAATTAGTTAAAATATTCTAGAACATAAGAAAACCACCTTTTTTACAAAAAAACATTTAGATAACAAATGCATTTATTTACTTTAATAATAACTAAACTAGATATTCACACTAATTTTGATTTTATAAAGATAAATCAAATAAAAGTAGTAGTAATGTTATCTAAGAAACTGTTGTTAACAATTTAATCATATCTGTAATTTATGATATTGTAATTATATCATAAATTACAGATATAATTAAATTGTGAGCTTGTGAAACCCTATGAAACTGTAAAGATAATACTTATGACGTAAATTAATGAACCAAATCATTCATGAAATTTGTGCACATTTCGTTTTAATTATTTATTTATTTATTGATCGCATCTCCATGTAAAAAAAAATAGCACGAGTCGTGAGAAAATCGGTTTGCCAATCAGCAATCAGCAATCAGTATTCATCCGATCTGTCAAACCTATATTTAAGTATGCATTATTCAAGTAGGAAGAAATACAAAAAATGTAACGGAACCACGCCTATAGCTTCCATCGAAATCGTTAAGAGTCCGACAGTGGCAATTAGGAGAGGTTATATTTATTGGACCATTAACTATAATTAAGCTCGGATTGATCAGGCCAATCAAATATTATTGCAGTGTAAACATGGAATAAGCAACGAACTAAATGTTTTACATGAGGACTTTTATTCGTTTTCTGGCTATAATCTTGCTGTCATTAGTGTTATGTACCAAATTAACTTGCAATTTACGTATATATGTATGAAATCGAATGGGTAAAAATTATAGATTTGATTGATTTAAACTTGGTCTGCACGGAGTATGCGCAAAAAATACCGTTTAATTTTTTCAGTTGATAAATCCATTATTAATTTTTATTCGTAAATTATATGTTCATGGAAAGCTAGTTAATAAGATCTACTTTTATCTTAAAAACATACTTTAAAAAAATATACATCAAAGTTAACCAGAAATACTTTGGCACCAAAAATAAATTTATTCATGTAAGGTTGATTAAAAATTCCACCTATTCCATAAATCAATATATCAATAATTCTGCACAAAAAATAAAAATATTGTTTAAAATAATTATAATAAAAATATTCAAGTCATAATTTAGGTAACACCTAGTAAGGAATATTAAAATTAATAACAATTAAATCACAGTGTGTAGAGTTATACCAAAAAACAAATTTAACTCTACAATGATCTTAATCTGATTTATACTTGTTAATGTAAGTAATACCAGGTACATCCTGTCCACCTGATGAGATCGGAAAGGAAACTATATTTTAATACTCTATTAATAATCCCTGGTATGCTCCGCAATAATTTATTGTCGATGTATTTATACCTTTATATTACTTACAGGGTATAAAAGAATTAGATAGAATAGAAATTACATAAATATCTTAAGAAATAATTATGAATGTAAAAAATTCAGCTTTGTCTTTTACTTTACTATATGTTTAAAAAAATAATGGGAGTCCAACAATTAGTTTAGTCCCGAATGGAGATTTTTTTACTTCATAAAAATTAACCTATTTATTTAAATTTGACAGAAATTGACTTTAGCAATAAATAGCACACATTAAAAATGTAAAAAAAACATGAGATACATTACAATTGGAATTTATAAGCGTGGTAGAAGTTATCTCTATTAACTTGTAAACATAAATGAAAACTTCTTATCAGGTTATCAAAAACATTACTTAACATAGTTTCATCCACTAATCTGCATTGTCTAGAAATACTGTCTTTTATCTCCTGTAAAGAATGAACATCTGTTTCAAAATTTGTATTCTTTAAATAAGGAAACAAAAAGAAATCCATTAGAGTTGAGTCACACGAACACGGAACAAAGAATTCTCACAAATACGAGGGCTCCCTGATATGTTTCCGGAATCGAAAAGAAAAATAGGGTATTGATTTGGCTGTTTATTTTTCGACGTAGCCTCCTGGAAGATCAATATACTTCTTCAAACGGTGCTTCAGTCTTTTCAAGCCGTCGGAAAAGTAGGATGTTTCGAGGTTTGCAAAATTTTTGACAGCGATTTTTTCAGGTTTGGGAATAGGGAAAAGTCGCTGGGGGCTACGTCCGGTGAATATTGAGGATGAGAGACTAATTCGTAGCGCAACTCATTCAATTTGGACACGACGATGCCGGATGAATGAGCAGGTGCATTATCGTGGTGAAAAAGCAAATGCTGCAAACGAGGCCGCTTCTCCTTCGATAGTACATTGAATCGGATGAATAAATTGCTGTAGTATTGCCCCATGATCGTCCTTCCCTTCTGCAGATAGTCGATGAGGATCACACCTTGGAAATCCCAAAAAAATGGTCGCCATTACCTTTCCGGTCGATAGAACGATCTTTGCTGTCTTCGGAGCTGCTTCGCCCGGGAATATCCACTGCTTCGACTGTTCCTTGGTCTCCGGTATGTAGTGGTGGATCCAAGTCTCATTTACGGATACGAAACGCATGAAGAAATCCCTTGGATTGCGTTGAATCCTGGCCAGACACTCCCCCGAAATGGTCATCCGTTTTTGTTTTTGCTCCGGTGTGACCAAACGCGGTGCCCATCGCGCCGAAAGCTTTTTCATTCCCAAAATTTCGTATGACTAACACGTTCTTCTGAGATGCCGGTTGTCTCTGCTATCTCTTTCATCTTCAATCGGCGATCGGCTAACACGACATCATGAATCTCTTAAACAACAACTAAAGGGTCCGCCAATAGGGACGCGCGAAGTTTGCCGGAAGGGTGCGGCCATGTTGTTCGAGGTAGAGCTGTCAAAGTTGCTGTAATTTGTTCAGTATATAACCCCAAATCACCATGGCAAGTTTGAGTGTCGAGCAGCACGTGCAAATTATTAAACCCGAGGCAGTTATTTTTTGTCATGCACAGGAACTTGGCCTTTCGGAGACATCAACTCGCAGAATTTTGCATCTGGATTTGGGTCTGCACCCGTACAAAATCCAATTGACCCAGGAGCTCAAGATAAACGACCACAGACAGCGTCGGGCGTTCGCTGACTGGGCTCTGAAGCAGTTGGAAGCAGACCCCCATTTTGGCCGAAAAATCATCTTCAGCGACGAGGCTCATTTCTGGATGAACGGGTATGTGAACAAGCAAAATTGCCGCATTTGGAGTGAGAACAACCCACACGAGGTCCACCAAGTGGCAATGCATCCTCAGAAAGTCACTGTTTGGTGTGGATTTTGGGCCGCATCATCGGTCCGTACTTTTTCGAGAACGAAGCTGGGGCGGCCATAACCGTCAATGGGGAGCGCTACAGGTCGATGATAACCAACTTCTTTTGGCCTAAACTGGATGATATGGACACGGACGACATGTGGTTCCAGCAGGACGGCGCCACGTGCCACACAGCCCATGCCACAATGGACATTCTGCACGAGCGATTTCCGGACATGGTCATCTCGCGCGGAGGCGATATCAACTGGCCACCGAGATCGTGCGATTTAACGCCTTTAGACTTTTTTCTCTGGGGCTATCTCAAGTCGCTGGTCTACGCCAACAAGCCTCTAAACACCGATGACCTCAAAGTCAACATACGCAACGCCATCGCTCAAATTGAGGCCGATATGTGCTCCAGAGTCATCGAAAATTGGACCTCCCGGATCCGGGCTACCAAACGGAGCCGCGGTGGTCATTTGAACGATGTTATCTTCCATACTTAATGGGGTCGAATACCCTTTCGAATGAAAAATAAATTTCGTTTCTACCTCACACACAACTTGTTTTATTCAATTTTAAAGTTCATGCGCCCTTATTGGCGGACCCTATATTAATAGTAGACGTCTCAAATGTTGACAGTTGCTATAAAAAGTTTTGCCCTCTAGGAAAATAATTCAAGATTATAAATTAGAATATTGTGCCAATCTCCTAACGGATATTGATTCTTGCGATTTGTACAATATTTTCATTTCTTACATTAGGTCTACCTACATCCTTTCTGTGCTGCACCGATCCTGTATCATGAAAACATTGAATAATAGCTCTCACATCACGACAAAACGTACTGTGCTTTACAACTACATGCGAAAATCTTGCATGAAATTCTTGAAACGTTAGTTCTATTGAATATTCACATTAATTATTTTCCAACCTTTTCTGTTCTTGAATAAACTTATTAAAGTTAACAACACTTTAAATGCACATTTAAATTATGTTTGACAGGTAAAATTTGAAATGTCAGTTCAATTTATTTGGCACATTTAAGAATCGACCTATTTCTTTGATCCCAACGCCACTACTACAATAATTGTTGGACTTCCGTTATAAAATATATCTGTAGAGAATAATGAAACGTGTAATTTATACACATTAGTGTTTTTTGCACAGAATGTAGGATTTCCAAGAAAGGTACATCGAAAATAATGGGATTGCCATTAAGGGTTGTTTATAGAAAGGCACTTGGTTTATTTCACAATTATTTATTTATTCCGACTAGTTTCGATTTTTACATCATTATCTAGAATGGTGATTGTTATTTTTAATCAAACACACATAGACTTGTTACTTAAAGACAACAACAACAAAAAATACTCCCATAAATATTTATACCCTTAGATTTGTGATGTGTCACTGTGTCAGTGAGACTGGATTAATATTATAGTTCCGAAGCAGTTTTAGCATATAATAAATTGTAATTTTACAGATTTTAATATTTTAACTGATTTTGTTTTAGAATTTTGAGATGAGCCTCTTTCTTTATTTATAATTTGGCATAAACCTTTAGTTTTATTACTACAACTCTTAGTATATTTTTGATTCGCACGATTATTTAATGTAGTTCGCTTTAAATTCTTTGTTTTCTTTATATGGATGTTTGGCATTGTCCTCTTGAATACGGTGTAAAGTGTTTTTCAAAGAGCGAAACTCAGATATAAACCACATTATGTTATTTAGTCTACTATTTTTGAATTTTTTATTGGAAATATATCAACTCAATTAGATAGTAATGCATTCATTCCCATTTAATATTATTACCAATACCTTATTTACTAAAGTCCTAATTACCGTGCTTACTAAGTCAAATAAAATTTGCTTACACAAGGTAGTAATAGGCTTTACAGTTTTATTTTTACTGGTTTTGTTTTAACAAAGCTTTTAAAACTAAGTGATAGACCTGCATGATTAGATAGAGTGGTTTCAAGTTCAGTTACAGTGATGGATTTTAAAGGATAGTTGGTGAAAATATTGTCTATACAGTTACTTCGCCTGGTATTATACGTCACAGTTTATATAAGCTAGGTGACCTCAGCAAATCAGTTAATGATTCGGTTTTATGATCATTAGAATTAAAATTGACATTAAAACCTTCCCCTAAGATAATATCAGTTTGAGGGTAGGAAATTTAATTTTAAATGATTAAAGTTCCTTATTGGAGAACATTATGCACAATTTGTCTATACTGTTAACACATAAACAAGATATTTCGCACACTTTGTCTATGCTAAACTTTTCCGTAAGGGTATTGAAATCCTGCAGAAGGCACTGAACTGCTGCGTATATGATTGAACTACGTTTACCTAAGATTAATAAAATAATCAAATAATCGTGTAGTCGTTACTAAATCCGTAATAGATTAATTTTCTTTTGGCAACTGTAGCCTGAAAACTATTATCTATAGTAGAGGGTAAATTCTTTGAATTCTTCATAAAAGCATAGCACAAAATCTTTGTTTTAATATTCTCATCTAAAACATCATAACCCATTACCTTAAAACCAAAAACCTGCTATATTTTTGTTTATTGGCCATTCGATAATTTTTTCTCCAATTGAAATTCCTACCTGATAGATCAACAAGATTCTCTTTCATCATCCCCAAATCAACAATGAAAACTAATAACCAAGAAAACAAGAAAACAAACTTCTTTCTTGATATTATTTTTTTAAATTTGTATCTACTTCTACTTTATAAATTCCTCTCTCAAATTGCATACCTCGTCTCCTAATTATAGCTCGGGGAGGATGTATAATTTTCTCTGAAAGAGAGCAGCCTAAATCAAACTTCTATTAAATAAACATCCCATAAGATGACACTACTATACAATTTAAATTACATCTGCAACCCAAACCTAAATATTTCAATCTTATTCAATATTTCTTATTATTCGTTGGCGACTTAGCCCTTATAAACCACCGCTCTATTTTAAAATATATTTATAAAAACTTATAGATTCTCTATAAATTTGGTATTCCAATGAAAGAATCAAAATAAATCTTTTAGAATTTGTTTATTCCTCTTATTTTGCATATAATAAAACTTTGTAATGTTTATTAATTAAAGCTAATACCTTTATAATATAAAAATCTTCTATTTCTTTCTCATTAATCACTTGGTGAAACATTATGTTAATAATAGGTAGTTGATTAAAAATTCACATGGTTCGTTTCATTTTATTTTTTATTTTAATATCATATTATATTAAAATAAAACACTATAACTTTGTTTATATAAAACTTATATTTATTTGTTTGTGGACTACAGTTTCGATAACTCAACTTGCTATTATCTAAACTGTAGTCAACAAACTAATAAGTGGAATAAAGGCAATTTTGATCATCGAATAACAGTTAAAATTAATAAATTGATTTCTATTACAGCTGCAATTTTTTTCATCCCAACAATTTCTTTACATTTTTATAACATCTACAACGTTTAAACATTAATTCTCTGAAAGTAATGACAATAAAATAATAAAGTCAACCCAATTTTCTTTCCAAAACTTACTTTGTCTTATGTAAATAAATATATATTTTTATTGATAAAAAGCTTTCCTTTAAACACCAAGGACAAATAGAGGAAATTATCAACAGCAACAGTAAATAATAACATACATGATTGTTAAAGAAGGAGACATGATGACTTTGTCATCACAAAGTCATCATGCCTCCTTCATTATATTCAAGATGTACCACAAAGTGAACGCATCCATCCATGATTCTTTTCCTGTAAACAACATCTATGGATCAATTTCAACTATAATTTAAAGAAAGCAAGAACATTTATAGCTGCATTCTTTTAGCTCAAGTTCGTTTATAACTTTCAGGAAATCTGAAAGTCAGTCCTTTGGATCCAACTGAACTAAGAGACCCCAATCATCTAATGTATGGTCCTACAAATTAACTTCTGTATGAAATACCACAACCCAACTTTCTAACGCTCACTGGCTTTTACTAAAAAACAAAGAAAGCAACAGCTTTATCATTCTAAATAAATGTATTCCCTTGAAACCTGTATAGTATATCCAATACGAGTTCTCAAACACCCCCCGGATCAATTAATTTGTGCGAATCATTAGGATATTTAAAATATTTGCTCATTTTGTTTCAATGGCAGAACTGTCATTGTCATAAGTTCATGAATGATGAAATTTATTGATAGTAGACAGCTGAGCCTATGCGAAATATGAACGCGGGTTTAATTGTAAATTTTTCTGCCACTTTTCTCGATTATCCCCTATAAATATTTCTTAGATAATTTTGTTATAACTATTATAGTTGTGAAAAAAATGTGAAACATATAAACAACTAAATATTTTGAAAAAGTTTAAATACTTAGACGCCGGTGGTGGCTCATTCGGTTGCGGCGGAAATAGTCTTAACTAGAATGCAGCATTGTTAGTTCAGGTCCGCAGTTGGATGGGCGACCTGTACCATTCACCATTGGGATACAATTAATGATGCTTTAGACTGACGGGGGCTATCCTTTAAAGTAAGAAGCTCATTTACACACACAAATACACAAATGACTTATGGCGGAAAGACCACGTGATCAAAAGCCAAATACTACCACTACTACTCTAAAAATACTTAAATGTTCGGTGGTGGGCAGCAACGTTCTGGTCCAGCATGGGCGATCTGTACCAATCGCCATTTGGATGTAATTGATATCGCTTTAGAGTGACGGTAAACAGACGACCATAGTCAGTATGGCAGCCAAACGAGAGTCAACGATCGAGATCGGTCGTGACACATGAAGAAGAAGAAGAGTGACAGTACAAGCTCATTTGCACATACACAAATAATACGGTGGAAGGACATTATGGCTGATTGCCAAAAACTACTACTACTAAATATAAGTAACATTATGACGGACAGCCCGTCAGTCATAAAAGCGCTATCTTCGCCGATAGTGCAGTCCAGGCTGGTGATGGTCTGCATAAACAGACGAGCAAAGATAGGGTTTTATTGACCTTTAATATATGTATTCCAAGCTGGACCTCCTACGACGGAACAGTGAGGAAGATGATCAGAAGGTTCGAGTGGAAGATTATCCGTAAGAATGAACTCCGCCCTTCTGCACGCAGTTAAAATTATTTGTATATATTTTTCTTACGTTGAAAGTACAATTATACATTTATTTATAACATGCATGTTAGATAAAGACTAAATACAATACACTGGCGTCTACAAGAAAAACATAGCTAGTATGGATACCTAAGGACTGAACCCACTTTCGGTATACCCCGTGAAACCGGAAAGGAAATAATCCGACGCAAACTAGCTGAGGAGCACAAAAAGGCATGGCAGAACCAAATCGGAATGAGGCATACGAGACTCTTCCTAGATGGTCCGGTATCTCCAAGACTGAGTGAACTGAAACTAAGAAAAATCACAGGAGGAATAGTCACTGGGCACTGTGACCTGAATAAGCACAAACATAGGATGAGAATTGAGGTAGGGGGCTTTCCTCAATTGACATGGGTGTTTAAATGAAGAGGAAACTCGCCAACACCTACTGGTAATTGTGAAGCATAAAAAGGAGAACGCATTTCGAAATTCGGAAAGCCTATGCTAGAACAACTAATGAGTATCCCCTAGCAGAAACTCCTGGACTTTATAGAAGACACAGGAGTACACAGGGAGTAAAACATTCAGAGGCGCACAAAAGGACCACGGAGACCGCAGTGCATGGACGCTAAGCGACACCACCTCATGAGAAAAAAAAAAACATAAGTATGTTTAGTAGTAATAGTGTTTAGTAATCGACTATCTATAAGTATAGAGGAATAGACAACAAAGAATTTCATGTTACTATAAAAGCTGAAAATAAAAAAAAATAAAAAATAAAACAAGGATAGGCTAATTGAACATTGTAATTAGGTTAAAAACAACTAAATGACAAATGTTCGTTAACCTGCTTTATGAATAATATTTTTAAATATTAATAAATGCTTTATTAATATTGAAATTAAATTACTTATTTCCTTTTTATACTTTAAATATAAAATACACATGTATATCTGATACTAATTTGCAAACTGACAATGGTGCAATTTATTGAGCAATTTCACTGATGCGGCGAGGTTTATTGTAATTGAGTTTATACCGCAGGAAATGTGGAATGGAACGGTAACGGAACCTCGTACTTCGCGAGATCAAGTTTTGATAAGGGGAAAAAAATATTGCCATTCTGGATTTATCGCCTAGCGTAATGACCAACCGTTTGTGTAAAGAGAAAATTCGCTCCTGCGTTAGGATAATAAAATGTTACGACTTTTGCAACAACCGTATGTCATTACAAATGGAAGTTACATTTAGGAATATATATGTAAATACAGTTGTCTTCAGAAAAACAAAACAAAAATTATACATTATGTACATCGAAAATCATTTTGTCATAATGAGCATTGCAAAAAAATTACTTACTGGAAACAAATCACCCTTTCGGAACAGATGTGCTTTTGGCAATCTACTTAACGGATAAAGGACGTAAGATGGCTTTACTAGAAGCTATTGAAACTTTTAAAGCAAAGACTAACCCGGGAATTTCCCTGCTTAACGACCTGATTGACGTAATGTACATGCCCCTATTTAACTGCTTTGCATAATTTTAAATAAAGGGGTAAAACAAAGTAATCATATCTCCTTCATATTTTATTTTAATTGAAGTTGTTTAGTTTTCTTTTTCTTAAAACAGTTATGACAATATATTTATTATGTTTCTTGATTTTGATTCAAAAACAGCTTTATTGTAGATAGTATTACAATATATAATTATAATAATTATTGTGTTTTTTCGTCCTCTACTGTCTATGGACCGTAGGTCTTTCTGCCTTATTTTTCAATATTTATAAAATTATCTTTTTTACAAGTCAAATTAAAAAAATAAGATCAAAAATCCATTTGGGATTTCAATTTCTTTCTATTTAAAATTCGAGCGTGTGTTTTGTGTTTGGTCCCAAATAATTACCTTTATTTTTAGTTATTATATCCACGGCAGATACATGTAAAGCCAAATTTTAAAAACAACGGTTACAAATATTAGATTTCATCCAAAAAAATCTTTGAAATCTTTGAAATTTGTCCAATGAATCGTAAAACGGGCGTTTTCATAAAATACGCTTAAGGTATAAAGACGAAATTCAATTGTTTTATTAAATGTTATGACATTATCAATTGTATTTAAATAAGCGTTACTTATTACTAATAAAAAGGAAATACTTGATTGTCTTACTCTATAGTAACCGCAATATTTTTAATATTGCGTGTAGGCATATTTATGCTCATCCTCTCCCTAATTGGAAAAGAAATAAATCACAAATACCTTTTAAAGCAGGAAGTAATAAAATTATAAATTCGGTAAAATTACACCCGATAAACATCTATGCCAACTATGGTAATATATACACGGAAAACACTGCAATAAAACAGATATGGTTTTATCCATGGGAACAACGAGATTACAGTCCGGATAATTACAATATGAAAAGTGTATTATTTTAGAATTAATAACACTTAATTATTGCTTTTTATTGATCAATTAATTTGGATTTAGTCCACTGTTTTACTGGCATCTGCTGTGGTAATTTACATTTTTCATTGTAATTCAAAATATTTTTTTTTCTAAATTAGATTAAGATTGACCTTAAAAATAAAATCATATTTTAGTTCTAATGGAATGGTAACTCTTTGTTTTAGTGCTAATTTGAAAGTTAAAAAAGTAACAGAAACTTTTTTTTTATAATTCAAACTCTCTGTATGATACCCTTGTCGACCATAAATCATTATATGTCTAAAGTATCATTTTCAAATAAGATTTTGGTAAAAATCAATATCCTCTTTTTTGTGTGCAATTCCGTAAACAAAAGTGAATTTCAGGGGTGGATTAAGGGCTTTTGTTTCATATATTTTTTTTTGAAACATATATCAGGAAACTCATTAATTAATTATGAAACGAAAGTCTTTAATTTACAAATCCACCCCTGTGATATATGTGTTTCACAAATAATGTAGCAGAAAATTAGTTTTAAAACTGTATTTCTTTGTGAAAACATTGAATTATTATTGCCTGTCAACAACAGCCACAGACTGATTTCGATCAATTTGGATCTCGTCAGCATAGAGGGGTTGATGGCAGGGAAACGGTTGTTTCTTAAGATCAGGCAATAGATTACACCTTAGTAATATACTACTTTATGAATTACTTTGTTTTCTTCTTTGTAAATCAGGGAAAATTTCTAATATCTAATCTCATATCAACATTTTAAAAGTCTATACTCTATTTATTATTAATTTATATATATAATGTTTATATATGTATAATACAAAATGTTACATGATTATCAATCTCTTTCATAATGTTTAAAGTGTTAATGGGAAACGCCATTAAGAATAATGAGAATATTCATTGAACATGTCAGAAACGATGGTTTAAATTTGTTACATCAACTTATTCGTGTACATTAGGCCGGTAAAGTATATCATATTTATAACTCGGTATTTAAGAATTTAGTCTCTAATGGCGATGTGAACAGAGGACATAATGTATCTATTTATATTCATACAGTTGCGGCATTAGGAAAGTATGATAAATTACTCGTGTCTAGCAAGTAAAATAATTGGCTTGATATAATATAGTAAACAGATATTTAAGAAAGTATGTAGTATGCTTATTAAATTATAGTTAATAAGCATATATAAGAGAAACAACAATTTTTAATTTTATTTCTTATAAGCGTAGGACTGCAGCTTACACGACTTTCAAGTAATCTTAAATAATATTATATTATATTTTAAAGTATATTTTCTATAATTAAATATTTTTTTATAACCATCATAAACTTACTGGGTGCTAATATTTCTTCTCCCCTTTAAGATAATTTACATTTCGAAGGATGATAATCCTCATAAATTTCGCAAGCAATTGACATTTTAATTTCACTAACAGTGGATGTGTATTTTTTTAGTAGTTATTAATATTGTACTACAACACAGTGCCTTCATCAGGAAGATGAAAATATCAATGGTGAAACATTGTTGTAGTACAATATTAAAAACATTTAGAAACCATATACTGTGTCAGTATTTCTTTAATTGTTACAATGGAGTTTCGACAAGTAACAGCCTCATCAATCCAATAATTAATTTTAATGCAATTGCTATAATTTTGGATAAATAAAAATACGTTGAAGTTAGATTTTTTTATTATTGCTACATTTTAATAGTTAACTGTTTGGGCCAGGTTTGGTAAAAAATCCAGTCCCTTTATGGTTTTGCGATTTTAATTTCACTGAGAATATATGAAAAAAAGAGTTTATTAAAGAAATTTTCATTTAAACATCATATATTATAGACGCACTGAAGAATAGAATTGTATACAGATAATCTAAAAGGTTTCTATAAAAATCACAATCACGATACATGATTGTTTGATTCTTTAGCATCCAACAAATAATTGACCGTACTTCTCCATTTTGATAGACGCTGGGACCTTCTCAGCCTTTATCATATTTCAGTCTCTAGCCCTTATCTCAAGGTCCAAAAACATTGTAAACCTTACTACTTAAGCTTCTTGCGTAAAGACCGTTCTATATACCCGGATAAAGATTCTAGAGGCATAAATTACGAGTGCTCTGTTATATATTCAACTCAATTCTCAGGTATTCGAGAAAGGTAACATGCTGAAAAATAATGAATTAAGATGCCAATGATTTCGCTCCTAAATACTGACATTAATAATATATTTACACAAATATTGAGCCAAATGCTCAATTAATGAAGTATAAAGAAAATAAATCTCTACAGTAGAAAGAAGTCGAAATAAATCTGTAATAAATAGGAACATTCCTTTAGGGAGTCTCTGGAAGAACATTCTGAAGAATGAAGTCCGCCTATGATTCCTGCCCTCAAAATTTAGTGTATTTTTCATTTATGTGTATATTACTGTATTTTGTTGATAGGTAATCCAAAGCATCATGATAAATAAATAATAATTCTATCAACTCGTCTCTCAGAATTATAAGCACATGGTTTTTAGTCTGCTGCATCTAGCAATGCGAGGTATATGAATAAACTTGCCCTGTACATAGTAGATGCTAGAAAATGAAGCCTAAGAAATAATGTGTGTTTTCCTTTTCCAAAAAATGCTATGTCTTACGAACTACAATTAGAGTTGTCTGGGACAGGTAGATATGAAATAAACAGACCTCCAGAATTTGTTACCACTTAAATCCATGTTCTTATGTGATCATGTCAACCAAGAAATGATGAAACTTTCGGAACACAGGAAAAAAAGTTCGAAAAAATTAAAAGAAAAATTCACATAAAAAAACAAAAAAGGCTAAGCACAAATGGTGAATTTAAATGAAAATTTTCAATATTTGGAATAAAAATTACTGGAAAATTATTATATGTCTTACATTTGTGAAAATCTCTAGATAATGTTATAGTGCCCTAATATGCCCTAAGTGTGCCTCTTTTGTCCAGAAAGGTATCGATAGTCCCTTACTGAAGCTATTTAGTACACTCAAGCCCTTAATGTTTGCTCTTACTCTGTCTACCAGCATATATTACACAACCTTATCCTATAAGTCTATGAGTTATACAGGCCTCCGGAATCGGCTACCACTTAAATTCATTTTTGAATCTTGATTAAAACACTAATACTTTCTTCACAATTAATTTTTAATTCGCTAGATGTACATTTAGGGTACTATGCACCCATTATCAATAGCTTATAACTGGGTGATAATGGGTGCATAGTACCCGAAATGTACATCTAGCGAAATAAAAATTAATTGTGAAGAAAGTGTTAGTGTTTTAATCAAGTTTTAATTATATCTTCACGTAACTCAACAACAAATTTCTATATCATTTTTGAATGGTAATAAACGTAATTCTCTTATACATTCTAATCATAGAATAGGCTATAGCACCTATTAATTTCTATGTCGTTATAGGCTGTTACTGTACCTAGGGCCTTATGGCATGAAACCTTACGTATGTTACTCCTGTACGCACTTTTTGACAAGCTAATAGATTCTATTTCCTTGGCCTATCTTCATTCCCTCCAGTGAATATGTGGAATGACTACCTCTATAGCTTAATATTTAACATAAATACAAGCTTTTGTAATTTAAGATCGACGGCATATTAAACATGTGGCAGATCGATTCTCCTTAACCATTTAACTCTACTAGCCTCTATCGCCTCCTTGCGCCTTTTTACACCACATCGCAGACTCTCTTAAGGGTCTTGGATAAAGAGGCACAATTGTCCTTCGTGTAATTAATAAATAATAATAAATAAAGCTTTTTTATTTATTACAGCTTTGTACTCCTTTCTAATAAAATATCCCGAAATAAGTAAATATACTCAAATTTTTAAAATTCTTCGAAAGATTTTCCACCTAAACCCATAGTTATCCATCATCCATACTGCTTTAAAATGACGTTACTTGATTAGCGCTTCCTTTTATGTAAATATTAGGCCGATTGGCGATTACTGAGGCTGAGTTGGATTTGATAGGGATTGATACCATACCCATATTACCGACTTATGCTTTATACTCTTATCTCTCTCTTATTTTCATGCGTCTAGCACCAGAAGTGAATCAATAGGCGGTGAAAATTTTATTATTATACTGTGTCTATTTATTTGTTAGTACTTTATAAAACTTGTTTTACAAATATAATGAACTTAAGCAAACAAATAATTTTGCCAGTAAACTGAAAGACGGAGTTCACTCTTCTAATCTCTGGAAATTGTCGAAAAAAATTCTTCCAATCTGGAAGAACAAATACTGAAAATTAGGAGAAAATCTGGAGAAAAGTTAGTAGAAAATGTTAAACCTTCGAAGTAATTTCGTACAATTTTCAAGAGAGTTCTATAAAATAAGTAATTGTTTCTAACAATTTGCAGAAATTACGAAAAATTTGAGAAATTTAGAAGCAGAAAATGTGGCGAATAATGTTTTTCTAAAATCTTTAAAAATTCCCGAGAAAATCTCTCCAATTTGGAAGAACAAATGGTGAGGGTTAGGAGAAATCTAGAGAGGATTCTTATAAAACATTCTAGAACCTTCGAAGTAATTTCTCACAATTAGCAAAAGAGTTCTATAAAATAGGAATTAAGATAACATTGAGAAATTTAGAAGCAGAAAATTATTTATTATAAAATCGTTTAAAAAATTCAGTGATAAAGTCAACCAAGAAAAGGTGAAATAGGAAAAAAATCGAAATAATTCTTAAAATATGGAAGATAAATTAAAAAATGTTTGAGAAATTTAAAAGAAATTTCCAATAAAGATGTTTATCTCTCTCTAGAAAAAAAAGAAATCTAATAAGACAAAGCAGGGAATTATTGACAAAAAATTGTAAACCCGAAGAAAATAGCTAGAAATTCGAAAAATTATTGAATTATTCTAGAACCTCGAAGAAAATTTTCAATATTCGGAAGAAAAAATACTAGAAAATTCTAGATGTCTGAGAGGAAAATTTCAAAAAAATTTAAAAAATAATTGTACAATTCTACACAATATCACAAGAAATGCTTAAAAATTCTAGTAATTTTGAAAAAGAGTGTTTATTTTTTTGAAAATGTAAAAAACCATCCAAAAACAACTTCAGAGTCGAATATCGAAGAAACTTTCAGAAATTTAATACAAAAGTTACTGGAAAATTCTATAAACATCAAGAATATTTTTGCAAGTTGGAAGAGCAAATGCTGAAAATAATTTGAAATATTGAAAAAAATGCTAGAAATGTTTACCATTCTCGAAAAAAATTATTACAACTTGAAAAGAGGTTTCTTAAAATTCCGTTAAATAAAAATAAAAATACATAGATATTTCACATAGTAATTTTGTAATTGTAATTCGTCATTTTTTGTATACATTTGTCTAAAAAGATGTTTTTATATGATAATATAACAAAATATGACGGATAATGCCAGAAAATTATAAGAATAAAATCAGGAAGGTTGTAGAAATATGGAAAACCAATTCTATAAAACACTGATCTAATCAACTATGAAAGTGTGAAGTATTTCCAAAAAATGGAAAAAAAAAATCTCAAAAATTCTAAAAACCTGGAGATATATTACTTGAAGAATTCAAGAAGAAAAAAACAATTCAATGAAAATTTATAGGAATATGAAAATCTTCAAAACGGAATCCTAAAAATTTTGAATTCTAATGAAATAAATAGAATTTCTAAATAAAATCTATTAAGGTAAAGGAATGGTTAAAATATATAAAACAAATATTCTATACGAAAAATGGAGAAGAAATTAATAAAAGAAGAAAGTTTTGCGAAAATGAATATAAAAAATTATAAAAAAATTCTGATAATATAAAAATGGAATTATTCTATCAATTAAGGTAAAGTAAAGCAGGAAATGTGCAAAAAAATTGAATGAAAGAAAAGATTATGAAAATTTTGGAAATCTCTGTAGATACATTTTTGGATTATTTTAGAACCCTGGAAGAAAATTCTCTTAATTTGGTAGACAAATTACTGGACAATTCTAGTACTCTTCTAGAGCAATTGCTGAAAAATACTAGAAGAATCAATGAATTTACGAGGCTGCTACTTGGTAAAATTCTATAATATATTAATCATCTGCTTGATAAACTTTCGACATTAATCTATGGAATTTTTAAATGAAGTGTTCTATTGTCAAAAACCTTCATATGTTAACATGATCCCTCTAAATTCCGGGATGTTGTTTGTAAAAAATAAGGAAGCTAACACAACTAAAAGGTGAGTTAAAAATATAAATCACAACTCGGAGAAAAAAGTTCTTCATCTCTAAAGATGTTGATAAAAAACTATTTACTTATTCCAAGGTCACAAATCAAAGATTGTGATAATCTAAATGAAGTTCATTGTTTTCTTTAATTCCATTTATATGCAAGCAATATCACGAGCAAGTGAACATTATTTGCATTATTTTTATTTGCGTATGTACTAATTAAATGCGAATTTACATTTATAATTCATTAGACAAAGCAATGGCAAAATCGGAATAAATCTAATTACCTTCACAAATAAAGCAAAACATGTATATACTATTATTGTAAAAGAACAAATGTGAATAAAGATATTTATTATTATTTCTACTTTGTCTAAAATACAAATTCTTTTCAATTGTGTAGATATTATCAAAAACTATAAATATAAGTATATCCTAATAATAATTTAGTGACTGGTCTTCCCAGTGCGTTTATTGGTGCTCAGCTCTTTAATTGATACAAATTATTACTTTAATTGGCACGGATTATTGGTCAATAAAATATTTATGTGGACATAACTGTACATGAAAGTTATTAGGGTTTATGAGGTTATATGAGTTAATGCTCTTTGTTTAAATATACTTATAAATTTCTAAGATCATAAAGTAAGGCATTATAAAATAATTGGTACTCCAATTCAGTTTGGATTTTAAAGTTGATTTCAAATTGGCTTAAGTTTGCATTTTTCAGAATAGTTAATATTTATCTCTTCGCTATTTGTCATAATAAAAAATCTCTTTGAATATTAAACTGTCAATTATAGTAGTTGGTAGTAGTAACGTTTGGCTATTGACCACGTGGCCCTTCCGCCGGGTGTATTTGTAAATGAAGAATTGCACTCTAAAGCCCCATTAATTATATCCCAATGGCGAATGGTACCGGTGACTTATCCAATTGATAACCTAAATTAGCGATGTTGCATCCTCGTCTTTCGTAGTTAGGATATATATATATATATATATATATATATATATATATATATATATATATATATATATATAATAAAAATAACAACATTTTAAAATTGTACAATCTTTTGTAACAATTTCTTATAATTTGGTATATCTCAGAGATAATATTTAAGATATTCTCATATTATTTTGATTGCTTCGTTTATTTTATAAATCAATTTACTTAATTATTTAAGCATTGGTCTCCCTTCTTAAATAATATATATTAGAACCTATCAATTAAAAAGAACATACATACAATTTATATATAATTAAAACATATTATTTTTTATCACTTATATATATGAATAGATTCTTAACTGTTATTCGATAATTATACCTTGAATTTGAATGGAACGCGGCGGAAATATAATTAAGGCTGATTAATAGAAATTACATCACTAATCAGCCTGATATTACTTTTTTTCTTCTTGTTGTATAACCAATGATTTTATTGTCTTATGCAAATTAATTCCGCACGTCATTACCAAGGTATGTTAATTATACGATTAATCACAGGCCAGCATTGAAAAATCGTTCCACCCGTCCTAATTAAGTACCACGACTTTCATAAATATTAGGTATCTGTAATTATATGTCGAAGGTGGGTGTTTAATTTATGCGAAACAACAATTAATTTGTCATTATTTGCGCATTTTTTAAGTGTACGATTTTTATGTGTAACAGGCGACGCCTTTTATACTTTTGAGAATTATAATAGATAATAGTATAATTTAATTATTTATAAGCATCGATTATAAAAATTAAAGTTAAGTATTATTTTTACATTATTTTAATTCAATTTATAAATCTAGTAACTGCAAACCTATAACATTTAACTTTATTACAAAATGTATTTTATTAATTTATTGATACTTTTTATGAAGGAGAGATACAAAAGAATATATTTATTTTACTTTTAAATGATTTGTATAACTCATCATCAACGGCTTATATAATGTATTTTAATTATTGATTGAAATTATAAATATATTATCCTCTTTTGACGCATCCAATTTGAATAAATCTGTACATTTATTGGCAATAAATGATTATTATATAGTAAAAAATTCATTCGTCTTTGTGATTTTTCAGAGTGGCCACAAGAATTATATAATTGTTAATATAATTATAAGACTATATTATCAATAAAAAACTCTCGGTAAAAAATGTTATATGTTTTGTTATAACATAAAATGTTTTAAAATAATTGGAGCAAATGTCAGCATAAAATTAGCAACGTTTTCTCGTAAAACCGTGTGACAACGTTAAATATAGTGAGGAATTTAAACAGGAAATCTAAAGAATGTGGTTTCCCTCTATACTAATTCATCATCGTCTAATTTATTTAGAGAAAATTACGAAAGCTAATATTAAGCTCATTTAAATGGCAATATGTTAATTAGTTACATGGGAAGGCAGATTTATGAAAATAAAGAAAAATAATTTTATAAAACTGTTAATAAAACATGGAATACTACGACTGTATTCAACTAAATAAACCTGTATTATCATCCACTGAAAACTTAAATATATAATTTAAATTATTTGCAATATCTAAATTTTGCCTAATTAATCTATCTTTTGTTTGTATAGCCATAATTGCAGGTACTAATCAATATTTTAAATTCTTTATTGGTGTATGCACAAAATATGTTTTACACACATGTCAAATATCAATATGTATCTAGTTAAATATAAACATGATAATACTTTGCTTTAGTTTAATGTTTACAGTGAGATTACCAGGCGTTAATAAATATATCACAGAGAAAATACCACAAATAAATAAATTAATCAATAAATAAGTTATTAAATAAATAAATATTAATAAAAATCAGTGAATTGAAATGTCAGTAAGTAAAAAAGAATAAAATAAAAACCATAAAATTAAAAATAAGACCGAGAATAAAACAATGTAAGTCTAAAATTTAAAAACTTAACTGCTTAAAATCTAAAATTATAAAAATAAGTTGAATACAGAAGCGAGTATAAATAAACGGAACGAGTTTTAAAACATGAAATATAATAACATATATATTAAAAAAGTTAAAGTTAACAATACATAATAGAGTTAAAATCAAATTTAAGGTACTCCTACCAACTGTAAAAGGCTTTAGATAAGAAAAGTTTTTAAGCGTTTTATAAATATGGAATCGGTTACATTTTTAATTTTATTCGGAAGTACATTATAAAATTTTATTCCGAAAAACCTAAACCCAATTTGCGATTTTGTTAGTCTTTGATATAGTCAAAGCCCGATATTATACAGAGAGCTCTGCCTAAAAATATGGTGCCTAATAATGGAATGTCTCCTTGCAATCAATCCATGTGAAATATAGCTTTGGATCAGAGCAAAATAAGCCACTCGCAAGGTTTCTTTTTTCTTTATCGGTGATAAATTGCGGACAATCTGTGTATATGTTAGAGCATATTCTATTAACCAGATTTTCTGAATGAGTAGTCCTTGTTAAGTAACAATTAATATGTACAACTAAAAATTTAACAGTTAAATTTATTATACATATTCTCTCTTACCGAGGGAAAAAGTAAGGGTTGTCGTCTTGGTGTCATTTAGCTTTAATTTGTTGCTTAAAAACCAAGGCTTTGCTTTCTTTCCTCGTGCATCTTTGGTACTACTTCTAAATCTTTAGATTAATTCATAAGTGTAGTATCATCAGCGTATAACATTACTTTTGCGTTCGCAGTAGAGTGCGGTAGCTCATTTATGTCTATCAAGAATAAAAGAGATCCTAAAGTAGAGCCTTGTGGAACCACGTGTTCAATAGGCAAAGGATCCGATTTTTACGCGCTGAGTTCATCCTGACAAGTAGGACATAATTAGCCTGTAACTTTCGGGATGTACATTATAGCAATAAAGCCTACAAAGTAAAAATATATGCCACACACAGACAAAAGCTTTCGACAGGTTGAAAAAACTTGATATTGAAACTGACCATTCTTCGAAGCAATCGTTCACCATTTCAATTAGTTTTAGTACCACATCAGGAGTGAATCTTAGCTTCCTAAATAGTTTTAATAGTTTTGCTTCTTCAAAATATTCAATCAATAGCATTAGCATGATCTTTTGTATGATTTTGGCAAATATAGGAAGTAGTGATATTGGGGAAAATATTGTTTTTTATGCACAAATTCAAGTTATTAATCAATGGAGAAATGATAGCATTTATACCAATTTAATTATATCACAAAAATTAACGAGTTAATAGCGTGTTCAATAAACAACGTCAAAAGTCTTCCTTATTTAATTAATGTATACTTTGCAATTCAGAATGAAGCAAGTCATAAAATATGGTGTATACTACAGAAGGGAAACGGAAAATTGATTTCATCACTCGGGGAAGATAAGCTCACTAAAGTGGCGCGGTTGCGGTTAGTTCATCTAGGGTGACGTTACTAGTCCGAAACCTAGCCAAGTACAGCCCCAAGCCTCTTCTATTTGATTACACTTATTTTTATCGTTTATACATTTTGTAAATTCTTTCTCCTTGACTTGTTTCTGCTGCATCAGAATGGGAGTAACAAAAGGCACATGTCGCACAGGAGCAGAAGCAGACTCATAAGTTTGGATCAGAGTGTTGATTACTGCCTGCAAGGGATATACTTGCTTCACACCTGAGTTGCTGTTGAATTTTTTTTTTTCTACGGCGCTTACTTCTTCTCCTGTGTCACTCAGGAAACGGATACTGCTTAACTTATATTTGTGTAGAGGGGTTCCAACAACATGGGGTTTTCTGCTGAAAATTTTAGTGATACCAACAGAAGGTGATATTTTTACACTGTGTCGCGCATTTGAACGATTGAATTTTTGGGATCGACTCGCGTAGCGTCTGGGCTGCCTATATTCTACTGGCGAAGGACTTCTCGTGCGAGTCGTTCGCAATTTCCTTAAGCTTGTTTCTAAGGCGGCTATTAATTCATCTAATTTCCTTTCAAGTGTAGATCATCCTTGCTCTGTAGATAGTGCAGCTTAACACCGTTGATTCGTCTGGATGTCTACGAGCTTCTCTACCAGGTTTGTCAGGTTCTCTATTGTACCTGCATTGTTCGCCGTTAAAACCGTTGAATTTGTCGTGGTAACTTTTGGATGAACTATTATCTGATTATGAAAGGATCCATACTCTTTGGTCCTAATAGCTGCTGCATGTTCCTCAAGGCGCAAGTGACTGATGTCGTCAATCGCGAAAAAAATTTGTATACCTTTTGATTTTGACATTGACATCCTGTTGATGAGTTGCTTCTTTAATATGTTATTCAAATTCTCCGTCGGTGGGTTAAGCAGTATGTCCCTTATAGTCGTTATGATTTCGGGAGAAATGGATGATATGACATGATGGTATTGCTATCTTTGTTGCGTCACTCTTCTACTTTGAAAAATGAGGTCTACCCGAGCAAACCATAGCTCCACGTGCATGGGCCAAAACTCCGGAAGCTTTATATTAGCGGTTACTTGAGTTATTTGTTGTGGCTCCATTTGTCGGTCCATCAAACTTTCACTTTGTTCTTATCTTTGTTGTGGCGGTTACTTTATTTATTGAAGGGAGAAACTTCTTGTATATTAAATAGTTTTTATTTAAGTAGGAATACATATCAATTTACAATTAGTAATGTCGCAAAAATTATATTATATATCATCAAAAAATCTCGTTGTTCCAGCTACCAAAAGCTTTAAATAAAATAAACCTATTTTATATCACACACTTTATTATTCTTAGTGACTATAGTTTCGACACAATTTAGCTATACTAATTAGTTTGATAATGACCAGCTAAATTGTGTCGAAACTATATAAGAATAATAAAGTGTGTGATATAAACGAAGTTTATTTTATTTTATTTAAAGTTATAAAATATGTATCACAAAGTGAAAGCCTCTACAATCAAGCTACCAAAAAACTCCAAGTCTCTGCTATTTTATTACAATTATTTAAATCGTTCATACTTTCTGTAAATTCGTTCTCCGGGACTTGTTTCTGTTGCACAATAGGTCTTTTCTAGATGGCATCTCAAGCCAAATGATCGCTAATACTTGGGGGGATCCGGTCTTCTTGCCCCTCCTTGAAAGGAGCAGAGTCAAGGCAATGTTGGGATAATTGTGCACCAATTAGAATCATACGTGTTTGCTGTTAGCACAAATAATAGATGTATGCGTATGAGACCGAAAGTAAACACCGTCAACTATATGAGTCTTTCAAGATTAGCAAATCCAACAAGATATTTCGCCTACGAAGCTTGCTTGCTTCCAAATGCAAATGATCGCACGTGGCAACTATACCAGTAGTTTGTCAAAATTCTTCAAAGAAATAAGAGAATACTGCCTAAGACGCAGCATTCTCGACTGGGACAATGCGAGCTCTAACACATACAAACAAAAAATACTTTTTAAAAGATAAAAAAAAGAATTAGAAATCTGGTTGTTTCATTTTGACCAAGTGCAATTCCTAAAAATCACTTAGCCAAGTATTACAATTAATATCACAATATTTTCTTTGATAAAAGAAGAAGAAATCGATCACGCACATTCATTTAATAGGTAGTGTCAGAGGGACGTTTTGTATACGCTGAAGTTTCACTATTAGAGTGGGTCCACTCCAAATAGATGCAGGGTAAGCCAATTTTAACCTTATCATCATCATCATGAAAAATCTTACTCTGTTTTGCACAGGTAAGGTTAATTTCGTGGTGATGACAGACCACAGCTCTTGCGCTTTGTATTTGGTTAGCGATCGTTTTTGATGAGGAGAGGTGCTAGTCAAAGATTATGCCGAGATATTTTATCTCGTTTTTAATCGGAAATAGTTCCCCTTCAAAAGTAGTATTGGGAGGATTGATCTTTCGTTTTTTGTGGTACAGTTTGCTGAAATGCACATAAATACTCCTTTCAGTATTGACCTCAAGTCTCCTACTTCTTGTAATCATAGTAGTAGAGTAGTACCAAGTAGAGTTGTTTTGTCAGCATATTGGGCGAACTTTACCGGAGCCAGGTTCGGAATTTCGCTTATGCACTAGTCTGCTCTCCGGCTGGTGATCTATTTATATATCTAGCCCCTTTTTCCCATATAGCATTTCTTCTTGTTTACCTACGCGCCACTGGCGTGTTTGTAGTTGTTTACAACTTTTTTCTGTTGTTTTTAACACGAATTTCTGATTATTCAGAAGGCGTTGTGAATAATCTCTTCGGTTTATTAACCTTGGACGTATTTAATTTCCATTGCTTCTTAGATGATACGTACGCTAAAATGATTTACTTTGACCCGAGTTTTAGTATTTGTAATTTTTATAAATGATGTTGTGCCAACGATGACGTAGTCTGTTTTTGCTTCTTCTAGTCCTGTTGAAATTCGTCTGTTTGTTTGTCCTATATATGTTTTATTGCTTTTCACCTTTATGTTTCTTTGTCAGGTTTCTAATATTCGTTTTAGTTGTGCACGCTGTTATTATTTTGTTTTCTTAAGAGTGCATGTAATTTTATCTGTTATGGCTCTTATATATGAAAGTGAGGCCAGGGTTATTCTTCTGTTTTATTGGGTATTAAATCATTTTATTGACTCTTTTTATTAATGATATTTGTTTATTTGTTGGACCAGTAAGACTTTTCGATAGAGTAATTTGTGTTTGAATTACAAAGTGTAGTTGAGTTCAACTTTGTAGGCTGGCAATACTTTGGAAGTTGGAAAAGGAATTAATTTTATAGCTGTGAAATACCTGTTTTATATGGCTATGCATTTGTATCGCTGCAGTATTTAGTTATATGTAACCTTCACGAAGTCTGGTTTATTCCTTGTTTGTGTGATGTTCATGTTGTTAGAACTGTAAAGAATGGACATATTGATAATACACGTGCTTACTTACATTGAAGGTCATTATCAAGGGTGTCATTTAAAAGTTAAAACTTAATTATATTTCAGTGGTAAAAAGTATTTAATTTAGAGGTTATGTCATGAATTAACAGTAGTGAATCGATAATTGGTGATATTTGGCAATAAGGCATAATTCAAAATCACTATATATCTATTGTATAAAGAATTCAATCATGTCTTTAAGTTGAAAATTTGTAATTCCTTTGAAAATGATCGTCGCTGATCGAAACATGTCAGAATAATTAATACAGCAATATGAAACATAACAAGTGTTCTAATTTAAAATTTACTAATGTTACATACATTTACATCGTCATATTTCTAGTATATGTTAAAGATGAATTAATAGGAAACATAGTATATAATATAGTAATTGGAAAAATTGAAATTAACATGTTATAAAATGATTGTTTTGTTGTTTTATTTATTAAATAAGGATTTTTGAAAATGTATGTTATTAAATATATTTAAATTAATTTATACTTTACGATAATCCTTAACTAAATGCTTTCATAATACTGAATTTAAGATAGTGTATAAACATAATTATGTAACATTCCTTGGCTTATTTCTTTAATACTGAGAGTAAATGCAAATAAAATATTAAAAGAGAGATAGTTTTAATTCGTAATTAAGTCTAGTAAGTGGTTTTAATGGTATTAAGATAAGGCTAATCTATTATATTCCTTCAGGTAGCATTCATCCCGAGATCACGATTATTCAAATACGTCGACCAGTCGCAACTTCCGATCGAGCTCGGAGGCAATTTCATTTTCAACGTCGATCAGTGGTTCGACAATCGAACGGTAAGAGCTATCTTCACTCCTGTTGAAATCAATTATTCGTCTCTTCGCCTTTGTGGTTTCGTAAGCGAAACAGGTTATTTCACCCGAGGCCGCCTGACCTCCGCCAATATACACCTGATTGATTAATACCCTCCCGTGCATTTAATTATTTTAACATTGAAAGCGCTATCAAATAAATTGATTAACACCATCCTGTATACTTTTAGAAGGTGGAAGCGTTCTTCAAAGAGTCCGCGGGATGCCTGGAGGACCTTTTCGGATTGCAGCAGCAGATTTCCAGCATGTACACATTGAGTGCTAGTCAGATACAGAACAACCACCACGTCGTCATGGACAGGCTGGAAATTATGAAAATCGTTGCTAATAATTGCATAGAAAAAGGTGAGGCTCACGATTTGGATTGCATAATTATGCAAGGCATTATGCAAAGGTGTGTTGTTTAGGTCGAGAGCTCGTGCAGAAAATCGAGTACGATAACAGGAACAGGAAATTCGCTTCGGAGTCCGAATCGATGGCCACGCCGCAAGACACCCTCGACTCCATCGATAAACTCGAAACTTCAATAAGTTGCTTACGTAGGAAATTAATCGAATTAGAAACCTCGCGCAAAAGCATTAAAAAGAGTTACGTGAATACCAAAGACCTTTCATTGCTCGAGGAAGGAGTGGTGAGAGTTACCAACTGGATTCTAGGCCCGGCGGAGGATCTCCTCAAGTCGCGACAAAAAGTTGGCTATGATGTTGCGTCCGCCGAAGAATTGCGCAGGGTGCACGAGACAATTGAAATGCAGTGCTGGAACGCGTATGGAACCTACGCGGAATTAATTCATAAAATCGAGACGTTCGCCGGTGGCGAATTCCTCACGTTGCAGCAAAAGGATCTCATCAGCCAGAAGGACTTTATGGATTTCGTGTGTAGGAGTTTCGCGACCAGGCTGGAAAGGCGGCGGAACATTCTAATCACGTCTTTGCGTTTTTTTCGCCTCGTTGCTGAATACTTTGACCGGACTGGGGAAGTGTTTGACTCGATGGTGATGGGAAATAAAATTGGAGATTTTGCGACCGCTGGAAATAAATTGAAAGAGCTTCAGGAAAACCAACATAATTTAGGTAACTTATTTAAATGTAGTTAAGATAATTTAACGTGTTTTATATATATATAAATGATAAAAGAATCGGTATTTTGTTTAGCTTGAATGGAATATAACATAATAATATAAAAATGTTAATTCTATGCTCTAAATATATACGAATTCTCTATTTAGATGCTCTAAATAAGCTAAAGAACAAAAATATGTTATAAGTAATTGTAATAATGATTCTATAGCGACAATTTAGTACAAAATATAATAAATAATAAGATGTCACTAATACGAGAATATTTTAAAAACAAAATAAAAAAACATGTACTCTAAAAATAATAACAAAGGTAGAAAAAAAGCAACAATATTATACACATTATAAATTCGATCAATAGAATCTATTCAGTCAAATTATTCTAGAATGAAACAATAGTTAAATAGTAAACATTTGTAATAATAAAATACAAGAATTAAAATCAATAATAAAATAACGAAAATTACAAAATGTATTAAAATCTTTTAGTTTGTTGTTGAAAATTAAATAATAATTTAAAAATACGAAAACATTTCTTGAACCTACAACAATGAGTTATACTAAGACTACAAAACAAATTAATTTTAAAACAATTACTTCCCTAGCTAATACTTCGACAGACATTGAATGATACAAAATTAATTTGCGTGTTTACGTGTTACAAATAGTTCAACTATCAAAGCAACACTAATTTGAATAAAATTATTACTGTGGAATATAATAATAAATGATAAAATAACATTGTTATATTTAATTATATTTATTAAATTGTTTAATGTATATATTAATTGTTTAATTTTCTTAATTTATAAATGATATACGATATGTATACGTATGACATAATAATATCATATCTACTTTGCATCGGTCATTGCAGTAACATTGAAGACAAATTGATATTTCAAAAATAGACTTTGATTAGCAGTATTAGAAAAATAAAGGCATGTTGCAAGCAAAGACTTATATTTTACCGATTCTAATATTTTTTAAATTAAATTTAAACAAGTAACAATGACTTCATACTTCATACTTTTATTTAATTTTCTAATAGAAGAATTCGTCAATTTTAACTAATTTTGATGGCGTATCATTAAAGTATAGATTTTAAATTCATAGAATGTAGTATCTTTCATTAAACTTTTGTACGAACATACGAATATTATAGTACTATACAAAACATAAATTACGTAAATTTTGAAAATTTGTGACACGTTTAAGAAACGATATCACAAAAAGCATTACTTTGGAGAAATTATTTATTTTTTATTAACATTAAAAATATAATATTGTGAATGTTCCATAGAAACAATTAATTATTATCCTAAGGTTTTAACTAATATACTATTTCTTTTGTAAATAAAATTTCATTTTAAAAGGGGCTGTACCTAAACAAATTATAAACATTTGAGCGAGAGAAAATTCATACAAATTCAAGATTCTTACAATCAATGCCGTTAAATAACCAATCGGGATGGTTTAAATTTTCATAGAATTACTTAAAAGAGATAGAAAAAAACATTATTGATTACTTTTTTGTTTAATGTTTGTTTATCTTTTAGGGGTATCTGTTATTTTGCAAATGCTTATTTTTCGATAAACTTGCTTTGCTCCTTTGTGTGCGTCGCTGGCTATAACAACTAATCAAGTTGTGTCTTATGTCAAAATACAATATGATTCTTGATGATCAAACCAGCAGAGCAAGGACATGCAAAAATAAGCAAATTACAAACATAATTCCTTTTCTAAAGTGACTATTCAAATAGTCAGCAAAACAGCAAAACTAACATTCAGAAAAAAATATTCAAAATTAGTCGTATACTAAGAGCAGGTGTTTTTATTATTATGCAAAAAACATTTTTGATATAAATTAAATGTTAAAACAAGTTTCCATTTTTGTAATAAATCTAAATACTTTTTTCCATTTAATAAAAATAGGACCAATAACTCTCGTATTTTAAATTCCTGCTCATACATTAAGTTTTCGTGCTTATTGAGTTCTTGGTGTTGTTACAATATAAGGATTTTTTGAGACCGATTACGATTATTTCGTTTGTTATTATCACACACCAAATAAAAAGTACATTCACAGATGATTTGGAAAGCTGTCATCCTTGTCATACCTTTAGATTGTATTTTTACAAAATTTAGATCTTGTATCAGGATCAACTGCTAGCACTTCGTTATGATTTTGGCCTTTATAGGGTCTTTAACTATTAGCTTTTAAAATTCGATAGATCTGCTGTCATCACATTTCTAAGTCATTTTTCTTACACTTAATATTGGATTTACTCTTAACCTTGCCAATATATTTGTGACAGCTTCTTCAGATATGATGACCCATATGATGATCTAAACGTCTTCCTTTGTGGTGTAAACACTCATTTTGAATTGAATTATTCGTTATTGGATTAATCTTAATTATTTGTTCGCCCTTTTTAAGTTTAGAATAAAGATGATACAAAAATAAAACCTGCAAATTAACTTCAGTAGGTAAAGAAATTAATCTAATTTTATTCTGATCATTTTCTATTTAATAATAGAGATACAAACTGCAATTGAAAATTTTGCACGGGAATTCCCTATATTGGGCCTTTAAACGAGCACACGGTATATAATCTTGTACAACAAAAATAATGATTTCTAACATACGTTGGGATTTTAAAATTCAATGAGCTTTCAATATGTGTACTTGTATCATTTATGATGAATGCTTTTGAATAGGAGAATTTGATTAATTTGGAATCTTCTCTGCTTGGTGTTGATTTTAAGAGGGTCATTAGAAAGAAAAGTAGTACCCGTTTGTGTACTACTATTACTTTAGTTAATATAGAACATACCTTAAACTACTTCTATTCAAAGACATAGTCACCTCGCAAATTCAGGCATTTGTCGTAAAGTGTGACGAGTATTTGTATCCCAGCTTCATATTTCTCCGCCGCCAGTGTATTGAGATAGGTAATCACATCTTGCTTCTGTTCAAATTTCGTTCCTATAAAAAAGTCTTTCAGTTTTGTAAACAATGGTGATTTGGAGGAGCTGGACAATAGGCTACATGGTTGAAAGTTTCTTATTTCAATTGTTGCAACAACTTGATGCGTTATCCGGGGCGTATGCGACCTGGCATTTTCATGGACGAGAATTACCCCACTGGACAATAGAATTTGTCGTCGATTTTGATTCTTCAATGTTGTATAATTAGCATCGGCATTGATAGTATCTTCACGGGTCATAGAGGCAATATGTAGTACAATATTAAAAACATTCAGAAACCCTGTACTGTGTCAGTATTTCTTCAAGTGTTATTATGGAGTTTCGACAAGTAACAGCCGCAGCAATCCAATATTGTAGGTTCTGTTTGGTAAAGGAGCATCATGCCTTTCCATTTATTATATTGTACTCTCAGGTTTCATCAACGGTTACCAAGCGAGTAACGGGTCTCCTTTAAGAGAGTATACGTTCCAAAAACGTTAGTGCTGAAGACATACGCGTGGCTTAGTGTTTATCAGTAAGCATTCTTGAGCAAATTTTTGAACAATTTCATGAATGAATTGGTTAATTAGTCTCGTCAGTTGTCTTCTTCAAACAAGGAATAAATCGTAGAAAAATTATTAAATTATTACTACTTTCTGTTTCAAGAAATTAGAGGAGTACTTTTGAGCATTTTAGATATAATGCATTGTCAAAAATTAACTACTGATATAAACATAGATTTTTCATATTTTTTTTAACCAAATTCATCTAATAACGTAAATTAAAATTTGTTTTGAAGTTTATTTGATAGAAATATAATTAATATAATTATTTAGTTTTATAATTATTGCCAGTAGTAGTAGTAGTAGTAGTGTTAGGCTATCGACCACGTGGTCCTTCCGCCATGTGTCATTTGTGTATTTGTGTGTGTGTGTAAATGAGCTTGTTACTTTAAAGGATCGCCCCCGTCACTCTAAAGCACCATTAATTGTATCCCAATGGTGAATGGTACCGGTCACCCATCCGACTACTGACCCGAATCAACGTTGCTGCACGTCAGTTCGGGGACGTAACCGATGCGCCACCACCGGCGTGTAATTATTGCCATTTTATCAAACCTAGTTAAAAAGTTAATTGTTTTTTTTTATTTTAATTTTAAATATTGTTCGAAAAGAGAAGTAATTTAATGCCACAATATATCTCCCAAAATGGGATAAAAATAGCATATTTGCTATAATATATTCAAAATGAAGAAGTCAGAAGCTGTCAGCATGTCTTACTGGTCAGTGGATGGATGTGGGTCTGAGTGGAAGAACACTGGAAACCAGTGAACTCCGCCCGTGATTCTCGCTGTCTAAATTTGTGTACGTGTTTCAATCATTTATGTATTCTTTTGCAAATGTGTTATAAGCAAGAAAAGCAAAGTTATAAAGAATAAAGAATATTTTTTATACATCATATATTTGGCATTTTAAAATAACTCTATTTTCCACACCATAGTCAATATTAATACACCGATGTGTCACAACTTAAATTTAGCGGGAGGTATTTATTTTGTAATATTTGTAGATAACCTAGTAAGTAAATAATTCTTTTATAGAAAACTACATATATTGTAATTCTATCCTCCATATAAAGTATATAAATAATTATAATTTAATGAAATATCATTTATTAATTAATATTTTAAAATAGCTTCAAGTTTAAGAAACCCACAGTGTGATATAACACTAGTAATATTAAAGAAGAAATAAAAATTTGTAAATATGAAAAAAACAAAAACAATTCATCTCATATTTAAAATAATATACATATTACAAACTGCGACCCTATGGAGTGACAGTACATTTACATAATCAATAGTCCAACCAATAACTTGTTCACATTTACAACTACAATTATGATAATATTGCATTCAATTACGTAATAGAATTAACTATGTAAAAAAAAT
This sequence comes from Ontholestes murinus, assembly GCA_963969525.1. NCBI lineage: Eukaryota > Metazoa > Arthropoda > Insecta > Coleoptera > Staphylinidae > Ontholestes > Ontholestes murinus. Next base: position 57,220,576 of record OZ018391.1, read on the forward strand.
GTTCCCCAAGTATCAATAAAAATCAAATGTAAAATTTTATATTTCTGAAAGCAGATACTACTAATGCTATCCAAATATTGAATTGATGACACAGCTACTTTTCACTTGAATAAATAAAAACATAGATCTTTAAGAGTCTTATTTCATTTTGTAGAGACACTACTACAACGTATAATTACTCATCTGCCTGATACTACCTCTGTGTGGTGAAACAATTGTAGCAGTATCTCTACCAAATAAATCAAGGCTTTTAACCATACGTATACTTTTTAATAATATAAGTAAAACTTGTCAAGGTGACATAATTTATAAGTTTTCATTCTGGAAGCCAATAAGCTATATATGGCAAATAAACTGGTAAAAGACCACCAAAGTGACCTCTACTGGCAGCAGAATCATGATAGAAGCATCGGGCGGGAGTGGAAGATCACGTGAACGTGAACTTGAGCGTTTCCATGTGAAGTAAAAATTTTGTATACATGTACCTATAGAATAATTTATAAGTTCATTAAAGTACAGTTTCTTCAATTATATCTATATTATTTTAGAGATATCGAGTATATAATAAAAGACTTTCCTAGATAAAAGAGTATTCTCTCATCTAGATTTCTTTCTGTCTAAATGCACATTTGATATAGTTGATTCATTTTTAAAAATTTTATTCACTCTGTTTAATACTCTATATTTAACCACACGATTCAATATCGTTTACTTACTACTTACTTTCTGTACATCTTACTTTTTTGGTTTCTGAGATAACTATAATATTTATTTAATTTCATTTTCATTTCTTTATTTAACTGTTTTTCTTTTCCATTCTGTTGACTTATTTTCTTCTCGCTTTGTACTGTTATTCTAAATGAAATTCTTTGTAACTATTTGTCTTAAATTTAGTTGAAAAATGTTGGTTACATATAACATGTATCACTGTCTATTGTAAATGTTTATTTTTAAATGTAAAATATAAATTTTGAATTTTATAATTTTCAGATGTCGTTGAGAGGGAATTAGTTAAAGAAGGCGAAAAACTCTCCGACATGCTCTCAATGCCAATTAAAGATGCCCTAGGACGTGACATTCACGTCGACTACACCGAAGACATAATTAACATCCGTGACATCCTCGATGCCACAACAGCCAGGAAAAATATATTCAGCGATAGTTTAGAATTACAAAAATTGACTTTAGAACAAGTAACTCACATCCATCAATACGAAACGGACGCCGGCCAGGCCATTCAATGGCTCGACGATCTATTCCAGGTGCTAATCCGTGATCACGGCCACGTCGGCTGCGCCGTCTATGAGATTCAGGCACAGAAAGAGGAACATCAAGTTTTCCAGGAGACGGCCAAGGTAAATATGAGAGTATTTTTAGCGCGCCCCGCGCGGATAAATAATCAAAGGTTAAACACTTCAGTGCACCTTTAATTATGGGTTTCAACTTCTGAGTGCAGCATCCGCTCTGAGGCATTCTTGTAAGATACCTATTGGACACAACGAGGAACTGCATGCGAAATTGAAGCAATCGTGGGAGAGATTGCTGAATGTTACGCAAGAACAGATGACTAGGTTGAGGGTTTCGGCGGTGTTCCATAGATCGGTGGAAGAGCAGTGTAATCAATTAAGGGATCTACGGGAAGCTGTCGCCACCATTCCTTTAATGGATATAAATAAGAAGAGAGCTAGGGTGAGACATTACCTAGGTGTGAGGGAAAGACTGCTGGTGGAGGTTGGAAGAATGGTTCGACTAGGAAGGCTACTAAGGAGTCGATTAAGGGAGGCTTTATATTACGATGATGAGTAAGCACTTTTATTATTAGAAATATACCATTTCAGTGTAATAAATTTAATAAACAAGCTATGAATAAATTGATTATAATATTAATAATAAGAAAATTAATTCAAATGCATACATATTTTCATATTATATACATAATTTACTTGAAGGACAATATTTATTACAAAAATTATTTTGAATTATCTCTTCCATAGAATCCCAGACGATGTCATAATAGTTTAAGGGTAAAATAGTCAACTACTAAACCTACTTATACATTGAATTTAAAAAAATTAAACAAAAACTACAGTAGTCAAAGAAATAAAACTAATATTAGGTGGAGAGTAACACATGTTTTGTTCCATAATGTTTTTATTCCCAGTTGCATGACGCGTGTTTCGGTCTTCGCAGACCATTATCAAAGTTAAAGTAATTAAAATTAAGACATTTATATTGTTAAGCAAGTAGTTTAATGGACGGGAAATCCCGCGATTTGTATACTGTCGGCCTTTATTAGCTCCTGTTGATTGTTTAAAATAATAATCCCCCTTTCTATGGCTTTCTTAATCTCTAATCCTTCTAGGAGGTTAAGCTTTTTCCCTTTACGGCAGATTTTGAGCGCGGACATCTCTCCCATGTGGTGGCCGGTGTACAATGTTCGGCTAATCCTGTTGTTGTTTTTCTGTACCTAGTTACCTTTTGATATTCTTTATATCGTATTTCAAAATTTCTGTCAATTTCGACATTCGATCTTATAAACGCCAGAACTTTTTGGTTTATCCTTTGTATCGATTTTGTTATTAACTATTCTTCTTCCCAAATTAGATCTATTGATAACAATTGTCTGTATATTGTATGTTTTCAGATGGCGCTTAATTTTGGCACTGATGTTTTTTATATAAGGGATTGCTGCATATATATTTTTTATCTTTTACCACGTTTGCACTCTAGAGTAAGTGGGTTTTCATCATACGTTTCTTTTTATTTATTAATTTAGTAACTGACCTCTCCGTGTACCATTATTTTTGGCAATCTCGTAAATGATGTTAAGTCCTTGGTTATAATTGTGCTTATGCATGGATATTGTTATTAGCCGGTGTATGTAAGATTTGAGTGCTGACAATTTAATTTGATCACATTGGAAGGAGTCACTCGGGATTATAATATCTGTGGTAGTAGCTTTTCTATATATTGAATATTGGAGCTTCTTTTTGTTAACGGTTACTGTAAGATCCAAATTCCATGATAAACTGTATTTTATTATTGATTGTATTTAAATCTGTTAGGAATAACTCTAACTGTCAATGTGATTCTTCCCAGATGCAAAAAACATCGTCAGCATAACGCCACAAAACAAGTGTTACTCTCCACTTAATATTAATATCTGTTTCCATCAAGAGTGTAGCTCAACAAGCATTAACTTTTTTAGAAATAAAACTAGTTTATTATTTATTTAACCCATAAATAATTCTGATCTTGCCAGAAAACTTCAGACATAACTCCAAGTCTCCAACTCTACTGTTTTAGTTTTAATAAGCCAAAAGAATAATTGTAATGGATGTAGAAAGAAGTAGACATTTGTAAATAATAATTTATAAACCTTATTATTTACATTTACATTTTTTATTATAAAACCCTCTATCGTAGGGACCCATCTGCCATACATAAAAATTAAAGCTTGAATGGCATCTATACTACCCCCAAATCTTTTGATGCTTATTTTCGACTTTTGTCACTTAAACCTTTTCTTATTCACTTCTATAATATTCTTGATTTTGTGATAAACATACAAATCTAAATTTAATACTAAATTGTCCTTAAAAACATGTCGATACTAAAATTGCTGTAGCTAAAAAGATATAAAACATTGACACAGGCAGAAATTAAATTATATGAGCCGTTTATTTTGAAAGTGGCCTAAGTCCATTTATCTCTAAATTGAAATATTTAAGGTTTTGCGTTTCTACAAAATTAAAAATATACGTAAGGTATATGATTGACTCGCAATGCTAAATCGTATTTAAAGGAGTTAATTTAATAATTCCTATTAAAAAAATCGCTATTATTAAGTGTATAATATGTCCTTGCTTACCTTGAAAGGACTTAGGTCACTTTTAAAATAAAAATTTGTTTTGTTATAAAATGTGAAAGAGCTTAAGTCTTTTACATATAGTTAAAAAAAATAAAAAAAACATTTTATTTACTTTATATTTTTAGAAGAAAAAAATTAAATTTAATAACAAGTTGTTCGTTAAAATCATCAGTATGTGGAAGGGATTTAAAGTAGTTATGGTGTTCCAGAGCTATTTATCGCAGTAAATCTATCATGTGCGCTTCTTATACTTTTGTATAATGATGGCAATACAATATTTCAAAAAATTTTAGGTCTACCCTGACGTGGCAATAAATCAAGAATTTTAAACTCTGCATTCTCATCCATGGTTGTTTTATATAAAATTTTATGTGGTTTATTTTTTAAAAATCGCATCCAGCATAATTGCAGCCAGTTTATTTTTTTCCCCGTTGGTATTTTTGGATCTTTTGTAAACTGCTTCTTCTAAGAGTCTCGTTGATATAAAATCCTTTTGTTTCATTTCATTTAGTATGAAAGTATTACCTTTTCTACATTTTTTCATTATTTATAGTAATCTTGTGGCACATACAGTAAATGATTTCTTTTCAACGACATTTCTATAAAGTTAAAATCTCTGTCATTAGGTAAAAATAAATGACCTGATATTAAAAATTTGGGGTCTATGATTTCCACATAATTTTGATACAATATATGTTTTTCACTTTTTTAAGGTGTCTGCAGAGGCATGAATCTACTTCTTGGGAACCTCAAGAAGCTTTTGTTTCATCCCAAGCGTACATGTATACATTATCGTTGTGGAAATTGTGTATGCCTAAATTTAAAATATACATGTTACATTTATCGTCCTTCGCTTAAATTGTGGAAAAAGAATTTTTTTACAAACAGAAACTTTGCCTTGAATTTAACCAGTACGTAAAACTCTCATTTCTATATGAACCTTTTCTGTTTCTCCGTCTTCTTTTTAAAGTATAGCGGTCGTTCTCTTCGTATTGCAATATATTTTGCTTATTAAAGTCTCCTAAGTTCCAAAACATTTCAAAAATACGTTTTCTTTCTGTTTCTTTAAATTTTTTAAGCAGTCTTTTCGTAATGATGGCAGGTATAATTTTTCACGTTTGTGTATAGTATCTTTTCCCCGAATTTCGTTTAATTTTACAAAGTTTCTGAATATAAGTATCACTTCTGTTTTCTCTGAATCCTTCTCTGAAGCTGTTTTTTTGTAAATTCTCATTCTCAATTAGTTCCTCTTCCTCTGTTGAAGAATGAAGTTCTAAAAGTCTCTATCTTTTTCTATATTTGTTGTAGAATTTTAATTCTTCTTCACTTTGAGAATCAAGCAATCTTGTGATTTTATCCTATCCCATGGGTTTAATAATTTCTTTAAAATTTAATTCAATATTATAATGTAATTTAAATTACCTTCAGCACTGCTCTCAAGATTTTGGGCCGCACTATTTGGCATTATCAATGAAAAATGGACTTAGGTCACTTTCAAAATTAAATTTTCAATATTTATATTATTATGAAAATATATGTGGTACAAAATTTTCAAATGTATTAAATATATTTCAATTCCGATTTATTTTTTTGACAGTTCAGCATAAGTTATAAATGTCACTACAGTTAACTTAAAAAAAGATAAAAATAAACTTGGGCCACTTTCAAAATAAACGGCTCATATATGAAGGGTAGATGAGTAGCTTCTTTCGGCCAAAATTTTATGTATAGTTTTTTTTTAATAATTTGTTTTAATAATTTCTTTAAAAGTAGAAGACCGAAGATAAATAAATAAATAAATAAATAAATAGATCCTTAAATCTTAAATTTCGATTTTACTGAAGCAAAAACATTTTAAAAAGGATTGCTATTTTATTTATTACATAAACATTATCTTTATCTTAAATAGTATTATCTTGCTTTATGCATATCTTTAGAGATTAAAACTCTGGGCCAATTCCTTCAAATATAATACGCTGATGAAATTCAAAGAGTTTTCTATTGTACTCAACCCTTCGCTAGATATACATTAAAACATTTTTTTTTTTAATTCTGATACATATTCAACAGTTACGCTGCTGTAGTAAATCAGAGAGCCAATGTGGCATAGTAGCACAGTAAAGCACATGTAGAGTGGGTGGGTAGCACTTAATTTACCCTCCAATCAGTATAACATATATATAATGCGTTAAAGGGCAAATTTAGAATCTCTTACGATGAATTAAATTCTCACTTAACCCGGGGTGAAATATTTTTATATTAAGTAGAGGTTAATTAAACACTTGGTCTTACTTACTCTTACTCTATAATATATATATATATATATATATATATATATATATATATATATATATATATATATATATATATGTACATTGTCAATGTTCGGCTTTAATCTGCAGTTCCCCATCGAACACCGCCTGAAGAAGACCAATGCGACTTGGTCGAAACGTTGCAAATCGGTTCTTTTTAGAACCATCAAAACTTGCAAATTCGAAGATTAAAGCCGAACATTGACAATGTACAAAAATAATCTTCGCGAAACTATCCGCACCAACATATATATATATATATATATATATATTTGTCATATTCCATCTGTTACATACATAACTTAGTTCTATACACTGCTATTTTGCTTTCCATCATCCCTTCTTCTCTCAATTTCTGGCCTCAGCCTCGTCGGCACGTTTACCTTTACCCCATCTTCTCTCATCCAATCTCTTACCATTCTACATCCATCCACCCAACCTTTTTCTACTCCCTTGCAATCCTTTGCCAGATAACTCCATGTATCCTTCCCGTGCTTACACAAACCGCTTTTTTAGTATCCCTCGCCCATCAATTTCTTTCTCTCTCTCTCTCCTCTGTTCCTCGGCTCGCCCGTTACAAGGTCATCCTTTCCTTTCTTTCGAATCGGTTTTCCTCTACGTACCTTGGTCTCCTTCCATGTACCTGCCACTCCCTATAGCACTCATTATATTCACACTTCTCCATACATGCTGTCTCTCTTGCCTCTCCATCTCCTTCGCCTTACCATTCACCCATCCCGCTACATTCACCCCTTGCTTAAGCCACTCCTTTAAGATCCCCTCTGACAAACCCACCCTCTCATACATTCTCCCACTTTCCCACTCCTATGTCCACACTTCCCTTCCATCCTCCTTCACCAATCTTCTCTCGTCCCAATACCCACAACTTCATCTCATACCCGGCCATTCACATTGTCTCTTTACTCCACACGCTCTCCTTATTCGTTTCCTGAATATATATTCAGGCGTCGATTTCTTCGCCCCCAACATCTGCTTCAGGAACCATCACTGTTCTCTCTCCAACCTTTCGTATCTCCTGATCCGCCATACCTCCCGCACGTCACTTTCGCACTGCCATCCACCCTCATATTTATCTCACCATGCTTTTCTCGTCTTCCCATGCGGTATGCTTTTCATAACATCACAAACTTTTAAATATGAAACCCATATACTTGAACACTTTCATCCTCTCCCTTCCATTCTAGCTCTATTATATTTCCCTCCTTTTCTTTATTCATAAATCTTATCCAGTTCGTTTTACCCTCAAATCTCCCCTGTCCATGTATTTCTACACTCTCACACTCTCAATAACATTCTTTTTATTTCTTCCCACTTCATCGCCATCAACACCATGTCATCCACATACGCCAGGATCTAAACCTTACTCCTCCCAATACTAATAGGTCCTTTGTAAAGTATTAGTTAAATATAGATAATAAACAATACATATTACAAAAAATATGCGTATATATTTCTGTAGGTATTGACATATTATAGTATCTCCTAAACGAGATTCAGGGTATCTATTAATCAGCAATGGGGATTATTTAATTATAATGAAAAGTGATTGAAAGTATTATATTTTAAGGAGAAATAAAATATTGTTAGATTGGGAATTACATTTTCTTTCGTTTTCTTCGAATTATTTTCTTTACTATGTTGCAACTTCGGAAGTATCATTAGCATTAATAAAATGCACTTTGTGCTCAAAATATATATTTGATATAAAACAAGTACAAAATAAAATTTTAATGCTGTAATAACCATAGCACGTAACATTGGAAGTGTTATACTTATTTACATTTTGAAACTAATTTTGAGAATATGGTACTAACGGGAATCAGGAATGATTTGATGAAATATGAAAGAAATTTTAAAATTATATATACGTTAAACATTGACAAACTATGACAATGACTGCTTCCTTACGATATCTCATATAAAACAATTTAAACTCGCTGAGTTATCTTCTAGTTTTATGATATTTTACTACCATGGACAAAGGACAAACCAACATCTCAATAACCAAAAATTTGACCGCTGTCAAAATCTCTAATATAGTGATATTTCTGACGTGTTCTGACTGGAAGCATTTTCTTTGAGCACAGTGGGTGAACACATAAAAATAAAAAATATATCCAGTAAGCAGTTTTCATTAAATGGAAACCAAAGGTATATTTTTGTCTTATAAAATTTGAAAGATAAATTCCTTTGTTATGTAACACTGATTATATCTAGTTTATCTAATGTATGTTAAATCTAACTATTGCTGTAGTCAAAATTATTGCTGAATATTTAAAAAATTGGAAACATGTTTTTTTGTTTGAGCAATGTTAATATATCTGGGTTTTAAACTAAAACGCTTTTATATTGGTGCTCTGTAGATAATAATTTCTAAAAATGTTTATATATTTTTGATCTCTCAATTCTATTTGTAATACGCAGAGAAATATTGATTGAATTGATGTCTCACGTTCTATTTTAGTAAGTGTATGATTACGTAGTTTATCAAGCCAATCATAGAACTAAATTATATTTTTAGAAACAATACAGTTGTTTCCAAAACAATGTTTTGATTATTATTTTAACTAAAGGGTTTATCGACCAGAATTTTGATTTTTGAAAAAAAAATAATGCAAAGAATTTAGAAGAAAATGATTTCAAGTTTTCTTATTAGAAAGAGTAAACTTTGGCAATTATAAATGAAAAATGATATCGGACAAGGGTCCACTATGACAAAGGTTACAGATGTCAAATCTTTCATCAATATTCACCATTTTGGAAAAATGGCTGGTTGATTTTGTTAATTACGTCACAGATTTTGAGTTTTAAGGCTGAAATCGCTTCGATTAGCTTGGTATAGATTCTGTGTTTAACATAACCCTACAAAAAATAATTCAGTAGTGTTAAAATGACATGATGGGGTCGGTCACTTAAGCTGAATTTCGAGAAATTATGCGATCGGGAAATTTGATTTGCAATAAATTCATTGCTTTAATGGCTGTGGTGGCATCATCCTGTTAAAATCACGCGTCAGTAATATCCATATCATCAATAATAGGCCAATGTTGAGATATTATCATCTCTCAATAGCCTAAAGCATTGACAGTAACGGCCCAATGCCTGTGATTGTTTTTTTTTTTTCACGAAAAGCCAGTTGAATTTTCTTGAAGGATTTCAGAATGTGTTCGTTGTGGATAATCCCAATTGTTGAGAACGTCGAGAAATTGATAAATTCAGATCTTCTTTTACACTTTGGTTCACGGCTGCGATGTTTTAACATAAAAAATTCTCAATAGCTGTCTCAGAATGATTATGTCGACCGAAAATATCATGAATTTTACGAAACATAACTTTTATCCGCCATTTTCATAGTGAATTTTTATTATTTTAATGCGATTTTCGAGCGAAAATGAATTCATTATAATCATTGCGACAGTTTCCACTACAGAAAACTAAATACCAAAACTGTTATATTGTTCCGATTGCCCTTATTGAAGTTAGTGTTAGTCTTATTACTCTAAAAAACTGACTTGGGGTAAGGTAATATCTTCAGCTAAGAAGTACCAAAATTTACACAAATGACTTTTATGTCATTGTTAGTACTCCTAATATAAAATAGTTGCAACTTATCTCTATTTTCTTTCTTTGTGACAATTGCTCCACAGTTCTTTAGCTTGTTCAGTGTTTTGAAGATACAATTTTTTGGCGTAATATCTTAATTAACCCATTCGAGACCAATTGCACACCGTGTGTGCAATGCATTTCCGAGCCAAAAAGACCGGCTGCACACCATGTGTGCAATGATCTTGAATTGCAATTATCAGCCATTATGGAAGAATCTGCCGTTAGAACAAGGCTGGTTTATAACAAAAATTATCCTAGAAGTCTGTAAAAATAAAATTTGATGTTGGTTTCAACTTAGCCCCTACAATGAGTGACCCAAAGCCAGGACCATCAGGAACGCAGAAAATGAGTAGTGATAGTGAAAGTGATGATTTATTGTCTCCAGAAAAGACAAAAAATAATCGAAATGTTGCTATTGTGTATAGTGATAGTGATTCGGAATATGAAGGAGACATGAATATGAATATAGAACCGTTAGATGGTGATATTTTTGAGAATAGTGATTGGGAAGATTTTAATGACGATGAAAGTGAAAGCGAAATTGAAGAACTTGAAACTGAAGTTAGTGAAGATACGGAGAGATGGGATGATGACGGTGATTTGATGTGCAATCCGTTCCTCGTAATAAAAACATTCAGAGGAGCTACCTGCACATACGGTGTGCAATCATCTTATTTTTACAATGGGAGTTACAAAGCGACGGATTTCTATTGCTAACATGTTTTTTTATCAATAATGTCCAATATAAAGCAAAAAAAAATTTTGGATTCTGGGGATGGTCTCCGAAAAAATGCGCCGTCTCGAATGGGTTAAAAAATATTTTCAAAAAAGTTATAGTGTTGTGAAGCAACAGTTACAAAAAAAGGATATAAATAAAAACATTAAAAAACCAATCTAATCTAAAAATATATTTTATTAACTATTTTCAATCAATAAATATATTCACAATTAAAATAAAAGGAATTCTTTACGATGTCCTTTCTAATTACAAATACATATAAATAATATTTTTTACAGGCAAACCATTAAAAAGAATCAAATCAAAGTTTTTAATTCGACACTATAAAAATTATAATCTTAAAATACTTATTATACCCTTGTTAAAAGTAACATTAATAGTACTTTACTTAATATATTTAAATAATTGCTCACCTAACCCGTGGTGAAACATATTTGAAATATCTTGGTATACACCAAGATACCATACTTAATGGCTTTTTTACCATTTTGTTTATTTATATTGTAAATTTGTTTAGTATGTGAACCCTTTTTCTAATATTTGTTATAAGAACAGAAATATTACATTGCTTCCTTTCTTAATAAATTTAAGCACTTAAATTATAATTTTGTACATTTCATATTATTTTGAAGAAAATGAGTTTATTCATTTTTAACTAGAAAAGTAATACTCTTTAAATTTAGTTTCCATAAGAGTCCGTAACACATTTAGAAGTGAGGAAAGAATAGATTATACTTTATAAACTTGATATTCTCTCTAGAATCTTTAAATGCAGTAATTTATTAAAATTTAACGATGATTCGGCATTGGATCTTTCAAGTCTTATCAATATAATATCAGTGACTATTCCACTCCTATTGGATGTAGCCAATGAAAAGGAGGCATGTGTGCAACACCAAGTTGCTGTTTATTCACCTGAATAACCTGAAGTTAGCTATTTCCTGACAAATGAATTGAATTAGCCTTGATAAAAAAAGCGAAAAGCGTTGTTTATTCGTATGTCAGTTGCAAGTAGGTTATAAAATCAAAAGGTTTGGTAAAACTTAATCATCCATAATAAATGCGATGGTGGCAAGTTCTGTACCAAAAAATAAAACTAAAACGAGATCGTGTGTTTGGAAACGATTTGAAGAATTCTGCGCCGATAAAAACTACCAGTTGTTAGCAAAACTTCAATGAAAACTCTTGCCGCGATTATGGGCGTATAATATAAAGAAGGTAAATGCAAATGATTATAAGGGAGGTGTTATTTAATCAATGTCGAATTTTTCGACCAAAATACCATTCGTGATGACAATTAAATCGGAATAAATTTTGTTTTTAGCGCATTCAAGTTTGTTGCTTAATCGCGATTTTTATTCGAGCAACTGATAGAAAAAATCACTCGCCTGGCGGCTCGTGATTTTTTCGTGACAGTTGCTCTCATTAAAATCGCTAAGCAACAAACTTTCATGCAAAAACCAAATTTATTCGAGTAAATTGCCATCACTTATGGTATTACTTATGATAAGTTTAGCGCAGATATGAATTTAAATTTCGAAGGCCAACTTTATCGTTCAATATAGTTAAACGCCTGAACAGGTCTTTTCAGTTATTAATTGGCAAGAACTAGCAATTTCGTTAGTAGCCTGATTGACAATGGACATCGTAGAATAATTGTCAACATTTATAATTGGCAATAATTTATTTAAATAAAGATAAAGGCGTAATTAGAAATGATTCAAAAAGTGTTTCAAATGAATCCCCTCAAATCATGGCTTTTATCCACCAGTATGTACTGAAATTTGTTAACAAAAGCAAATTATAAACCAACCTGTATGTATTTTTCCCCATATCATCATATAACTAACATTATTTTTAAGTTTTATCATCAATAAATCTAAATTAACACCTATTTTCATTTAATCTGTATTAGGTAAGTTTCAAATTATTAAATATTTGGAAATAATTAGATTAACTAATTAAAAGATTTAAATAATATAAAATTATCAAATACGAGAATTTCAATGCGATTTTAAATCTGATGGTTAAAACGTCTACAAATGTATACTAAGGGTCTAAACATTTCCACAAATAAATCAAAACGTTTTTAATTAACTTCTGATTTAACTTAAGCTTGATAACTCATTTTTAAACTACCAGGTTTTAACTAAAACAAACCAAGTGATTTTTAACAATAAAATGTATTAAAATCCTTTAGTTTGTTGTAGAAAATTAAATAATAAATTTAAAAATACGAAAATATTTCGTGAAATGTTTTCGTATTTTTAAATTTATCAAGTGATTTTTAGTTTAATCTTAGTTAAGAAATTCAAATATTATTTCGGAATTAGTTACTACAAAGTTGCGGATGTTTCAAGTCTGAACTGTGTTCTTAAAAATCTATTGCCATCAAATCACAAGAACGGGTAAATCATTTCATAGGTCTTACTTCAGGAACTACAGAAATAATCTTCAAGACGTTTCTAATTAATGCCGCATATTAAACTGATGCTACGTCTTGTTGCCAAATTATGTCCAAAAATCATTCAAATTAAAATATATACATTTTATTTAAATATACTATCCATATTATTAAGAAAGTCTAATTGTTGTACCATCAAGATGCTGTAATATAAAAATCATGATCGTGTTTACTGATCTACTTTTTTTCTTTTATTCGTACATACATTTTTGTCCGAAAAGTGTTTATTGAATACTTGTATTTTTTAAGATGAAAACGTTTTAACCGCTTGTCCTAGTGGGTTTTTTGATGGTGTACAAATTGTACATATCTTGAGAGTTTGCAGGCTCATCTATTAGTTCTGCGTCGATTACATATATTTTATTATTTAAATTGAATGTACATTAACTCCGTATAAAAGATTTTGAATCATCTGCTTCATTTATATGCTATCATTAATTATTATTTGTGATTAAAACATTTTTCAATTCGGTGTATGTATAAATTACACCGTAGTAACGGTCGCAACCAATTCCTTTATTATTTGTATTACTAATAATCTTTATATGCAATGAAATACTGTAAATATTAATAAATACTTCCAAAATATAAACTATATTTTTCATGAATCTGTCAAAGCTTTAAGATTCAACCATGATATTTGAACGAATTTTGCTTTGGGGCTCTATTATTATGGTCTTCAAGAACTAGTCTTTCAGCATGATATGCTACATTCAAATATTTACTTTTTTAAACTATGATTTAATAAGTTTATATTATGAAAGGAATAATTCTTTAGATTTCGTGATTCGATTCCATTAGATTATTTTCAGCCAATTTTTTGTTTTCTTTGGTTTCTTCTCCATTAAACAGAAGTATTTCAACTGTTTTTCTCCTTTTTCGTTTTAATTATTCTATCTACTTTCTTTTTGTTGTAACCGGTGTTTGAAACTATTTGGCAAATTGTATTTAGTTCCCGTTTCTCTTCTTTGTTAAGTGGGATGTTGACTAGACGATGAATATATGAATTTAATGCCGAAGATTTGATCTGTTCAGATTGTATCGATGTCGATGGAATGATTGTGTTGGTTGCAGTAAGTTTTGTATATATGGCATGTCAGGAAACTGAATATACCAATATGAAAGCAAACAAGTGTCTTATTTCAAAATCAGAAAATATTCTATTCTCTTTTCATTACAGTGCAATGAACAAAGTATTTACCGTAATAAAGAATAGTATTGCTCTCTTAAATATCAATCAAAATATATTTTAGACTTAATTTGGAACAAAATGAATTTTAAAAAATAATTATTTAATTTAATAGAAGAACACAATATAGCAATTCAGCCTGAATTTGTTCCTGTAATAGTTTATGAGATGCTCTACTATCATAACAAATTTTGTTTGTATATTAGTATTCACATGCATGCAAAAATATACACACTTTCTTCACAATATTCTAAATTCAATTACTTCAACCATTTCTCTAGTCAATTATATTCATTTTAGATAGTATTTTTCATATTGTGGGTCTTTACACTAACGTGAATTATGTAACTATATGAGCAAACTTTATTATTTTGAAAATCCTAATAGTGATGACCTACGAAAATTTAGTTATGTTCATGCATCAAATATTTGATTCTTATATATTGTTATTTAATGTTTATTGTTTTCCGTTTTAAATTTATTGCTCAACTGCTCAATGAATCTCTAAGTATATGTGATAAAACACTGCGAACAAGTGTTATTGCCAAAATGCACTTGGCAAGATATCAGAGGGCGTATAAAATTGATATCTAATTAAAAAGATGATTAAAAATTAGTTGTATATCGAGAGGGTCAGATTTTTCCATCTGAAAATAAATGCAGTTGACAGCATTTTCATTTAGTGTGCTTCAAAAGCGGCGTAAAGTACGGATCTAAAATTTAAACTCGGTAGTAGGGGGAACGGTTTATTCAGTGGCGGACCAACTGGCCCGAGTTCAACATCTACACTGGGTGAGGAACTCTTTTTTTTCTCGTGTAACCTAACCCCCATTAATCCGGCTTAAGTACAACTATAGACAGCATTAACGTAACATTCGCCTTGTCGCTTTGTAATACGTGAACGAACACCTACGGCATTTCCAGTTATAAATAGTTTTCATTAAGTGTAGATGTTTACTTGGATTAACCACGAAAGTCGTCGAAATTTCATAACCGGCTAAGAATAACCAGCGCGTCGGTATTCTCGTGAATTTTCCGCGAGGTTAACAACCCGGTTTTCTTCACTTATGCTTGATGTGACTGACTTGTTGCCATTTATTCTACTCCACTTCAAGATTTCCCCTCAGCATTTTTATTTTTACCACTGGAATCTTGAACTCTAGTCACCGTCCACGGTTCAGGCGTGCGACACGTTCACCGAATTATATCTGGAGTTTAGTCGAGCTTGCGAAAGTTCAAATTGTTCATTAATAGTGGAGTTTGTCACGGAATCTGTAGTTGGGATGTAAAGTGCGTTGAGTCATTGGTGTATGCAGGAGGTAAACCGTAATTGTTTAGCTTTGCAATGAGTGGTGTTCTAAACTTTGGAAGGTCCTTTTATTTTTAGTGTTGAAGTGCGCACATAAATTTAGAATAGACGAATGTGTGTTTTTTTCTCTACTTTAAATTATAAGAAATTATTGTAATGCTCTGTCACATGATTAAGTAAATTAGGTTTACGTGCATGTATAATTAAAATTAGTAAGCTATGTAGTAATAATAATTAATTATTTAATTGCAATTCTATGCCCTAACCCTAACTCAAAAGTGACTACACTAAATATAAATTATTCCAAAAGATTTATTTTATTCAAAATGACTACTAAATTCTTTAAAGATATGGTTTTTGAATATATTATAAAATACAAGTTTGTATTTATGAAAAAAGCTTGATTGTATAAATATTAATAACATAAATGTAAAATTACAACATTGATAAATACTTAGAACACGTAGAAGTAGTATGATCGAAATTTGGAGAGACAAACATCTTTATTTATTAGTTACATTGAGTATTAACTATAATAATCTTAATTGTATTACTTGAAATTTGAATTAATAGCACATTTGCATTTTGGAAGTAGTGATTAAAATATAAAGCAATTATTATGCAATTAATTATACAAATTATTGATAACGGAAATAATTTAAAATATTGTGGAAACCAATGTTGTATGTTTATATTCATCTGAAAAGTATTTCCTGTTGAAGGAACAAATTTTTATGAAAATAATTTTTTTTATAGGGTACTTTTTGATCGTCTGTATTTATTGAACGTTTTTTACGATATAAAAATCCTTTTTTGTCACCACTTTTGCTATTCCATTATTACATGTAACTAATAATATTATTATTATAATAATTTATTACGGAAACTCCATTTAAAACATTAAATAAAACAAAAATTAAATACATTCTAAAGGCATTACATAAAACAAAATTAAATACATTCTAGAGGCTCATATACATAATTTACTCCCTGATATTCTACAATATTTTTAACAGAAAATATATATTAATTAGAAATGTTAGAATTAAAACTTGATACAGAGGAATTGAATAAATCAAACCAAAATAAATTGTTAAGTGTGTTTGCAGATGACATAAAGCGATTTGTAGGTTATTTGAGCCAAAATTAGTACTATAAATGCGAGGGTTGAATATTTTCTTAGTGTTCGAAAATGCAATTGCTGCAACAACCAGTTACTCTCAATAACACCCTTAATTAGACTATAATTTCCTTGGATATTTACTTTTCCCGGGTTTGTATTTGATGTGTCTTATACTGTGTGTATAGATACCACACAATAGATCCATACTCCAATCTACTACGGACGAACGAACTTACATGACAAACCAGACTCCACATTCTTAAAGCTTCACTGCAAATAGTTGTGATGTGTGACTCCAACGATAGCTTCGAATCAATTAATCAAGTCCATAACCTCGTTAACTTTATTTAAAAACTTATTATTTAAAGAATACGTATAAACATTTTCATTTTTACCTATGTAAAAAGTATTGGACATACATTTACCTATATTTAAATGAAGTCCATTATAATTACACCACTCACTTAATTTTGCTAAATTATTTTGTAGGATCTGGCAGTCTTTTCTTTCAGAAATTATTTTAAAAATCCTAAGGTCATATAAATACATCAACATTTCACATTGCAGACAAATTTCTTGAATATCGTTAACAAACAAAATAAATAATATTGGGCCGCAGTGGGAACCTTGAGGGATCCCGAGATAACATTAATAGGCTTAGACAAAAAGTTCCCCACTCTGACTAACTGTAATCGGTCCTTTAGAAAGGAATCCAACTAGATCACTGTAAGATTACAAAACCCCATTTGATATAAGTTTAATAATAACATATCGAAACAGAGTATGTCAAATGCTTTAGAGAATTCGCGCTTAATCGATTTAATATGATTCATTTATTGAAATCATTTCGAAAGTGTTTTTTTTATATCAGGATGGGATGCATTACTTTTATATATAATTCATACTCGGATTTTAAGATAATTTTGATTGTTCTTTGATTACTAGATATAGATTTTCTACCCAAGCTTACCAGTTTAGTTGGTTTAATATCTATGTTACGGGCTTCTAATATTTTTTGCACATGCAACGAATTATGTTTACTTTTTTCCGGCAGATTAGATTAGGAAGATTCAGATACATTGAATGAAACAACATAATGTTTTCTAGATAATCTTTTATCTAATTCATTAAATATATTCTCCGTGATGTTAATTTTCTTACTACCGTCAAGTAATGTCTATACTTTATCGATGTCAGGACGATAATTAAAACTAGTATTTTCCAGTTCTGAAGTACGTGATTCTAAATTCTTAAATCTTTTAAAAATTATGGATTTCCTCTCTAAATATTAAAACTTGCTCTGCCATTAACTTGTTAATTGCCTCTAAGGTAACGTGGAACGGACGGAGAAATATTTCTAAATCAACGTTGACAAGTCCATTTCGAATCATTTTTATTCAAAAATGATATTTCCACTTCGACATTTGATTTAAGGCGTATTTGAAATAACATTCATGTTTCTTGATAGAATTTCATTATCTCTATATATAGGGGCCATTTGTATAATTGGTGTTTGTTCTTTCTCTTTAGATGAGGGAAATTCGATGTGTTGAATCCGATTTTTGAGTCTAAATTTAGGTGTTGTTTGGAATTTCAAAGGTTTCTTTGGAGTTGTGCGTACTTTTTTAAGCATTTAAGCATAGTAGGTAGATCTTCAACTTTTATTACTTCCATTTTATATGCTTTCGGTTTATCAATTCGTTCTACTCTTTCAAGTTTAGGTTTTTGTAACACAAGTTTTCTTTTTTGTGTTTTTTTAGGTACGTCAAAGGTGACAACACTTGTTTCAGGTTCATTTCCTTCTTCATTAATAGTGGTAATTTCAGTAATTTCATCAGTGTCTTATTTGTGTTTTCTTAATTTTTTCTTCTTTGTAATTGGTTTCTTTGATTGGTTATTCTTATCAGGTACTTCTTGTATTTTAATATTTTCTGGGAATTCTGTGATTTCTATAGGTTTTTCAAATTCGTTTTGATCGAAACGAATGTTTCAGTTGGTTTTTCATCTTCTTCCACTGTAACTATATTTGTAATAGTCTCTTTTCCATTGCCAATTTTTTTGATCCTTTTCTTTTTAATAACCTTCTTTTGAATCTCTCCTATTGGTTTTATTGTTTCTACGACACGAACCAATTCTGGATATTCTTCATATGTAGCATGTACTGCTTCGGGTTGGCTTACTTCAAATGTATGTAGTTCTCCATCTTTAATATTGTCATATTGTGGCAATGTAATAGCTTTTTTAAGAATTTCAAAGCTTATTTTATCGATTTCTTCATCTTCGTAACCAATTTATTCCTTAATAGCTAATGTTGGTACGAATAAATATTTTTCTTTTTCATTTTCTTAGTTTGTTTCTTATCGAATTCTTCCTTTTCAATCATTTCTACAGTAACTGTAACTTCTGGTTTTTTGACATCATCTTCTAGAGTCGTTATTGCAATAGTTTCCACTTGACCTCTGACATTTTTATGATATACCTTTTTTGTTTTATGTTTTTTAGGAATCTCCTGATTAGTGTCAATCTCAATAATTTGGTTTTCTGGTGATTCTTCAATAGCGGGTAAAATAAAAGTAATGTCTTCTTTAGTTAAATATGTTTCTTTAACGGATACACTTCTATCCTTTACTATTACATCTTCTACAACTGTGACATCTTCCGTATGTTCTATTTTGACACTTTTCCGTTTTCTAAAAACCCGCTTTTTGACAACTTTGCTCGCATTTGCCATATTTAATAACCATTTTACAAATAATAATAAAACAATAAACTAATGACTAGGGATACACACTTCAGGTTTCGCGGTCAGTCGAATCGATTTTGTTAATTACAAAGAAGGGATGGTAGACCACTGATGGTTAATTTAATTAACAAGAGGTAAAACAATTGGGATTCAATTTGTCTATCAAAATAATACAAGTCAATACATCGATTAATCGCTCGCGGTCAATAACTGAGCCAAAAAAATAAGCAAAAAGACGCGCAACAAAAACTAACAGGAATTTATCCACGAATGAATATATTAAAGTAATTGAAATTATACGAACTACTCACAAAGTTATATCTGGATTTCCAACCAACGAATTTAGGCCTACTTTCCACACTGAAATGATCACACCAGTTGTTAGATGTGTGCGAAATTTGAACCATTTTACACAAAAATTTCCCACTAAAACACTTATCTATGCCAGAGCGAATAATACGGTACAATACACCTCGGCTATACTATTCTCATATTGCTATTCTAAGGTATAATATCTTTATCAAACACACTTTTTTATCTCGAATACCTTGCTTCTTTTTTAATAATAGAAATTTACATTGCTTATCACTGACAGCTAGAAGATTTTCAGTGAGGATTCAAGAAGTAAGATTCTGCATTACATGGCTTTATAATTATGTGAAATATTCTTTTACTTCGGTATCACTGACTAATAATTTTAATTTCAATTCTAAAACACCTTTACATATTGCCCTTTAACATAATACTACATATATGTTTTTTTAAGATTTTTGCATATAAGTTATATGTTGCTATTTTGTATGTTTTGTATGTCAAAGAAACTGTTCAAAGTCAAATAAAAAAAAACAAAACAATTTCCATGTCTGATGTAGAACTTCCTATTACAAATCTGATTTCTGGTGTCAGCATACAAAATAAAATTAATCAAATTCCCTGTAAAGCAAACATTATCGATCAGTTTCATATTAGGTAACAAAATATTCATTACCATATAAGTATTAACGTTTACCGGAATGCCTTCTCATTCGCCAGACTTCACTTATTGAACATGTGTAAGATATAATTTGGAGATGCATCCAAACGATGTATATTCCTTCAGTAACGAATTTTAGAAATATCGTGTTTCTAAAATTCGTTACTGAAGAAATGTACATCGTTTGGATGCATTTCCAAATTAAATATTTGGGTTGAGTTTTAGGTCTTTTCAGTTCCGAACAAAAGATGTCGTTATTTTTATTTTTAGCCAACTATCATCAGTCTAATCATCTAACCTAACCATTTGACAGAAGACACTTCAATTTTTATTAAAAAAAGTAAGTGAATAGATTTCAGTAGTTGTCATAAAGCAGTGGTCGAAAGATGGAAAAGTAAACCGAGGAATATGGCAATATTTTACTCTTTTACTTCAAAAAATGGGAAAACGCAACGAAGCCCATAAAAAGCTATCTGCTGTGTACAGTAAATATTGCTTAATAAACTCGAGAGATCGCAGAAATTAAAAAAATATACAGGGTGTATCGTTAATGCGGGGAAATGGCTGGACCATAGATTCCTGGGGTGAAAATATGATGATTTAACGCAACTTATCTATATCCAAAAATTTACGGTTAAGCCGGAATTTGGCTTCAAAGTTGCAAATTTTTTTATTTCTTTTGTTTATAACAATTGAACGCTTTATTTGATTTGAATGAAATTTATTATTAATATGTACCATAATATTATACATCATTTCAGTTATTATGGACATTAGTGATTGACAGGAAGTATAAAAAAACAGTAGTACCACCACTTAAAAACTGAAATATTTTTTTATTGGTGTATGCAATAAAATCCAAAAAAATCTATTTAAAAGGGCATTAGATTTAAAAACTTTTTTGACTCTTACTAGTTTTCGATATCTTGTACGGTTTTTGTACAAAAAATAAAATATGAATATAGTATACTCATTACGCACTCATTAATAAGTAAATAAACTTACTCAATTGAATAAAACTTAAATAATATCAATTAATAAAATAAATCAAAACAACATCTAACACTTTTCAAACAATTTTCTTTGCAAAATCCTAATACAAACAAGATATCTGTTTGTTCCAAATATGAATATTTATGAACTTTAATAAAGTTAAAAATTCATTGTTAAAAGACACTAAATAATTATTATTATACATAATTTACATTTTTTAAACAAAGACGGCAACGAAAAACATTTATTTTCGATTCGATGAAAAACTAAATTTTGTTTTTACTAGATAAAAATATATATTTTATTTTTTTGTGAGAAAACCGTAAAAAATATCAAATATTATTAAGAGATGAAAAAGTTTTTAAATCAAATGGTCTTTCAAGCAGTATTTTTTTAGTTTTTATTAGATCCACCAATAAAAAAATATTTCAATTTTTAAGTGGTGGTACTACTGTTTCTTATACTTCTTGTTAACCAATAATAATCATATTAACTGAAATGGTGTATTATATTATGGTAGTTATTAAAAATAAATTTCATTCAAATGAAATAAAGCGTTCAATTGTTATAAACAAAAGAAATAAAAAAAGTTTAAACTTTGAAGCCAAATTCCGGCTTAACCGTAAATTTTTGGATATAGATAAGATGCGTTAAATCGTCATATTTTGACCTCAGAAATCTATGGTACAGCCATTTCCCCGCATTAACGGGACACCCTGTATATCAAAAGACCCTGGAAAGACATTTGCACAAGTTGGGATATGTTAGTAAACTCAATATTTGGGTTCCACATGAACTCAAAGAGATTCATTTAATAATGAATAAACTTCTCCAACCAAAATGCAACCACTACATCATAGTTCTCAAAGTAAAAAGAAAATTCTATATAAAAACTTGTATAAGATATATGATGGTTGATAGATAAGGCGTTGAGATGTTGAAAATCATTTGTATATTAAAGTTGTAAATAACTAAGATTTTCAAAATGTGTGTTTATTTTCACTACAATTGTTTCGCAAATTTATTGCTTCTTCAGGTGAATGAAAGTTTACAATAAAATTAGAAAAAACTTAGAACTATATATAACAGGTAGGCTGAAAAGTTCGTAGGCTAAGACATAGATGGTGGTATTAGAATTAAATCCATAAGGTTTATAGTAGAACTAACCTTCAAACGACACGTGTATAAATTTGACTGTTGTCGGACAATTAGTTCGTGAGATATAGCATTGGGAGTTAAAAACTTTTGTTAGAGTGAAAAATATGGAAAAAAAATTTTCGTGTCTTAATAAAACATTGCTTTATTATGAAAAAAAAATACCGTTGAAACCAAAGCTTGGTTTGATGAACATTATTTGGACTCTGCACCAGCAAAATCAACCGTTGAGAAGTGGTTTGCTAAATTTAAACTGGACGAAATGAGCACTATTGACGGTGCACGCAGTGGACGCCCGAAAGAGGTTATTACGGTCGAAAATGTGAAAAAAGTTCATAAAACAATAACGAATAGCCGTAAAGTGAAGCTGATCGAGATAGCTGAGACTCTGAAGATATCGAAAGAACGTGTTGGGAATATTGTGCATGAATATTTGGACATGCGAAAGCTGTGTGCAAAGTGAGTGCCGCGCGAGCTCACAATCGATCAAAAAAAGCAACGTGTCAATGATTCAGAGGAATGTTTAACGATATTCAACCGCAATAAAAACGAATTTTTCCGTCGATATGTGACAATGGATGAAACGTGGCTCCTTCACTACACTCCAGAGTACAATCGACAGTCAGCCGAGTGGACAGCACTGCAACTGAGGTTTATTTTGAGGCTAAAGAGAATTTGTATTTTAAAAATGGTATCAACAAATTACATGACCGCTACAATCGTTGTACCGCAATTGAAGGCAACTATGTTGAATAATAAAATAGAATTTTGCAAAAAAAAATTGTTTTACTGTATTAGCCTACGAACTTTTCAGCCCACCTGTTATATATACATTAACACTATTGGCACTATGGAGGGGTAAATATTTTAAGTAGTGGGGAGTTTGACAGTTCAATTTGTTCGTTTAGCAGGAGGCCCGTTTTTTCGAATCTGTTGATTTCCAGGTTTTCGAGTAGATTTAATTTTCTCCCTTTCTTCTCTGTGTGGAGAATCTGGAAATCCTGGTTGAAGGTGTGGTTTTCGGATAGTAGATGATTTGCATATGTTGAGGTGTTCTTTTTCTTTTCCCATGCACTTTTGTGTTCTGCAATCCTTTCGTCAAAGGCTCGTCCTGTTTGTCCAATATATTTTTTAGGGCAGTCATTGCATGTTAGCAGGTACACTCCACAATTATTGAGTTTGTTCATTTTGTCTTTGTTATTTTTAATAATTTTGCCAAGGCTATTGTTTGTTTTGAATGCTATTTTAATATCTAATTTTTTCATTTCATTACTTATTTTATTAGTTAAATGTCCATTAAAAGTTAAGGAAGTATAGTTATTGTTATTTTTTGGACAATTGTTTGAGGGACTAATTAGGTTTTTTATAATCTAATAAAGAAAACCAGATTATAAAAATTATTAAGTTTGGTGGATTTAGGTCGGTATATAATAAAAATGACGGATCCTTGCAATACAGCCCGTGTTATGAGCAGAAATTGTTATTTGCTATTATTTATGTCAACAAATGTTTTAGTTTGTTTAATAATTTATTATGGGATATGCAGTCAAAAGATTTCGTTAAGTCACACAGAAGAGCACTAACATTTTGACCACTTTCGATGCACGAACATACACGTTGTCCCCTGAAATTTTGAATATGGGCATTTCAATGCATTACTCGTTGCTTAGTTACCACGCCCGTCACATATTTTAATGGACTCACCAACGGGAAATAATCAGTAATTTCTAATTTGTAATAAAATAGGGAATCAAAATGAAATATATTTACACATTATTTTAATATTACTATTTTTACGGACACAATGCTGACGTAACGAATTACAAATAACTGCAATGTTCATCTTATTAAATGCTCGAAAACATCTCCTTGTTGAGCCAAACAATATCCCAGATGATCATAAAATTCCTGTTAACATTATAGCTTCAAAATGTCAAATTGACGTGCATATTGCAGCAACAACCATAGCAACCAATAATAATCGAGATATAATACAAATTACATTACTCATATTCAAAATTTCAGGGGACAACGTGTATATAGGTTACAAACTCTATAAGGGCAGTTACTGTGGTCATGTTCTCCCGATAACCAAATTGATCTTTTGCAAGTAAGCTATTTTGCTTGAAATATTTCATGTCGCAGCTTTAAGGCCTGTTCAAATATTTTTCCAAGTTTAGGGTTGATAGCAATTGGTAATAATAAATAAATAAATAAATAGCAATTGGTCTGTAATTGTTTTTATTTGACTTGTCACCTTTTTTGTGAATAGGGACAACATGTGATATTCTGAATGCTCTTGGAAATATATTATTAGTTACGGCTAAGTTGATTAATTTTGTAAGATGTGGGATTAAAATATTTTTGACATGTTTAATAATTTTGCTGTTCAAAACATTGACGTCTATGGCTATTTGAGAATGTATTTATTATGTCTTCAATTTGAGAGACTTGGGTGATCTTAAAACTAATGTTTGCTGATGGGGGTTTAAAATGTTTTCTTGAAATCACCGGAGTCAATGTCACAAGGTGTTTTAGATTTTAGCTTCACCCTTAAAACGTTCCACATTGCCATAGCCATGTTGTCGGAGTTTGAAATAAAATTGTTTGTGGCTGACATCTTTCACTATACAATTTCTGTCCTGTAACGTTTTTTATTTCTTTTACAATTTGAGGAAGTTTTAGATACGTTTTAGATATGTTTAGGTCTGTTAAAAATACTAAATCTTCACGCATTTGCTTTAAATAATTATCAAACTATTTAATCTTGCCCGGCCCACAAAACATTAGTCAACAATATCACTATTTAAATATACAAATGAAATATTAAAATATTTCCTGCAGTTGTTAATGATAATAATTAATATTGAGAGTAATAAATCTCTATGAGCATTACTGCACTAATGTTTTACATAATAATGTAAAACTCCAGCTAACAGTTAAAACAACTACTCCCCGTACTAAAGCACCGCCAGGCATTGAATGATATAACTGTTAGCTGTCGTTACATGTCTAAAATTATATTTAGCACTATGTAACAATTTTGTGGTGTTATCGTTTCTTAACCGCGTCTCGAAAAATGTTATGTAAGACAATCTGCAGACACGTGTTTCGCTGTATCACAGCTCATCAGTGCAGCTATGTCGTAATTACGTGCGTCCTTCCAGTTGGAAGGCCGCCACGAGAATGAATCAATTCCAGTTAGAATTGAAACATTGCCGATCTTCGATTTTGTTACATAGTGCTAAATATAATTTTAGACATGTAACGACAGCTAACAGTTATATCATTCAATGCCTGGCGGTGCTTTAGTACGGGGAGTAGTTGTTTTAACTGTTAGCTGGAGTTT